>OZ023218.1:7214959-7262459 GCA_963995525.1 Escarpia spicata
GTGAATTTTTATTTGAGCAGCAAAACTCCATATACCATAATGACTGTGTGTACAGTCACGCCTCGTTATAATGTGGATTCGGATATAACGCGGTCGGTCGTGGACCCCAAATTTCTCCCGCCTGGGGGAAAATTGGTGCTAGGCCATCAAGCTATTCCAGCGTCCATGAACTGATCTACTATACTAAAATGCATGACTGTAACCTATTACTAAGTTGTTTGATAAATAAATTGTCAATAGTATATATTTTTGTTGTTACTTAAATAAATTTGTGCGCTGCAAGTTTTAAACCTGTTCCATTGTTTATCTCCAGGTTATCATTTTCGAAGTCATACAAACGATGTACCATAACAGTTAATTGTCGATTAATAATCCACAACAGTATGTGTTTTATTCAGTTCAACATTCACTAGGATATAACATTTAAATGTTAATACATTACAACATATTTTGGATATTTTACTTTTAATAAACCGTGCACAGATTGACCGCATCGCTAGCACACCGTGGCGTGGATTCACTTTTCTCTCTCCGTACTGCTGTCGATAGCGGCATAGCAGTTAATTGTCGATTAACATTCCACAACAGTACATACGTGTTTTATTCAGTTCAGCATTCGATAACTTATCAAATTTTAAAATCAATACAACACATTAATGAGCATCTTGTTCCCCGCAGTATTCGTGACGCCTTGACGTGGGGGTTGTCAAATACTATTTGTGTTTGGTGATGGTAGAGCCCCTGGAGGAATATACCGGAACACATTTATAATGCGCCCCCTTTATAACATATTTCAATTTCGTGGACCCCGATTATAACGAGGCGTACCTGAATTAGGAGACGAGGTGTGCCTGTATTAGGACACCTAAAAATAACAAAATTCTCATATGTCTGAATACAACAAAAAATATTGTTGGTGTCAAAAAACATAGACATTATATAGTACGACACCTAAAGATAACAGGTGTATGAAAACGTAGAAAGACACACAGTCACTATGGCATAAGTGAAAACATCCGTGATAATCCAACAAGATGAACTGACCTTTCTAGTGAGCTCTGGAATGTCTGGAAGTTGTCGAGTATCTTCTGGTCAGCAATGTGTAGCGACGCACAGATCACTGACAACATGATGTCTGGCTTCTCAACCTGACACAACAGACACAGTCGCACCAACCAATGTTTGCATGACAAACAATTCTTCAGGATAGCCCAGGTTTCCGGGTAATGTCCCACAGGTTTATTTACGCATTCTAGATGGAGTAATAGATAAAAAAAGAAACCAATTTACAAATCTCGCTTAATGGTCACCTGAGTAATACAGCCACCTCACAATTACGGCCACTGCAGAACTCTCCCAGATTATTTCCAAATACAGAAGAGTATAGGATATTAGTCCTACTAACATGGTCACCTCACTATTTAGGTTACTCGCTATTCAGTCTCAAAGGTGACTTTAATACTGAGGCTCCACTGCATCAACAGTTACGTCGGTCTATCAACGTAGCTGTTTAAAAACCAACATATTCTATCTATCAACACTAAAACTGCTGCAATTTTGTATGTCGATGAATAATGAAAGCAAAGGAGAAGGTTATTCTTAGTAAAGAAATATTCTATAATACATATTTTTTTATTATAATTTTTTCAATTTCTGAAGGGTTAATTTCATTACTTGAACATCAGATTCTAACTCTGCTTGTGTGCAGACATTTTCAAGATGTCTTCCTGCACTTTGACCAAAATTTTATGAATACAGATACAATAGGAATACCAAGATTTGGCGACTGAAAGAAGACTAACCACCTGTACTTTCTCAGAGATAAGGTGGTCCAGCCAGCCTGTGTTGATTGTGTTATTCTGAAACTTTTCCGTTTCGAGAAGTTTAACGAGATACTCGACAGTCGTTCGGAAGTCTCCGCGAATCGACAGTTCCTTCAGTGCGATCACCATGTTCCTGGGGCAACACCGAAGAATGATTTGCGATAATAGTGTTCAACAAGATCCAGTAATATCTAACTGGTTCACCTTCGATAAAAAAAAATTTGCCAGAATAAATTATAAACTTTCAGTAGCCCGTAGAAGCTAGCAAGTTCTAAAAGTGAGCTTGACTGTCTGAATGACAGACCTGTAGAATGCATGAAATTCTTATCTCACCAACTCACCAAAATGGACTAATACCTAATGATAATACAAAAAACGAGAACCTTCTTAACCGAGACACCTTCGCTCCCAGGTTTCCAGATAGTAAATCATCTCATAAAAACATTTATATTTCACCTTTAAAACTTCAGATTTATTGTGCTGCCAATAACTGTTACAAAGGTATTTCTATGTACACTCTAGCCTTGTTATTTCACGCTAGTCATAATGCAGATTCAGATATAATGTTGTTGATCTTGGTCCCCGATATCTTATGCTGGGGACAAATATCTTTGATCACATTTTCGATCACCAAAAAGCCTATGCACAAGCCTACACAGATTGCAGTTATTATTTTAACCAAACTGTTATAAATATTAAGTGTCGCAATCTCCAATAAATCAATCGTTCAATGAAAATCGTTGCACATGCCCATTAACGTCGAAACACACATAACACTTGGCACAGTTGAATGTGTGTAAGCGACACTCACTCTCTCGCACTTTCTCTGTCCTCGCCCCACGAGAAGCAATGGCCGAACTGCGAGTCAGCGAACTCGTGCAGGCCACCAGAGGCCGCCACACTGAAGTATCCCCACACATTCTTGCTGCTGCGGAAGTTCAGCTCCTGCACGGTGCCGGAACTTGGCTTGAATCCCTGCAAACAAGTACAACTGTCAGCAGCAATAGGGAAGAAGTACGCTGTACAAAAAACATTTTCAGATACACTGTCAGAATACTAACTTGCACGTATGCGTCCTGATGATGTCACGTCATCCCTGTTCTACTACCAGCGGTAACAACAGACATGGAACTTTCATTTGGATTATGAATAACTGATGTCCAATTACATAAGGACATTACAAAACAATTATAGTTACAGAGGTATCCAAAACCATAACGTACTCAGAAATAATTATTTTGTCGATTTTTAGGATGGCCAAAAACATAAGGTGTCCGAATACATAATCATTACAGTAATTCCTTTTTGATAAAACACTATTAGGCAATTCAAATATCGTCATGGTAATACAATCCATTGCTTTAGATATTATTTGTTATAAAATGTGACAATCTCAAGCGATCTCGTAGCTGGTTCTTTTAATCCACTTGTTGCATTTTGTGGTGTCATCTCTAGAGGTGCAGTCTCATGAATGTTTGCTAAAGTTTACACAACTTGGAACAACAGTACAAAACTCATACAGTGTTGCAAACTAAGTACTGATGTCATTTCTGGCTTCTCTGGCATTCAAAAAGAAAATTCTTGTTTCCTGGAAGTCATTGCAGTAATTTTATGATCTTAGCAGAAATATATTTACAAATTTATTCCACCAAAAATGGGCATGTGAATTTCTTTAAAATGCTTACTTGGAATACGAGCAAAAACAGAGAAAAACATGTGACAGGCACTTGAAAGTTTATGGAGTATGAGAAATGGCTTGACTTCTTAAAAATACATAATGTCTATATATGAAAAACAGGAGAAGTGGTGGGCCAGAACATGGCTAGAAGAGGGAAGAAATGAATAAAGAAAAATGGCAAGGACAACAAGTGGAAGAAAAATTTGAAGGAAAATGGGAAGAAAAATGGAGAGTACTGTAATCGGCAAGTACAACATTTGTACATTAGTTACTGAGTTACCTAGAATACAACACAAGGAGAAATGTGTGCACATAATCTGCTGTGACTTGCTACCATCCAAACAAAATTGTTTGCATAGTCATTTCACTTTAAATGTCTGTCACGTTTCAAATCTATAACCGTTTGAATCTTTCCCAGGAAGACAGCCTTCATATTTTACACCTTAAACAATTTGGGGGTGGTTGTCAATTATGGTCTATACTGCGTGGTGTCTGCATGAAAATGAGGCTCAACAACTGATGCATGAAATTATATGAAACGAATACAAAAAATTAAGGTGTGAATAAAATGAGCCGTTAAAATGGTGTGTTGCAATTAATTATATTTTCAAGAAGTTCAAGAGCAAAGACAAATATAATGTCAACTTCATCATGCTATGCCAAACTCATTCATTGCACTTACCATTGGCAATCCAGTGAAGCAAATGTAGCCACGTATGTTAGTTTTGCCCAAGTTAAATACATATCCAATTTTGATAGTTAACTTTTTAAAATCACACATTTATTGTCAACAACGAAACACAAATATAACAATTTTCAAGATGGCTACCCATCGGAAAGTTCTGTTTCAATTCAAAATCATATAAAACCAACACTTTGCGAATTATAGCAACTCATTTACAAATACATGTTGCCACAGGCATAGCAATGAGACAGACTAAAAAATCACACAACAAATACAAAGTTGTAAACAGTTCGTTGTAATTCAAATTACAGATGCTTAAATGATGCTGAACACTGTTTTGAGACAACCCCTAAACACATACCTCATCAGGATTCTCACTGCTGATTCGCGTGGCAATCACGTGTCCCTTCGCCTGGGGTTTGTTGTGGAGGTTGTTGAAATCAATGAGGGTATCACCCCATGCGTCCTCCGAGTACAGAACTCTGACGTCCTTGATGCGATGTAGGGGCAGACCCATGGCAATCTACACACAAAACATTTGTTGTCAGATCACTGAAGAGTCTTCAGGATAGTTCATTTGTGACACGCCACAGCGAACTGGACATTAAGTCGCCTGGGTCTAGTCTGGACACTAGTTAAAAATAGCTGTATAAGTCAAGTTTTCATCAATTTAGTGACTGGCAGAAAAGCATACCTTGTAATGCCATCTATCAATGTCGTTTATTTTCCTTCACAAACAATCCAGAGCTAATAAAATGCATACATTTAGGACATTATCTATTTATTTATTATTCAGGACATACATTAAAAGCGATTCTGTTATGACTATGATGCAGAATCCAAACACGTACAAAACTCAATTTCACAATGTTATCACAAAAAAAGGTATTTGTGGAGGTACAGGCCTTTATCCAGGATCAACTTTTATCATTAAAAATGTCCTTGTAAATACAAGCATCCACATACAATGGCACACATAAAATCTTGTCCACAAATAACGATGAGAGTCAATGATATATAATGGACATATCAATAACAGTGAGTCAAAGATATCTAATAGACATATAAAAAACAGTGAGAGTCAATGTAATATAATGGACATATAAATAACAGTGAGAGTCAATAATATATAACGGACATAAAATAACAGTGAGAGCAAATAATATATAATGGACATATAAATAACAGTGAGAGTCAATAATATATAACGGACATAATAAATAACAGTGAGAGTCAATAATATATAACGGACATAAAATAACAGTGAGAGTAAATAATATATAATGGACATATAAATAACAGTCAGAGTCAATAATATATAATGGACATAAAATAACAATGAGTGTCAATAATATATAACGGACATAAAATAACAGTGAGAGTAAATAATATATAATGGACATATAAATAACAGTGAGAGTCAATAATATATAACGGACATAATAAATAACAGTGTGTCAATAATATATAATGGACATATAATAACAGTGAGAGTAAATAATATATAATGGACATATAATTAAGAGTGAGAGTCAATAATATATAACAGACATAAAATAACAGTGAGAGCAAATAATATATAATGGACATA
Source organism: Escarpia spicata (assembly GCA_963995525.1). Classification (NCBI taxonomy): domain Eukaryota; kingdom Metazoa; phylum Annelida; class Polychaeta; order Sabellida; family Siboglinidae; genus Escarpia; species Escarpia spicata. The sequence continues at coordinate 7,220,737 of OZ023218.1, forward strand.
TAAATAACAGTGAGAGTCAATAATATATAACGGACATAATAAATAACAGTGAGAGTCAATAATATATAACGGACATAAAATAACAGTGAGAGTAAATAATATATAATGGACATATAAATAACAGTCAGAGTCAATAATATATAATGGACATAAAATAACAATGAGTGTCAATAATATATAACGGACATAAAATAACAGTGAGAGTAAATAATATATAATGGACATATAAATAACAGTGAGAGTCAATAATATATAACGGACATAATAAATAACAGTGAGTGTCAATAATATATAATGGACATATAATAACAGTGAGAGTAAATAATATATAATGGACATATAATTAAGAGTGAGAGTCAATAATATATAACGGACATAAAATAACAGTGAGAGTAAATAATATATAATGGACATAAAATAACAGTGACTGTCAATAATATATAACGGACATAAAATAACAGTGAGAGTAAATAATATATAATGGACATACAAATAACAGTGAGAGTCAATGTAATATAATGGACATATAAATAACAGTGAGTCAATAATATATAACGGACATAAAATAACAGTGAGAACAAATAATATATAATGGACATATAAATAACAGTGAGAGTCAATAATATAACGGACATAATAAATAACAGTGAGTATCAATAATAGATAACGGACATAAAATAACAGTGAGAGTAAATAATATATAATGGACATATAAATAACAGTGAGAGTCAATAATACAACGGACATAATAAATAACAGTGAATGTCAATAATATATAACGGACATAAAATAACAGTGAGAGTAAATAATATATAATGGACATATAAATAACAGTGAGAGTCAATAATATATAATGGACATAAAATAACAGTGAGTGTCAATAATATATAACGGACATAAAATAACAGTGAGAGTAAATAATATATAATGGACATATAAATAACAGTGAGAGTCAATAATATATAACGTACAAAAAAAATAACAGTGAGTGTCAATAATACATAACGGACATAAAATAACAGTGAGAGTAAATAATATATAATGGACATCAAATAACAGTGACTGTCAATAATATATAATGGACATAAAATAACAGTGAGAGTAAATAATATATAATGGACATATAAATAACAGTGAGAGTCAATAATATATAACGTACATAATAAATAACAGTGAGTGTCAATAATATATAACAGACATAAAATAACAGTGCGAGTAAATAATATATAATGGACATATAAATAACAGTGAGAGTCAATCATATATAACGTACATAATAAATAACAGTGAGTGTCAATAATATATAACGGACATAAAATAACAGTGAGAGTAAATAATATATAATGGACATATAAATAACAGTGAGAGTCAATAATATATAACGTACATAATAAATAACAGTGAGTGTCAATAATATATAACGGACATAAAATAACAGTGAGAGTAAATAATATATAATGGACATAAAATAACAGTGACTGTCAATAATATATAATGGACATAAAATAAGAGTGAGAGTAAATAATATATAATGGACATATAAATAACAGTGAGAGTCAATAATATATAACGGACATAAAATAACAGTGAGAGTAAATAATATATAATGGACATATAAATAACAGTGAGAGTCAATAATATATAATGGACATATAAATAACAGTGAGTCAATTATATATAATGGACATATAAATAACAGTGAGAGTCAATAATATATAATGGACATATAAATAACAGTGAGAGTCAATAATATATAATGGACATATAATTAACAGTGAGAGTCAATCATGTATAATGGACATATAAATAACAGTGAGAGTCAATAATATATAACGTACATAATAAATAACAGTGAGTGTCAATAATATATAACGGACATAAAATAACAGTGAGAGTAAATAATATATAATGGACATAAAATAACTGACTGTCAATAATATATAATGGACATAAAATAACAGTGAGAGTAAATAATATATAATGGACATATAAATAACAGTGAGAGTCAATAATATATAACGGACATAAAATAACAGTGAGAGTAAATAATATATAATGGACATATAAATAACAGTGAGAGTCAATAATATATAATGGACATATAAATAACAGTGAGTCAATGATATATAATGGACATATAAATAACAGTGAGAGTCAATAATATATAATGGACATATAAATAACAGTGAGAGTCAATAATATATAATGGACATATAATTAACAGTGAGAGTCAATCATGTATAATGTTTTTTTGCTCTTCAAATTTCCACCTGTCCAAAACGAACTCGGCCCGTCCAAACGATGGGTGGACAGATCTCTAGATAACGCTATATGGACACATATATACAGTGTGAACATAATCATCGTCGTCATTGTCCTCCCTGACCTGTAGTTGTGCGGCGGGTAAGTTGATGTCAGCGATCATCTCCGTACAAGGATGCTCCACTTGAAGACGTGGATTCAGCTCCAGGAAGTGGAACGACTCCGTCTCGTCGCTATACAAATACTCAACGGTCCCTGCGCTCACGTAGCCGACCATCTTCGCCAGAGTGACGGCCGCCTGGTGCCCAAAACATACACAGTGTAAGGATTTAATCGGTCTAATTTGCAGCAAATGTTATTATTTGTGTAAAATTAATTCAGTACCGGTATTCCCTTTTCTGCAATGAGTTTCCCAACAACTATTTCAACAACGAAAAAATCCTAAATTTACAACATTCCAATTCCTCAGTTCCCAAATGGGGGGAGGGGGGCAGGACTCCTGGGGGGACAATCGTGTACTTCCAGTGGTTTCTCAACAAACATGTATTAATGTGTGATAACGAGAAGGTGGATATTTTGGGAAGCCTTGATCAGAGAAAATTAGGGAACCTCAAGTACAGTGAAAGGTTATTATGGTCCCCCACAGAACTGGGCAAAAGTTACTTTAGTAGTGAGGTGACTATTAACATGACTAACTTCCTACACTGCTACAGAAATAATGTGGGATAGTCCTAGGATCACCTTAATTGTGAGGTAGCAGTATTACTGAGGTGACCGTAAAGCAAGATTCGACTATATCTGCTCCAACATACAATCAGTAATAGAACAAAGAATGAGACACATCCCGATATGGCTCCACCCACCTGCTCCATCTTCTCCTGCACCTCCGGGCGTGCTATCGTCACTGGAGCTTCCTCTATGATCTTCTGGTGTCGTCTCTGTATCGAGCAGTCGCGGCCAAACAGCGAGATTGCGTTGCCATATTTGTCTGCGAGCAGCTGCACCTCCAGGTGGCGTGCGTTCTTGGCGAGTTTCATCACGAAGACCGGGGAACCAGGAACCTCGGCTTGGACCTAGAGGGAGAGGGAACAGGGTAAGAGAGAGGGGATAGTCTGGGGGGTACAGTTGTGTGGTCGTACAGTGTTTGCTATGGGAAAAGATGAGTATTTTATCAGCAGATAGTGTGATGAAGTCACCACTGAGATTGTGATGTTATGTGTAAAATTTTACATTATGTAAATAGTTTACGTGTTTTGAAAATTGTTGTCGTTGTAACTTGCTGTTGGGTATGTTACGGTTACATTCTGCTAAAATAAACATATGTTAATAAACAAACGTATGTATACACATATGCGCAAACATGTGTATTTAAATGTGTGGATACACACACACATATAAACACAAGCATGCCTACAGGCACACAAGTAGTCACACACGCACGCACACTACCATCAGTTACACCAAGCAAGACAGTACATAAATATATTTTATTATTACATGGCTACAAGTGACAACCCCAACCCCCCCACTCCCTCGAAGTCACCCACCTGTCGGAACAGATTGGGCAGTTCCTCGGAGTTGTTCACCTTCCTGATGCCCTTCCCTCCACCTCCCTCCGAAGCCTTCACCATCACGGGGAAGCCGATCTTGTTGGCTGCAGCTAGACACTCATCCACTGTCTCCACACATCCGTGCTTGTAGATGTCATTCGGCACGCAGACTGTGTTGCCCTCTAGCAGCTTCTTCGCGTCCCATTCCAACTTCAGACCTGTGGCGAAGTTTGGTTAAAACGAAGGTGTAGGTAAGTTCTTTATGTGGCCCGTCACTGCAAACTGGGTATCAAGTTGCACAGGGTTATTCTGCACGCGAGCTCAAAATACCTGCCTAGGTCACGGTCCATAAATTTTGTGATTCTGGCAGAAATGCATACCTAATAATCTCATCTTATAATGACCAGTATATTTTCCTCAACAAACGATCCAAAACTAATAATGTACTTGTATTTACAAACCAGTGGATTCAAAACAATAGACAACATGAGATAAAATGACCTCAATTTCTCAAAATGTTGCTGTTTGAAAGTTTAATTATTTTTTTGCAATAAATAAAAAACTACTGAAGATATTTCAATAAATTAAGTACCATTTAAAGCTCATTATCTGTGGAATACAAAATGATATAAAATAAAATTTAACAAATTTGCGACTTTGCTGTGGCCGGTTACAAATATGCATTGATCACACGGGTAATCATAATGCAACAGTCAGCAACTAGCAAGGCCATCTGCTGCCAAGTGCACTTGGAAACCATTCACTTATCAAGAGCTCAACAAACTTTTCGGCTATTTTATTTCCACACATTTTTGCATGAAGCACTATCAGTTCGGATGTAACAATGTCATTATTTTATTTACTAATGCACTTCATAGCACGAAGCACATTTCTTTTATATATTCAGGACGGACAATCATCAACTGCAATTTATTAATTAACACAAAGTGATGGATGACAGCTTGATTGACAGCTGTCACAGGGTAATCACAGAGAACGCCACCTACCAGAGCCACTCCATGGTAACGTTGGAATGCCTGCTGTCTCTGCTACGATGTTGGAAGCAATCTTGTCCCCCAGAGCCAACATGGCTGCTTCCGGCGGTCCTGCAGAAAGCAAACAAAACCAATTTTATTGGCCGATACATTTTTGGATACTTGAATGTACTCTTTCGCAAACGTGGACAATTACCTTGTAATTATTTTCAATAAGAGATTTCTACTAAATAGGATCGCTATGATCCAAAATCATGTTTGCTACAAAACGTCAAAATAAAACCCTAACACTACATTCATCAGTATCACAGGACACATTAAATCCGGAGATCAATGTCAACATTTTCTTTTAATTAACTGTTTACACAATACTAAACTCTTCTTATAGCGTGTCTGTGACGAATTATGCTAACCTGATGGAGCACATCCCTCTCCAGTTACTGAAGCAACTATAGTAGTAATTAGTGAGGCTTCTGTGCACGTACTCACCAATAAATGAGATGTTATTTTTGTGTAGGAGTTCTGGTAACTTTGGGTTCTCTGAAGCGTGTCCCCAGCCAGCCCACACGGCCTACAAACACGTACAATTACAGTTGTATAATGACTCTACATGTAGTTGGACACTGTGTTTTGGACACCATAAAAATCTACACAAATTATTATTTTTGAGTACCTGATGTTCTTGGACACCTCTCAAGATGTAACTTTTATTTGTTCCTATGTAATCGGACATCAATTATTCTATAACCCGAATGAAGTTACAAACACCTCTTAATATTAGGGGTAGTAATATGGCGGTGACGTCTGGACTTGTTCGCACACATAAACATTTAGACAGTGTATCTGAAAATTATTTTGTGTATTGTGTGTTTTCGGGCAGCTGATAATTTTATTATTTTTACGTGTCCGAAATCATAGTCATTACGGTAGAGAGGTTAAAGGAGGTTTTTATTATAAAATCATGCTATACAATATAAATTATTCTTTGTATCTATTATAACATACTGGCTGCCTTAATGTGTGTTAATTAACCTTTTTTTTTGCACTATGGCAGTACATCATCATTAATTTATTTACATGGACACATGGCAGGGCCAAAAATACATCAAATTTTCAGCCAGATCTCGGGTTTCAACTATCATGTTCAGCATACATTATATTACAAAATTGACAGAAACCAATTTTTAATAACTATTTACTATCACTGATCCAATGTATGTCAAACACAATGCTAAAGAATTGTGTAATTATAAAAATGGTGTACTTACATGCACTTTAGTTCTGCGTGCGATATCGAGTATCAGTTCGACATTGGCGTAGTTATTGTTGTTGGCACCACCCGGAACCAGCACGTACTGATCAGCCAATCGGATGTACTCTGTGTGTGCACAAAAGTCACATGACAGTCATGTGATCCAGCTATCCAAGTAACACACAACTTTGATGCAGAAGCTGTTGGTTATCTATCAGCAGCAATTAAGGCACAGATAAACATTCTATCGCGTGAAACTTTGAATAATTACATTAAAAAGAAAGTAAAGAACTGACCTATGCATCACGTGACCAGGTGCCTAGCAACTGGTCTATCAATCCATAAAAAGGATGCTGAAAATGTGGCGCATTCATACATTCCACTGTATGTATGGCAACGTTCTTAAAGTAACAATGGCATGCGGAATGTTTGATTTATGAGCTATCATGCAGCAATAGTAATGTAATTCACATATGTAACCAGTGTCAATTATGTTGGAAAAGGCAAAGTTTGACAGACGTCACATGCATAATTTTGCTGTGACGCAGGCAAACGACAACACCGCAGATACATCAACTGATATTTACCAGCGTTTGCCTTGAGGTCTTCGGGCGTTACCATGACGACAAAGCGTATCGCGTTCTCGTTCTTGAACATCTCATAGGACCAACGTCGGATGGAGCGTATGCACTTGACAGCCGCAATGCCATTGTTGGCTATGAGGATCTACAGACAGACACAGAATCTGAGGAAACACAGCGCAATCCCTGGATCTCATGTCACTCTTGATGCGTGTACACAACAGCTGTGCGATGACTGAATTTATGTCATAAACCATAACTCCACTTTGTACACTCCACTGTTAATTCCTGCCAGTCCACTGTTAATTTCTGCCACTCCACTGTTAATTTCTGCCAAGCAGTGCTATTTCCAGCCACTCCAGTATTAATTCCTGCAACTCCACTGTTAATTTATGTCACTCTACTGTAATTCATGCCACTTCACTATTAATTTGTGCCACTCCACTGTGAATTCATACCACCTAATGTTAATTCCTACCATTCAACTGTTAATTCCACCCACTGAACATTAATTACTGCCGCCCACTGTTAATTATTGCCACTCCATTGTTAACGACAGGTCAAAACCATTATACTTACACTGTCACCAACATCAGCCAACACTCTCTATCTAACCTACTCAACTCTAGAATTATAAACGGGGGGGTGGGGTAGCGACCGACCAAAACCATTACATCACACTGTCATCGACATCGCCTACACTCTAGTGACTGTATGATAGGCTGTCAATGATAGACTAAACTCATCAATAAATACACTAACTTAGTCTTAGTACAGTCATTTGGCCTAACACTACAAGTACAACACTCACTAAATTTTTGCATTACACGTTTCTTTTCGGTTGGCGGTGGCGTCGTTTCGCTTTCATCCATCATTTCGTGCAACGTTACTTCGTTTTGTTTGATCGTGGAAATGGCAATTTGTCATAACGTTGTTTCCTATTGGTTAGATTACGACCAGACTCAGCGAATGAAAAACCATGTCACAACATGCTGCATACATATGCTGCTACCTGTTGAATATAGTGGAAACTAAATTTTTTTGATTGGCAAACATGGTGACAGTCCGTAATATTTTCATCCCTCGCCGTAATACCGTAATTTGAGGTTACTTTCCGGAATGATTCCGGACAATCCGGAATGGTAGGCAGGTCTGGAGTCATCCACCCACCTTGTTGATGACCGTGATGGAGGACCCTCCAAACCTCTTGACGAACTCCTCGGGCGTTGCCACAGAGAAGTCCTTGCTCTTGGACGCGACCCGGCGGTGACCATACCGGGTCAGATGCACGCCCGACATGGATCTGGAAACAAGGACCAACCAATAATAACCTGCATTCAACAATATCCTGCCGTCAACAATATTCTGCAACAACCAGTATCAATATCCTGCCAGCAATGATATCCTGCCAGCAATGATATCCTGCAATCAACAATATATCCTACAACCAACAGTGCAAACATCCTGCAACCAATGATATAATGCAACCAACTGGTCAGAAGTGACTTGATTAACAAGGTGACCATATTAGCAGGTCTTGTTTCCTATGCTTTACATTTATATAAATGTAGATAATTTGGGCCTTTCGTAAGGTGACCTTAATTGCAAGATGGCTGTATTACCAAGGTGACCATAAAGCAAGGTTCAACTGTACAATAACAGGTTACAACCAATGGTAGACTGTTATCTGTAAAGCCAAGTACTTGTACTTTTTTAGATTGTGTCAATAATAAAGTAATATATATACAACCACTGAAACCTTATATAATTAACATAATTATTTCGTCACTAGTTCATAGCCCAATATTTAAAGTATACATGGCAACAAGGTAAGAACAATTGAATCAAGGTCATCATTTAACTGTTTCAACATTACAGTCTTAATTACAAATGTCAACGACTTAACTAAGGTTGTTACTGCCTTAGGTATATTACTGCCAAACCTTAGTAACATATCGTCCAAACTGACCTAACAGTGTTAATGTGTTACTTAGGCAACGTACATAAGACAGGCCGAACTAACCATATTGTCACTATCCTTCCTGGTGGTTCTATTGTTTCAGCAGCACTTATGCATGTGTTTTGTGTAGTAAAGGGTTAATACTTGGCCAACCCACAGTGACCCATTAATTTCATTGATTTATTGCATGAAGACAGGCTTTAATGATGACATCTGGCCCTGTGCCTTTACAGTCTCAACCCAAGAGTGTTCACTCTATAATATGTGATATTTGAAACTTTTTTTGTGGGAAATTAGTGCAATGGATCAGGCATGTTAGCTAGCTGAGTGCTAGTATGTATGAAATGACGTGTATTTGGAAGACTAGTTGGCGGAGTGATTTTTTTGCCATTTGATTTTATATAGCACACGTGGGTGCAAAAATACATGGCTGTTTTGGAAAATATTGATGGGTACCATCAAAAATAGATAAGCGAGCGAAAAATGAACAACTGTCAAACACGTTCCAAAAATGCCTTTTTAATGATTGCTAGTACCAATACGGTTCATCAGATCCCAACAATATTGATGTCATTTGAAAGTTTAAGCGTTCTGCTATTCAAATATATAAATGGTTTCCTGATAATCATTCCTAAAATTAACCGAAAACGGACCTACAACCGGGCCCATTCCGGTGTCTTAGACACCGCGAACCATGTTGTTTCGTCGACACAGTTCACCAATCTACCGATTGAGGCACCACTATCTGATTTCAAGGTATAAGCTCCACCCACTTTCAAACTGCTGGAAAAATGACATACGTGAAGTAGGCGTGACGTCACAATCACGTATATCAGCCAACCAACGCAACGAATTTAGACCCGTTGGGTGGCGTACGTTGTTGTGACGTCACGCCGACGTAGATATATATATATATATATCGATTTCGTTGCGATCAAAGCACATCAATTTCGCTGCGGTTTAAAAGTGGGTGGAGATCAAGAGATGGTGAAGTGCGCATGTCTGAACCTATGCAAATGAGGAAAACAGCGCCGCAATCGGAAGATTAGTGTACTGAGTACCCGCCGCCAACATCGTTTGGAACCGTACAGAACACCGAAAACGGCATGATTGTAGGTCCATTTATCGGTGTTCTTTGAACGGTTACTGGGAAATCTAGATGTCGCTAGAATAACAAAAAGTGCATCCTTTCAAATGATACCAAGATCGTCGGGACAGGACGAGCCGTGAGGGTGCTAGCGACCGTCGAATTTCATGTTTTAGACGTGTTCTGAGTTGTTCATTTTTCCCTCGCTTATCTATTTTTGGTACCATGCATGTATGCATTCTAAAAGAGCTGGAGATACGTATATGATTTGTGCCCTACAGTGATAACATTCCATTCATGTAATTACTGCTGTTGTCTCTGATGTTGACCAACGCCAGTACACAGACTTGACCCAGGTGAGGTTAACATCCTAATAATGGGGGTTAACTGTGGGGTTAGAAACATTGTCCTGTTAGTGACTGTAGCAGTTAATAACATGTTTGTGTCACAGTCAGTGTCACACTGACTACTGCCTTGGCAATTGGCATGGGTGAGGACATAGGCTACTGACAGGTACCCATGCTGACAGAACCATGCTGACGAGTACCCTGCTGACAGGTAACCCTGTACATGCCTGTTGGCAGATAACCCTGCTGACAGATAACCCTGCTGACAGATAACCCTGCTGACAGACAACCCTGCTAGCAAGTAGTCTCAATGACAAGTAACTCTGCTGACCAGCCAGCCAGGGTTTGCTCCTTGTCACTGTGAGGTGGTAGGGTATGTTACTATGTGTAGATCCGAGGCCTGTGGCTTGCTGGAGTGTCTTAAGACTGGTGTTTGTCTTTCCACTGGCGACAGCCAGGGATGTAGAGAGAGAGAGACTGAGTAGAGATGAGTAAATATACATGAACCTCTTAAAGCATGAATAGCAACACTTGAAGGAATATTGACCGTGACATACTTTAATGGGAATAGGAGGAATGATATAGGACACAGTGGGAAATGGTAGAAACAGGAAGAGATAGGAAATGAAAAAACGGGAAAGGGTGCAATGTGGGATTTAAATTAAAAAAAAAAAATAAAGTGGGTTGAACCTAGGGAGAGGGACAAGACAGGTCAAATAAAGGTAAAAGCTGAAGGACAGTGTGGGATAATGGAGGTGGCAGGACTGGAGAAGTCGATGGGATGAGGAGAGGTAACAAAGGGAAGAATGTAACGGCACACCTGAGGGCCACACCTTTACATCTGAGGACTGCGCCAATATACCTGGCAGCAACACCTGGACACCTGAAGTCAGAGATTGAAATAAATCAATACGACCATCCAATTATAGGCACGACCAAGAGACGTGATCCGAGCGTGTGCACACACACACACGGCATGTTTACATAATGTGACAGTTACGTCAGAGCCGTAGGGCCTGGATCACCACGCTAGAGGTCTATTTATGAACGAATTGGTGGCACAGCCAAAGAAAACAACATGCAATGCACGTGTGCCACATGCGACATGACCACAGCAGTGGACATTGGCGTCGACTGTATCAATAAAGTCAACTAGTAAACAAACAAATGTCGCCAACAACTGATAGCAGTCGATACACTAAATACAACCCGCTGGCCTGTGAATGTGCACATGGATGTGTGTGCACGGGCCTGTGTGCGTGTAGTGCTGGTGTGCATGCCATGCATGTGTGGTGTGTGTGTGTATAGTGCGTGATTGTTTGTATACGTGTGCATGCACGTGTGTGCATGCGAGTGTATGTTGTGTGCATATGTGTGTGCTTGCATGGAATGCTGTGGATGCGCATTTACATATTTATGTACATATAAATCACTGTGCGTGCATGCATGTTAACACACCATTCAACAGTATCCTGCATTCATCAACATTCTGCATTCAACAATATCCTGCATTCACTAATATACTGGAACCAACGATATCCTGTATTCAACAACATCCTGCATTCAACAACACCCTGCATTCAACAACACCCAGCATTCAACAACATCCTGCATTCAACAATATCAGCATATCTTTAGAAAAACCTATTTGACCGTTGACAACTTGGCATGAGTTCCCATGGATTCAGAACAATAGAAGTACCTTCATAGCTTACTCAGCTTCAAAACAAACATCACACTTTTATTTTACGCATACTTCTGTGATGGCAATGATGGCAATATTAAGGGTTTTTGGCACGTTCACATACGAACCAACAGAGGAGAATTCTCCAGTAGATTATATAGCACCTGGTGTACAGCAGATGTGTTATATGTATCACAGGCAATGGTGCCCCGACACGATATTGAAGTGTAAATTTGTAAACAAGCTACCTAGCTGCGATGCTTATGGCTGTCACGTGCTGTCATCCCTACTCTTACTATTGATCTAATGTCACAATTTTGTCAATAAAATTTCAGTTTTTCCACATCAAAACAATTGTTTTTATTATATTTGTCACACAATAAGTAGTGTTCCTGTGCAACAGTAGTGGTTTCTTTTGAAGCTAAGTATTTGCTATAATGTGTGTAGTGTAGCTCAGTCGAGTTTGATATCCAGATCACAAGTCATTAAATGTTTTTCAAAAACAGCATCAAACATGCTCGACTGTTATCTAGTCAGTTTCTCACATCACATAATCATTTACAACATCATAACACATGCGAAATTGGCAACTACATGACATAACACATTGTCATGGTACTAATCAACCTACATGACATAACATATTGTCATGGTACTAATCAACCTACATGACATAACACATTGTCATGGTACTAATCAACCTACATGACATAACATATTGTCATGGTACTAATCAACCTACATGACATAACACATTGTCATGGTACTAATCAACCTACATGACATAACACATTGTCATGGTACTAATCAACCTACATGACATAACACATTGTCATGGTACTAATCAACCTACATGACATAACACATTGTCATGGTACTAATCAACCTACATGACATAACACATTGTCATGGTACTAATCAACCTACATGACATAACACATTGTCATGGTACTAATCAACCTACATGACATAACACATTGTCATGGTACTAATCAACCTACATGACATAACACATTGTCATGGTACTAATCAACCTACATGACATAACACATTGTCATGGTACTAATCAACCTACATGACATAACACATTGTCATGGTACTAATCAACCTACATGACATAACACATTGTCATGGTACTAATCAACCTACATGACATAACACATTGTCATGGTACTAATCAACCTACATGACATAACACATTGTCATGGTACTAATCAACCTACATGACATAACATATTGTCATGGTACTAATCAACCTACATGACATAACACATTGTCATGGTACTAATCAACCTACATGACATAACACATTGTCATGGTACTAATCAACCTACATGTTACTTTATACGCTATACAAGTTATCTATTTAGACATGTACATTTAAATTTCATATCAGATTCGTGTTATGCATTATTATTATATGTTTTTTTATGTAAAATAATTATTGTTGTTTTAACAATGTTGTATTTTAAGCGTCTTTGAATAGGTTTTTATATTGGGAAACATACATATAAAATGTAACATTATTATTCTGACGAGAGACTCATGCAGAATAATATTTGTGCCCGTCATGACAACGCTATGTATCATGTGCCCGGAAATTTTACCTGTCCAAATGACGGGTTGACACAATTCTTATCCACTCCCGGTTAATATATATATATATATTAATATATATATATATTAACCACAACAGTGCCGACACAAGTCTTTGTAGTGCCAGTTTTTGACTAACAACAGTAATTAACAATGTATCTGTGCTGCTGCATTAAAACAGTATCCATATTACGACAAACTATACACATGCCACAGGTGCGTAGAGTATTTCCCTGAACTGCTCTGTGAAGGCTGTGACAACGCAAGAGAAAGGCTGTGCGCAAGAGAAAGGCTGTGCGTGTGTGGTCCCTGGCGCCTGTCACACAGTCCAGGCATATATAAAGGGCTAGTTCGGGTCATTACATAGTTGACAGGTTTGTACCCGGCAGTCAAAATTCTTACCACGCTCCCGACTGACTCAGCCCATCCGGGGTGACGGGTCTCTGCATTAGTCTAGGATTCTCACCAAGTAACACATGATCATTTGCGTGCTTCCTGCGAACCACAACAAGCCCTGGAGGTGGTTCAACTATGTCACGGCTTCACAGTAAAGGGTAAAGTGCAGTGGAAGTACAGTAAATCACCGAGACCAAAAACAAACATTCGAGAGTGTCCCGGCGCGCACATCCCGGCCCTCACTGCATATACCACTGCAGTTTAAGTACGAGAGACTTGAGATGTATCTACTGTTTATTATAACCACACCCCTCTTTAATACGACCACAGCAGTGTCCACTTTGAAAAAGAACTCAACCTAACACAGAAATCAGCCGTGCAATCAATTTATATCAACAAACACTAAATGAATCATACGAACACATAAATAATTCAATAAATTTCATCAGGCCACAAGCTGTTATTAGTTTTACATAACTTAGTCTGTACGACTTACATTTGAGCTCAGAGAGCTACAAAATTTGATGTCTTGCTCAATCATTGTCTTACCTTAGAAAGACAGGCTTGCCATTCCTGCGACTCCGCATGTAAGTGCCATTCCCGCTAACAGCATCAGTATCAAACTTGTCAGCGTGTTCTGGATGGAGTTTGTCTTCTGTCACCCGGGGACTTCCTTCCGTTTCCCCTTCACTGGCCCTCTTTGTATTGTCTACCTCCGGCCCAGTTGTTCCATTTTCACAAGCCGATTCCGTTAGATCTGTTCCACTTCCCGGAGCCGAATCTGTCAAACCTGTTCCATTTCCCCCAACCGAATCTGCCAAACTTGTTCCACTTCCCACAGGCGAATCCAAACCAAAAACTACTGCGACTTCTTCTGAAGGAGAACTGTTTTTATTTGTTGTAGTTTCAATTTCAGTATTACTCATTTTCGTTTTCACTTGTATGGTTGAAGTAGGCAAATGCCCGGCTTCTACAGTTCCGTTCACCAATCCTGTTGACATTTCTCCAGCAACGTTCCCGCTAGTGCTCATAACAGTATGACTGGTTTCAGTCTTGGTTTTGTTTCCCATAATTCCTGGGCAATTGTCATTCCAGCATCCGTAATACCGCAGGAATGCTACAAGCAATCCCACAACTCCTAGAATCAATGCAAGGGTCGCACTAGAAATACAATGGCGCAAGTACGGAGTGAACTCAAGGTATAGTTCAACGATATCGGAACAAGTCTTCCTCGGCACATGGAACACGCAGCCACAAGAGATGGCGGTCGCAACAGCCAAGGTAGAAACCACTAAATAAGTAAGGTACGGATGTATCCTTTTGAACGCCGCCTGCATTACCAATTCCAGACGCAGTCGACTGTTTTTGGTGACATCACTGCGGATATAAATGCATATGACCAATCGGCACTAGCAATAATCAGGCAATACTTGACTTGTGCAATGTTCATCTCCTTCATACCTTCACACAATAACAAACTCACAGGTAAGTAAACCTCACTGACGTCACTCCACACCCAGTCTGGAGCTCATGCGCACACAGCCCTGTTATCTGCTTACACCAGTGTCTCACCCAATCCAAGCCACAAACATGCACCATGCATGCATGTGTGCGTGCACTCAGCTGATGTGCATGCACCTATTGCAATAGCCTCTGCCCGTATAAACACATGACATCACCGCCAGCGAGCCTGGATGCAGTGGTAGCCAACAGTGAGTGGAGACAACCTCCTTGACGCTCCTAACACATGTGTCTGATGGCCCTACGAGTCTACACTGGTCATCCTGGGTACTCCATGCACCGCCGCCTGTTCTCTGTTTATCACAATGCACTTGGCAAAGTCTACACGCATGGCAACAACATTGGTCCTTGGAGCACTCCATTTGAGCGGACTCTGCTCCACGCCAGCCTCCTCCCGCTGCATTCTGGGTAACGACAAATTCCGTGCAGAGGCAGATATGTATTCATTATGACCGGCCGGCGCTGCTTCTCACGATAATTACGTATTCGCTTAACCTTGATCATCTGTCAATAATTACAATAACACGAACTGGGTCAGATCTGCTCAAGAACCGGGCAGACCTTTCGTCACGCATCTAGTTCTCTATACACATATCGAATGCAAAACCAGATACAACCAGTTGCATCAATCAAATGGCCGTCCATTTCATAGATGGCATGATAATAATATATGCTTACAGTAGGGATATAAATCGGAGAATACAGGCGGATGAAAGGTGGACCGGCTTAACAAAAAAGCCCACTCACTAAACCTATTATTAGTGTATTACATTTATGCAAGACACATTGAGTGCTTTAGAACACTGCAGCAGATAATCTGGCTGTGGCCCACACGTACACCAGACATGAGGTCAAATACATTGAGAAGTATTTTAATGCAATTGCAACTACCTTTGATATTTAAAATGCAAATACAACTTTGTTTATGTCAAATGAAATGCAAATACAAATATTTTTCAAAAGTATTTCAAATACTTTTCTAATTCTCCTGTCATGTGTTGGTGGTCACACAAGTAACATAAATGACCTGTATCAACTGCCCAGACCAAGCAACAATTTAATTAAGCACAGTTGTGACAACAGTTTTCATTGACAGAATTAAATGCTATAATTTGCATAAATTTGTGTGTTTTTTACAGTTCGGTGTAAAATTGTATTTTTTAGAATAGGCTATTGGAAGAAAATTACGCAAGCCACCCATGAACCTGTTTCCATTCTCCAGGTGCCGTCTTACGAGTGACTTAAAAAGAAGTTACATACTTGGTCCATCTAAAAACACATAGGCCCGTCTAATCATGGCCAACAGCTTTGTACCAGTGTTTACTGGTTTTTGTGCATGGCAGCTGAATTTGAGCTGGTCGTCAGTAGGCAAACCTAAGTCTTTTTCCTCTTTGGTCTCTTCTAGTGTATGTTTCATGTCTTGTAGTCCCATTGAATATGTGAAATTGGGATTATTAAAACCTAGCCGCATGACATTTACTTTGATTAAACATCAACAACCACTTCTCTGACCACTCTTCCAGGCTTCACAAATATGATAATAATTCTTCACAATCGGATGACTGGGGATTAATTGACCTTTCGCCTGAGCCAAGAAATGTGGACGTATTAAGTCATATTTTGTTACAAAAGTTGAGAAAAGTATTTGAAAAGTGTTTGATTTTTCAAATACTTTTAAAATGTATTTAAATGCAAATAGTTTTAGCTCCAAATTTTCAAATGTATATACTAGATCAGTCGCATTTAAATGCGTTTAAATACAAATCCATTTGCACCCATGTCTGATGTACTCTGGCCTAGCCCCCCACCTGGTACACTGGCCCCAACAATCAATGCAGCTGCTAATCAATTACCACCTAGCTGTCAGCAAAACCACATGAACACTGCAGAAAATGCCATTTCACTCAGTTGTTGTTCTGTGTATTGAAGACACTGGTAATTAGCAAAGTGGTAGAGTATTATACTGGTCAGTGTATATTGTTTGCAGCATATACATGTCCGCTTACAATGCTGCAGGTTTACACACCTCCAGAACCGGTCTCTGCTAGTATGCCAGCATGTCTCCAGGTCAATACCAAACCTCAGAAATCAGTAATGTGACAGTGAGCCATTCATGCAAAAATCCTCCAAGCCACATACGCCTGAATCACCTAGACGTCTATACCTATCATCACTGCTTAGCAATCAACACCACCATAACTCACTCTCTCTACCCTACCACTCTCTCTACCCTACCACTATCTTTCTCCTACATAATAGGTAACACCTGCAAAAAATTCCTGTAACAATAGCTCCATGTGATGACGTTCAGATAACCACTCACGCATTGTACACAAACTGAGCGAACAGCGCAACAAAAGCACTCACTACATCCTGCCCTTACCTGTTTATGACCGGTGCTGTTTTCACTGTGTTATATTCCATCGTGCCGATACAGTGACGCTGGAGAAACGATGATATTTGCACCGGCGCTATGCTTTACCTATCTTTTGTCAGCACTAATCCCTGCCATGTTGCTGACAAAAGCACATGGCAATTACGCGAGTTGCCAAGCAGTAGTCGCTGATGCAAAACTATCATTTCACACGCCACACTGTCTGCTGTCTGACGAAGCCAGGCATGGTGTGACTGTCAAGTCCCGGCTGTTGTTTTGGGGATAGAGGCAGTGGTGGGGGTGGGAGCTGGTGTCAAAGAAAGGGCTCACAAAAAGGCAGCTGTCAGCATTTGTTTGTATAACAAAGCCAGTGTGTCACTCGTGGTGAACGTTGGCTCTGGGCGCATCGAACATGTTGGCATGGTTAAGTCTACTAAAAAGCATCCATGACGATCGTAGTAGGGTTAAGTTGGCCTAACCACGTACAATTAAATGAACTAAGACACGTTTGCATAATCACACTCCCACCCACCGACACCCCAAACACAATAAGCATGCCCTTTGGATTGCAGGATTTATATCAGATAGACAAAGAATAACACCGAGTTCGCATAGTACATGGAGGAAAGATAATACGACAGTACCTTCGGGAAAGAGAAACTAAAAAAACAGTGGGTTATCATTATGAAATTATGTTATTTACTTACTCATGAAAATATTAGTTATTGTTGAGTTTATAAAAACTAAAGAACTACACATGAAATAAAAAAGAAAACATGATTGCACTCAGTAAATTTTCTTAAACTTACACCAATCAAACACAGACACATAGACGCAAAGTAACAATAAAAACCAAATGTAAACAATGTGGGAACCTAGCTAAAATGCCCCCCCCCCCATGTCTTCTAATTGGTAAGCAAATATATACAATACACTCCCCACTCACACTACCCTGGTGGACAGGGTGGCTATTTTTACACCTGGACAACCAGACAGAAATCTATACACAAGCAGCATAGGTGCACATGCACCGACCGGTGACAGGGGACCACTGTCACACCACTCATGTACTGTCCCGTGTCACCTCACCATACCCGTGTCACCTGATGGGGACAATGGCTCATCTCATCTCCTGGCCCATTAAGGTGTCGTCCATCATTGTCAAATCAACTTACATTTCACACGCTCTACAATTAAAACCTGTTAGTTTGGTTTGTTAATAAATACATATTTTTCGTTGCCATGATTAGTGTGTGGTGAATTCTGAGTGTAGTATTTTATAGGTAGTTTTAAGTTGAACTTTGCAGATGTTGTTATTTATCTTGTTAGTTGTGGATGTTATCCACAGAAGTGTGGACTGAGACCAGCTTGGATAATCTGTGTAAGGTATACATGTCAACATGGCAGCTAGTGCTGGTTCGATACCAGAATTCTTCGATATCGATCGATACCAGAATTTTTTTCAATACTTACGTTGTAAGTCTAATTCATATACAGTATAGATCCCAATAGAAACACACTATCCATCTAGACTAATGGTATAGAAGCACACACTGTTTTTCATAAGGGAAACATGTATAAAAGTAGATTTTTCATGAGTGAAAGCATGCTAGACATAACTGATGGCAATACTGTTGCTAGCACCACCTTGCAAATGCTTGATAGGTCATCCATAGTGTGCATGTGTGCCTTTAGCTGAATGGAACAGATTATCTCCTGATTGTGTGGGTGCTAGTAATGTGAATATGTTTAAAAATAAAATCGACACATACCTCAGAAGGGCTGGATATATGTAGATAAAAGGGTTGGACTCTCGATAAGCCAAAGGGCTTCCTTGTCCACCTGCCATCTAGAGTTAATTCTCTGGATGGGAATCTTGTTAAATCTTGTTAAACATGTTGCATTCTTGTCATGTGTCGATGTTGTATCAGTCAGTTTGGTAGATGTGCACTGCTGACTATGTGTGTTTGAAAAATTTTTGCCTGGTACCACTTTTGAGAAACAAATAGTCATGCACCAAAGTCTTAGCACACGCTCTGAGCGTCTATTGGGAACTACAGTAGTCTATACGGTACACCTATTTAATTTTCAATTTAACCATTGATACATACTAATTGATATAGTTATGCAAACAACGATTAATATGCAATTTTCATTTTATTTCAATAACCAAATAACAGTTGTAAATTGTAATTGTTTAATTCTAATTTATTAATGTTGTAAAAGTAATTGTAATGTAACATTAAAACAATACACTACAGTATTACAGACAATAGCAATAGAATACCTAGACCTAGTCCTAGTAATAAATAAATAAAACTGGTAGTCACATCGCGTACGTCACTTCTTGACGCTGTCGCCGCAGTAGACTCTGCAACCGATGGCGATTCACTTCGACTGTTACTACTACTAAATGTCCATTGCTTGGTTTCTGACGAAAATTTTGATGGAACACGTCGTTCTCGTTGACGTTGTTGTTAGTGTTACTGTTAACACGACTTCCTTAAGTTAAATCATCATGTTTTAGTAGTCTCTTGGATGATGGACAGTGACATGTTTCGTCAAATTCGATGTATTTCCCCCACTAGTTTGGGGAGCGTTTCTGGCATAGTAGACACTCTACAGTGTTTCCGTATTTGTAAAAAAAAACTGCCAAATTGGCGATGTGCGTTTTAACATTTTGTCGTTCATCTTGCCAAACGGAACCAGGGTAAATGATTCTAGTGTGTCGCGCTTGAATAATTATTTATATTATTATTTTTATATTAAACTAGATTCATGAATATTAATGCATGCAATAAACACTCTTTAAATTACTGGAATGTTGTGTGTTTTGATACGCTGTAGAGTGGGCAAGGTAAAGTGGTGAAGCAAACGGCAGTGCCACCCAACGTCGTAACGAGGCTTGAATAATCGAGGCTAAGCTGTGATCGCACTTAAATAATTATTTATATAGACTTTTTTGGAAACTGACTCCACAATAAAGCTTTATAAAACCACTGAGATGTTACATTTTATTATGTTTTTTGAAAAAGAACCACGCCTAAGCGGCCTAATACATACAAAGTAGTCAACCCTATCAAGTTAGGAAGCGAAGCCCACAGCGGAGTAGCCGTACTTTCCGTACATCCGGCCGTAACTTCGTCTTCGAAAACGATGTTACGTCTTCGCATCGACGTCGAATGGACTCGATATCGAAGAATAGGTATCGACAAAGTATCGAAGGTGTCAAAATATCGAATGTATCGAAGGTATCGAACTGTGGCCGTTCAATACCAAAATATCGAAGTATCGCGATACCACGATGTATCGGTATCGAACTTTCACAAGTATCGCGATACTTCGATATATCGAATATCGAACCAGCACTAATGGCAGCACACATTGCTAGTGTACAATGTGGAGGGAAACAGAAACTAATGCAGGATAATATGTTGCCCGTCCTGATAGCACCATGCATCAGCACTGGACAGGAGCGCCACAAAAAACCTTAACCCTTAGGCATGATATTGCAGTGGCCGGCATAAAAAACAACAACTCCCAAAGTCACGACACTGGCAGAGGTGACGACGCTGAACACATCTCTGGTTCATGAGTTCACAGTACATGATGAACACCCTGTGTGTGTTCAACCAGAGTGTGGATGTGTTTACATTCACTGCGAACACGTGGTCTGTAAACTGCACTGAATGTTCACATAATTAAACACTACGTGAACATCGACCCACCTACTTGAGTTTTATCACATCTACTTACAATGCTTCAGTGATAACAAACAAGCAAACAATTGTATCTGCATTAGTTAAAGTTTAAAATAACATTACAGTGTGACCTAATTATTAAGGTGACCCTCGGGACTGGACAAAGGTGTCAAGAATGGCAACTTGACTGTATTAGTGGGACTAATTTCGTCAACTTTGCTGTAAACAAATTATTTGGGAGTCATTTTTATGACTTTCCTAGAGTTACCTCAATTGTGAGGTGGCTGTATTGGTGAGGGGACAGTAAAGCTAGGTTCAACTGTACTAATACTGTCAAGCCTTATATAATATATTTTATATATAACACATGACGATCAAAAGCAACACCTTTGTTCCCCCCACTCAGCCCAAATCCAAGACAACTCCTCAAACTCTGTACACAAACTCTTGCGGACTTGGACTGCATCCTGGGGGTAAACAACTGGGGTTATAATTTATATAATTATTATCCTGGAACCCATGGTGAAACAGCACAGGTATCAGAGGGAATCCTATCACTGGAACTTATGTTAAAGCACGCAATACTGAATGACTGCTAGTTTTGTGCTGATAATACTCTCAACAGCTATTTCAAAGTTTAAATGCTCATCAAGTGATTAAAACTTCCTCCACAACACTTGTCCACTCTTGTTCTTGTTTCTTGTTAAATTATTTTAACTGAATCAAATTTGGGTAAAAAACGGGTAAAACTAAATCACTCAATACTTCTCATTTTTATGTTGGTACATCACGAGGCGCCACTATTGGCTGTAATCTACAACGGGGAGAGTATACATGGAAGTCACTGAGTGTACAGGTCGCAGATACACAGCTCAATTCATCTATTGTTTCATTCACCTCTATATTTAACATTTTCACAAGTGACTCTATCTATCAAATGATCAATTTCAATTCTTTTGATGATTCTAACAAAACTACAATATATTATTAAATAAACTGTGCATATTACTTGAACTGTTAGTCTAAACAATATACACCAATGAACACGACTCACTAAGTGACTCGCTAAGTGACTCTAACTGAAATAAATAAATAAAACAAAACTCAATACAAAAAAAAACTGTTTGTATCAACATACCTGTGTATCATCAAGTTCAATTACAAATAACCTCTCAAAACTGGATTTTAAGTTGTATTTGCATTCTAAAACCATGGGCATTCAATACTGACATCTTGTGTAACCATTAACTAACTCTGTTCTCAGAAGTGACCATAGAGTTATGTCATTAATCATTCCCTTGTAAACTAGTAGTGCAGGGCTTGACATTAAAGCTTGTCCAAGACAAGTATTGAGATACTTGAAGTCGCTACTACCTCGGTGCATTTGCAAGTATAATCTTACAACTGTGACTAGACAAATTGCTTTAGTTGCAGTGTGCAATTTAGAACTTTTGTCCATTAATTATTGTCCTGTCTGTGTTTGACGGACATTTGGGTCCTTGTGTTGATAGACATTGTATTAATGGGCATTAGCTATCAAACAAATTGTGCATGATGCCACTTTAACCCGTTGCTCTGCCCCTGCTTACCGGTCTACGGCAGCAAAATATTGATAAATTGTAGCAAGTGAATAATGACTTTGCCTAAAGCTATAGGTACAAAGCACACCCTCTGAAAAATATTGTCTTATGCCTTTTAACTTTTTTAGATATAGACCAACCAGACTTACAGAAAAATCAACATAAAAATAACATTAATAATAATAAAATACAATATTTATATACCACCATAATCAGTGTTCTATGACGCTTTACAATGATAATGATAATACCAAACCTGTATAGTTAGATTAACACTGATTTCTTAGGGTACAAGAGAAAGAGGAAGGCCTAAATCTACACAAAGAAAGACAGTTGAGACAGAGGTGAAACAACTGGGGTGGACATGTTAGAGAACAGCAGAAAACACAGGCTCTAGAGTTCATGTGAAACGGTCATGTTACCAAGTGGCATTATGCACCATTGTGAAGACAAGAAATTAAAAGTAAAAATACTTAAGGTAAGTTCTTATGTAGCGCAGTATCCAGTTCTTAGGACTGCTCAAAGCACTTTACCCTTTAATCCCTGTCCAATCGAACACCATCTTGACTTCTCAGGGAAGCATTCAGCCATGCTATAATTAATGCGCAGACTATTCGTACACAAATATCCACCACTGTTTATAGCTAGGTACTCATTCATACAGCCGAGTGAACTTGAGCAACACAGTGTGAATGAACTTGCCCAAGGTTTGACACGGCAGCACAGGATTCAAACCCAGGTTCTCTCGATTGAGAGTCCTATGCTCTAGCTACTGCGCTCCACATTAAGTAAAGGATCCGCATCATGTACAGTGAAGATTTCTATCCTCAATACTGAGCATTATGGATGTTTACAACGATTCACTTGTGCTTGAAAGAGTAGGATGTCAGTCTGCAGGGGTTACATGTCAGGTGTTCTATAAGTAACAGGAGGACTAAGCATATTACACCATCTCTCATACAGGCTACACCTTCCTGCCTCATTAGTCCTTCAAGTCACAAAGCCTGGCACACAATCTCCAGGCACTGGTTACTGGACTCCTCCCAAACACACACACTGTCCAGCTGTGCTGGTCAAGTGGTGGTCAATCAACATAATTGATTAAGCACTTATTGAACAGGGGACAGGTGCTATGGTCAAGAACACTGCTAACCTGGCACTTTAGTGATAATGGGCAGAGTTAATTACAGTTTTAATTACAGCTCCATAGTCTTCAATTAACAGTATCAATGTGATTCCGGGTCAAGCCCATCAGTCCTAATCACAAATCCTGCAAATCATATATTATTTAAACATATTATGCTTTAATGGCAAAATTCAGGCAATATTAAAATAAATATAAACAGGCGGTATTAAAATAAATTTTAACCTGGGTCGATCTCCACATCTCGGCCTGAACTCATTATCAGTCAAAGTTCAAACCACAGAATCCTGCAAGAATCCTGACTAATTCTAGCTGTAGACCTGACATGACTGCAGTCAACACTATCAGCTGATGCAACAATCCTAGAATGACCCCACAGATGGTGTGGCTAGCCTAGAAGAGATGTAAACGCATGCCCTTGGACACTCCAGATACACATCGTTGTCATGGAGACCAGAGTAGCCTCTTCCATCAGTGGGTTATTAAATGAGTTGTGAGCAATGCATGTGGTAATGCACAGCCACTGGTGATGCAACTGTGTTAGTCAGACATTGTGACATGGGTGTACTTGAACTAGTGATGTGACTGACTAACAGTACTAGTTTGTCGTCAGACATTGCATCTGTACGCTCTACTCCCACTGTTATGTGGGTGTAAACAACAATCACTACAATGTAGTGATAAGACTTTCTAATTACTACCTTTTACCTACCTTAACTCAACTCAATGGTATGCAATTCACAACAATACTGTTCTGTAATTCCTGATCCTGAACTGAAAAACTCTCCCTGTATCAGTCACTATGTACCACGGTGCACCAACTGAACCAAGACTGTCCCTACATCACCCATTCTGAACAGCTATGTATTGAGTCAACAAAGCGAGTGTTGAACCAACGCCACATTAGTGTGAACTGAGGCAACCTATTGTGTCTGAACTACCAACAACTGGTCACTTTCCACCCACTCCTCATTGAAGGCCTGCATTAGATGATCCTCAAGAGTAAATGCAGTCATACAAACACGGCCCCCCAACCATCTCACCTGTCAGGATCTTTACAATGAATCATTTGCTGACAAAGTTAACTTAGACTTCAAAATGAAAATTTGTCAACACCAGTACAGATATTCAACAAATTATTATTAATTAATACAACTTGGCCTGAAGGCTAATTATATGTCTGCCCAGCAAACTTAGTTTAGCAAACTGAATGATTTTACAAATTAGATGTAACAACCAAAGTCAATTCTTTCAATAAACTATTTAAACAAAATGAAACATTTTAAATTAAACAAACTGAATATTACTTAAATTATTCACACTACATATTTGGACACACTACATATTTGAAACAGATTTGTGTTAGGCTACAACAGTTTATGAAGCAGCTTTAATTTGACGATTGGATTAATGCCCAACATAGCACAACTGCCACATTAACTTCATTGAAATGCAATATTATACATGTACATGATGAAATATATAAAACCAATTCAAACCGATTTGATTTTTCAAATATTTTCATGTCTTAAACAGAGGCACACAGACAGCTATTGAATATATTTTCCATATATGGCAACATCATTATTTCAGGATTCTTAACTAAAAATGTGTTTGTAACATTAAAGCTACATGGGAACCATGGAATGCATTCTTGTGTCTTAAAATAAATCATGTGTTTTTTTCCTCAAGAAACATTCACATTTTCAATAAACAAGAAACAAAACCGTTGTAAACAGTAGCTACCAAAATTAAGTAATGCACTCTATGAAAAAGTCGCACAAATAAAAACAACACTTAATTAAGTGGTATTAATGACTAGATCCAGGTTCTTAAGTCACATACCCTACGGTCATCCTGGACCAGATTCCTCGTTTCCTGGCGGGATAAGAACATAGCCAGTCAAGACTCTACCACAACTCCTTCGTTAGCCCATGATTGGGCTGTTTGGACCTAAGACCTAAAACTACCAAAGGTGCTATCAAAACATCAGTCAAACTGTTAAAGTGCTATTACGCCATAAATAACCAAATGTGCTAGTGCAAAACACGCTTCAACTTCATTAGCATACCTTGGTTGAGATTTCATCAGTTCCCTAAAACGAAAATGACAGTTGCAAACGACAACGACAGCGGGCACAAATGGCTTCTGTAAGAACCAGTGTCAGTCATACCTCAGCGCATAAAACTCCCCTTTCAATGCCCCAGCTGTGAGGGTGATACTGTACCACAGCTGTGGCATGGCAACATCATTTGCAGGATCTTCCTGATATACTTCAAATAGGTCACCATCGATAATAACACCAACATTAAGCAGTCTGTCAGTCACAGTAACATATGACTGAATATTGACAGCCATTTTTTTGTCCCATTTTGGCTGAACTGCATACAGGTGGATCAGACTGCAAAGCTGTGCCAAAAATACATCGCAGGCCATCAAACCATTAAATCTGAAGTGAAAAATAGATAACAAAGGTGTGTTCTCAGTGGTTTTTAAATAAAAAGGTAGGTGTACTAAACAGCATCCATCAGACATCGGTGCATTCATACCACAGAATCTGACAGGGCTATACTCATCCATGCTTGACACACTAAAGGTACAAAGTTTCATTGTTTTCACTGTAAAATCAAGTTAGTATTACAATTATAAATAATTATATTAATAGTATATTATGGTGATCGCCTAGATGTGTCTGAACGACAATATCTAAAATATAATTTGACCAAATGTTATGTTTAAGAATAAATACCTTATCAATCAGGCTTCAGCACATACTGAAAACATACTTGTTAGCATGAACTATTCATATGAAACATTCAAAGTGAAACGGGTAACTGTTTTTACAAAAATGTACCAGGGTATGTACAACATGAACAATATTTCCTTATTTGATCCTACTTGCTACAATATATGTTACTTTCACAATTTTCATTTGCAAAATTACGGGTTACCATGTCCGGACAGCAGAATAATAAACGTATTGTACGTGGATATAATTACTTTGTGCCTTTTTATCTTAAATTGCATATTATGCTAGAAAACATTGAAGAAAATGTTGACTCACTGGATATGTGTATAGTTACATTCTGATGGCAAACTCAGAATGCAACTTTAATATAAAGTTTATAGTAATATAATTTGAATATCAATACAATAAAACAGTCAGACTTTGTACCTTTTAAAGACACTAGGGTCGAGGTCCCCTGTTTACTGGCACACGACACACACACACAAGCTCAACATGATTCACAAACTAGTCACCGACTTAACTGGAAATACCATCAGATTGATACCTTTGAACACTGCACTTGGCAACAACATTCCTTAGACTATTATATTCCTCTCTCCAGAAAGTGGCAGCAACAGTTATCATTTCTAATTGTTCGCCCTACTACTACTTGACTCAGGACAAACACGGTGCCAGCCTAACCACAATGGAGAACAGCATCCACACAGTGCATCACCCAAGATACCAGAGGCGAAATGGATTTCTTACAGTTGTGAAGTGAACATATTTTAATTATAAATTTGCACTGTGTGTATGTGAAATAGTTGGTGTTCACCCACCTGGCCGCCTGTAGCCCCCACTAGTTGAGTCTGGGTGAAACATAGGAAGACATTGCCACAAGCACAATTAAGATGTTAAGTTAGGTATCATAAGGGTATGGTGGCCAAAGGGACAAGCAGTGGACTGGGAGAGGATGGTACAAGATCATGGACTCATGATGTAGATGGAGATGACTCATGGAGACGGCAGAACAGTGACATGGCCCAGAACCACAAGAGAAGTAAATATGGTGTAAAAGAAAGTTTTAACAAGAATCTGGTGAGGAGTCGACTAAAGTGGGCTGGATATGTGGAGTGAATGGGAGTAGAACAGTTGGCAAAGAAAGCAGATGCTCAGAGAGTGAAAGAGAAACGGAGGCAAGGACGACCTAGACAGCAATGGGAGGATTGTGTAGTGACGTGGAGGGAATGGGAGAGGAGTGAGAACGGGAGTGAAACATAAAGGGGAGTGGGGAGTCTGGGGACGGTTGGTGGAGACAGCAGTGTGTGATCACTGATGGGGAAGACAAAAGAAAAGAGAAATTGTGGATCAGTATCAAGAAGAAAAGATAACTGAAATCGAGGAACGGAATTGAGGCCAGCTTCATCCAAGACATACGGGAAAACAAGAGGAGAATAACAAGCATTTGCCCTACCTGATGGATCGCTCGTACTCCTCATCAGTCATGTGATTGTTATGTGGGGGCGAATCATCCAACGCATCGGTTGGCGTCGAGCACATACTGTCAGATGAACTCGGCCTCTGTCGTAACACGCTGCCATCTTTGTCTGGGGTCAGCGACGAAAGACTATCCGTTGAGCTCAAGCGCCCCCTGGTGGAGTCATTGTCATAGTCCGACTCTGGTGCGTCGCTGTCGATCATGAAGCGTACACGAGTGCCCTCATCCTGCCCATCTTCTCCTGTGTCTGTCATTGCTCACCTCCTCTACGTCCCTGCTTCTCACTGAAACATAACAATCTAACTACAATCGAGGAAACATATCAGTATGTAAGTTAATGTTTTCCTCTTAGATGGCTTGAACCTCAAGCACCAAACTTTCAGGGATTAGTATATGACCCCATGAATAAGACGTAAGACCTATATTTTTTCAAAATACCCCATATATGTTAAGAGTCTCTCTTTTTTGATGGGGTAAATCAGTTGTTCAGTGCATAAAACGTAATGTGTGCATATTTCATAAAATGTAACTTAACAATTGCAGGAGCCATGCTTGCATAGCAAATACTTTGGGTAAACGGCCTCTGCATCATAGACTTGGCAACATGAAGTAGACGCTGATACAATAATGCCTACAACTACCCTCATGTCAATAACATATATATCAATATGAATATTTAACAATTCTACACTATCATGACTAGGGCCCATCAATGCATGTGAACTTTACATTCTCTCCGACTTCGTCATTTTGAACAAACAACAAGTATCTGCGAGTGCGTTATGATGTTTATGTAATGATGCTGTGCGTTTTCTAACATTTGGTAAATGTTACTATCATGACGGTCAACTATCAAAGCAGCCCGTCAGGTGACAGGCATTCTGTTAGTAATAATAAAATTACTTCTTTAGCACCAATATCTTGGAAAATCTTAGCTTGTGGCGCAAACAAACCAAAAGATTAAGCATTCTCATGTACAAAGCAAAAGTTGTCAACAGATGGATGGATTTGCTAGGAAGATGAGGGCAGGCAATATTAAAAAGATACGTTTTTAGATGATGGCAAAATGAAAGTATAAATTATTCCTGCCGACTTAACGCTGACAGGGAGTGAGTTCCAGAGTTGGCATAGCAACCAAGAAGGCTCCAGTTCCAACATTCATCTTAACTCCGGGAACAAAAACTAGATTAGAACATCACAAACTCTTTAAGCAGTATTTTTGTCATTATTATTTTTGTATACATTAAGTTTTCATACACCTCTGTAAAAGTTTAATTTTTCTTTTATTCCTATTCATATTTCTGACGAGCAAGTACATCCATTACAAAGCCCTATTAATGGCATATAGGTGATCAAATAAGACATAACATCAAAACTCGTTCCTATTCATAAATATTTTTTTCCGTGCCTTATATTTTCAGACATATGGGAATTTAATAGATTCTGGTAACAGCAACATTTAAACTATTTACAGTGATTAGTCAATTAATACACTGTGCATAGTGCTTGCAAGGATGAAGAATCCTAAACATGGCAGTAATGTTCTCAGTAATCTTAAACCCGACAGTAATGTCAGTAATCCTAAACAAGCCAGTAATCAATAACAGACAGTTGATTTCGCAGCTGTGAGAACATCACCCCTGTACTGGCTGGACAAGGCCTACATTTAGCTGTAAACCAATGCCAAGATGTATTCAGTGACAATCTGACATAACAAATATGCGGTTAACACCACAGCAATTCCTTCATTAATATTCAGTTCATATGATGGCAATTAATTCATTATTAATATGTCTAGAGGTCAAACGAAGGCAATTCCTTCATTATTATTAGTATTCGGTTCAATGAACGCAATCCAATTCATTAGTGTATTATTTATACAAATGGAATTCATTTATTTATTATTTATAATTAGGTTTACATGACAGCAAATACGTCAATTTATGCATTCATATTTTATTTACAGAAAGGCAATTCATTCTGTAATAGTTTGTTTACAGAAAGGCAATTGATTGAGATTTCTTTTACAGGAACAGAATGCTTTCACACAAACTTACAACATTTAGCCACTTCTGCCACATTATCTCAAGAAAAGGCAATAAGACCATTCTGAGCTCTTCACAGACAAATGACATCATTTCACAGGAAAACTAATTAGATCATGATGCATCAGATCATTGTCAACAGAAATTATTCCAAATAATTTACTTGTAACTTCTCTGAAATATACAGATATCAATAACCAAGAAAGTGGAACTTCTATCCATTCAAGGGCTATTGTATGTTTTTAGCACCAGTAGTTACCATTTTGATTACTTTTCTTCTATTAAAAACAATGCAATAAAATCTGGGGAATCAAGTCACAGATAAATAACTTTTCAAAAAGTTGCCATGGTGGGTCAACTGTTGGGTGAATCTTGACCTGGGAGTCTTAAATTTATTTTTTGACAAGTAGACCATAGTACAATTTGTTGACCAGCATCTGGCACAAGAAGGAAGTTGTAAGTGTGTGTCCGAGTCCTTCAGATGACACTACGAAGGCACTGGTCCCTTCTGTCGGGGGAAGACATGCAAGAGTGGCAGTCAAACACCCCACAAGGAACAAAATTACATGTATATAAGGGGTAGTAATATACCCCTTAATGAACATGTGTTTCCTGTTGTCATTGACAGAAGACAACACATGTCTAGACAAACTTCACAAACCCCCAGAGTCTTCCGTCTGTGTGTTTAGCTTGTCCCACAGGTCAGCACACAACATACAGTAAATCAACATAAACCAACGGCTGCAAGGTAAAGTAAGGTAACACTGTGCTCACCTACACTCCTTATGACTGACCCACTGTCCAGCGGAGTGGACCAAGTGGTTAGACTGACCACTGCACTGACTGACAAGACTGACTGACTAGACCAGTTTATTATCTTGGACACACCCTGGACCAATCAGATGAAAGGGGCATGCCATAAGTGACCACAGGTCTAACATAAACAGCCAACAATAAACAATTACCACTGCCATATGCAGTAGCTCATCAGTGTTTCTATGGTGGCCATGTTTGCTTAGATGAAGTCTCTGACTCCCAACAAACCTTCTCCACTACAAATGTTGTGTTTCTGCTTTTCAACCTTGTTAAAGGGAATGTACAATCTGTATTAAAAAAAAATTATTATGACCAAACGCTTTTTGATCTTTTAATTGGCAAACATGACAGGTTGTTATTTATGTTTGTTTAGAACTTTTACAGCTTAATTTTAATAATGCCTCCATTGGTATTCCGGGTTAATCCAGCTGGATCATAAAACAGTTTTCAGGTTTTCACGTCCAAACAGATTGCGAGGGAGGAGTCCAAAGGTTCACTAGAGTCCTGGTACGCTGGAGACTACAGCTGACTTCCAGGCCCATAAGTAGGCCCAAAATGACGCACTATATAACACCCAAGTTTCAGAAGTTCCTCTTTGGACACAAGGTGACGATGCCATTCGACAGGAATTCTACCATGAACAGTCAATTACTTCATCATAAACATGTAATTGTTAATGCTTTTACCGAGTTGTATTGTGCCGTGTCATTAGTTTTGTAAGAGATACAAATAATGAATGAATAGCTGTCATATAAATTTGTGAATATACGATAAATAAAATAAATACATGTACAGAAAAACTGTAAGTACGCTGTGAAAAGACTTGGTCTCCTTGGATCACAGATTGAGAGAAATGGCATTTGCAAAGAAGAGATGGCAGATGTCTGAAACTTGGAAGAAAAGCAACGGCAGGCTTGTGCAAGATCCGGAAAGATGGAACTGTTTAATAACTGTCAACCTGTGAAATAGATGGTCAAGTTCCTGATGAAGACTACCAATGGTAGTGAAAATATTCACTTTCAATTTCACAGTTGTGCTATAAAAAAATTTGGTTTAGAGGAAATCTAATTTATAAATTGTTACTGTTTTAGTAAAAATGTTGTAGATACGGTTACAATGTGCAGCTATGAGGTCCTTTATCCAAATTGGATTAAGTTACTCCCATCGTGTATACTCTTTTATATCCAGGTTGGTTAACTTACTGTTTCAGGAATTCAGGTAAATAATAATTATACTCTAGTTTGTCTAGTGCAAGTCCCTTGCCTACTGCAAGACCCAAGTATACTTTTACTGAATAATAAGTAATTACTATTATAACTTATGTGCATAACTAACTTAAGTCTCTCTCAAAAAATAGAGAATTGCATGTTTAGTATTGATAAATCTACATAAAATTATTATATGGAAATTTGCTTTATTATTGATGTAATTGATCAATCTAAGTACTGTATAAAGAGATACATCCACTGGGCCCTTCACTGTGTAGTGTACGCTGAAATTACTGAAGCTAAGACTGGAAAAGACACTCAGAAAATGCAATATCATTTATAAATTAATGAAGGTCATAGTCAAGTAATGAAGTAGTGAGCGTCAGCAATTTATGAGGGTGTGTTCAGTCCCTAAGTACCACTAGGATTCCATATGGATACGGTATGTGACAAAATAATAAATTACAATTTTTGGATTGTGCCTAGTGGAAATTAATAGGAGTGATTCCATGTCCAGACTACAGAGCTTTCTGATACAGATGCAGAAAATCAATTTGATTTGTAGCCATAGTTCCATACAATAATCAGATAGGAAATTCCCAGAAGTAACATCACGATAACAGACCTAGGTATTTCCAATTCTGTATGCCATTTCCTTACACATGGAATACTAGTGTAAGTGTAAGAAAAGGGCCTTTAACAGCACATGTTGAGTGTCCCCTGACAACATAGACTGATATGTATATATCCACTCAACAAAATATCCTAAGGGCGGATACGTCATGGAGGGTAAGATTGACTTGTGGCATTCCCATACAAGCTCATGACACCATACAAGTCGTACTGAACAGTGGTGAAGTTGAAGCTTAATGGGAGCCCAAGTTCATAACTTGTGAATATGACTTAGTGCATACATGTATGTATCATTTATACATGGACTCGTATTCACACTAAATACGAGTGCACAGTATAAGTCTCTTGAATGTTGAAGGAGGTTAGGTTGTTCTGAATTAATGCAGTGATTGACTTGAAATATATATAGTGCTAAGCCAAGGTTTCGAATTTGATTTGGGGATAGAGAGAATTCCCCTCTTTTGTTGCTGTTGACAAAAAAAACTCTCAAATATATGTTTGATGTCTAATTTCAACATAATTTCATAAGACTTAGTCAATTATTGGAATATTTATGACAGTAATAATAACTATATACCTATGGCTCTGTTTAACTGTTGCTACTCAATAAATTACTGACATATGTAAAGGCATGTATCATGAATACATCCACAAACACAGTTGATGAAATGTATACAGAATTCCAAACTGTCCTTGACTTAATAATAACTCTCACATACCAACAAAAATAGTATCAAAGCGTAACTGAACACCTTGGATAAATAAGCGAATCAAACAACTACATAAACAAAGGGCTTTCAGTTTCAACACTCACGAACTCCATGGAAATCAAGCCAGCTATGACAATTTTTGTAAGGCACGTAAAACCATGCACAGAGACAAGAAATGCTCACAGAAGATATATATATCATCCATTTATTCCAACTCACCAAAACGATTCTGGTCATACATAAAAAGCCTTAAAGTTTATGCAGTTGGAATACTAACCCTAATGAAAGACAGCAGGGTAGAATCAGACAACAGACTTAAAGCCGAAATCCTCAATAATCAATTTAAGTCAGTCTTTACAAATGAAAACACCAACCTACCACAAGAACCATATTCAAACATACCAGCTATGCCTGACATCACCATCACAACAAAAGGAGTCACCAAATTACTTCATGACTTAAAAACAAACAAATCAACAGGACCCGATGAAGTGCCAGCGAGAATCTTACAACTTGCCGCCAATGAATTAGCTCCAGCCCTCAGAATAATCTTCCAAAAATCAATTATCACAGGAGAACTTCCCCTCTAATGGTTGGTTACATGCCAACATCACTCCAATCTTCAAGAAGGGAGAGCAGTCCCTTCCATCAAATTACTGCCCCATCTCCCAAGGGTTTGTTTTCTTCCAGGATACCTGGAAGAAACTGGAAGAAAAGGGTTTCTTCCACTTTCTTCCGAAAAACTCTGAAAGAAAGTGGAAGAAGGGTTAGACAATGGAAACTATTTTGATATATCAGAATAGTTTGTGCGATCACTGCCAGAGCTGGGTGGATTTTGCGTTTTCCGGCTGTAGGAAGTCATGGGCAGAAACCAAGGAGGAGGGATTCACCTTTCAGTATGTGGGATGTTGGAAGGTGGAGTGTCTGCAGAAGGAGATAGTTAGGTTGACAGATATTGTGAAGGGGGGATGGAGATGAGAATAAGCAAGGAGACAGGTGGAATGGAGACAGATGACAGGGAGAGTTGGGAATACTGAGAGACTGAAGGAGCAGTGTAGTGGCAAGAAGACTGAGGAAAGGAGACTGAGAGGAGGGAAGGTGATTGGAGGGGAAGAAATTGGAGAATCGACGACAGAAAACATGACTGGTGTGAAGGTGACAGGGGAGAAAGTGACCATAGAGAAGGAGAGAGAGAAAACGGGACGGGAGAGGAGAAACTGTGATGGGAGGAAAGATGAAGGGACGAAAGGAAGTGAGAGTAAATGTGACAGAAGAGAAGTCGATAAAAGGGACATTGACAGGAGGAAAGATGACAAGAAAAAAAGCGGCAGGAATGAACGAAATGGAAGAGAATGTGACAGGAGAGAAGACGGAAGGGGAAAAGACAACAACCAGACAGATGCAAACTGGAGAAGGAGCTACTCTGAGGCAGTGATTGAGGGGGCAGTAAGAAAAGAGAGGGTGTTCATGGGTTACTCTATTGTGAGAAAGACAGATAAGACACTAAGCGAGCGGGGAGGTCGTTGTTTGCTAGGATAGAACATGTGATTGAAAAGGTAGAGAAGGTATTGGGGCATGGCAAGGGAGGGTCTATTCTCTCGTCACTCACGGGCGTTGTCGGTCTAAAGACCTGTAGTCCACCACCTTCGTCAGCAACATGGTTGGCTGATGGCATTAATACATTTCAAGATTGTAGACAACGTACACTACCTTGTTATATAAAAAGTTAACCGAACATGGGTTTCTATAAGTAAGGTCATGCTTAACAGATATGTTATGTTTTTTTGAAGATATCACTAAGTGGGTAGACGAGGGATCACTTAGATTTTCAGAAAGCTTTTGACAAAGTGCCACATCAAAGATTACTGCTTAAACTAAAGGCCCATGGCATAGGAAATGGTATTATTAACTGGATAGAAAAATGGCTGATTGACAGAAGACAACGGGTAGTAGTTGATGGAGAGGCTTCAAACTGGAAATAAATTTTGAGTGGGGTACCACAGGGATCAGTACTTAGGGATCATATTCTTAATATATATATCAACGATTTGGATGATGATATAACAAGCAAGGTGTTGAAATTTGTGGATGACACAAAATTATTTAGAAGGATTAAACGTGATAGAGATAGACATCATTTACAAGATGATCTTGACAGGTTGATCAAATGGTCTGAAAAGTGGCAAATGTTATTCAATTTTGGGAAATGTAAATGCCTCCACACAGGACATAGGAACAAATATGTATGCATTTGTGTTCATGTTGATGTTTTTGCTCATTAATTCTGTTATTAGTCACCTAAAAGCAAAATCCAGCATGGTTTCCATTTATGTGGTGCATGCCACAATAATAAATTTTATCCGATGAAAGATTTTCTTGAGAGGTAAATATACCCAACATTTTAATTATACACTAGGTAACGCAATACTACAGGAAACCGACAGTCATACCTATCTAGGAGTATGTATCACCAAAGAACTCACCTGGTATAAACACATCCATCAGATTACAGCCTCAGCAAACCGTACCCTAGCATTTATCAGATGCAATCTCTACTTGTGCCCCCAAAACATCAAAACTGCCTTCACAACCCTTGTCTGACCACTCTTAGAATACTCATCATCTGTGTGGGACCCCCACACCCAGGTCATATTCAACAAAATAAAAATGGTCCAAAGACGGGCAGCTCGCTTTTGCCTTAACGACTATACATCCAGAGAAACTGGATGCGTGTCACTGTCAGAAATGTTGAGATGCCTCACCATAGCGAAAGCCACCTACGGTCACCTGTTGCCTGTCGAAAACATCCTTCAGCCCGTACAACACCTATCAATGTATCTAAATAGCAAAGCATTCAACACTATACACATCAGCAAGAACTGTTATAAATGTTCTTATTTCCACGAACAATAAAAGACTGGAATTCCTACCAGATGCAATAGTCAACATTACAGAACCGCAGACAAGCTTTAATACATGACTAATAATCCAACTGGCATGCGCACCCAATGCCGACCATATGACTCCTAAGCCTAAGCCTAAGCCTAAGGCTAAGCCTAAGATCTTAAGCCTAATAAGGCTATGCCAAGCCCAAGGAGTGTTGGCCAGTATTCAACCAAGATACGCATGATTTGTGTCTGTCAATCATTGACATTACCCATGGATTATTTCGATATCAGTTATATATAAATAAATTAATAATCAAGGAATCACATAGTCGTAGATTACTACTACATTATTACTAATTAGTTAATACAGAGAACAGTTACAACTGACACAGTCGACTATATTAGATTATTAGTCAATTAGAATTTACAGTAATTTACAACCAAACCTGTTATTTGCAGGCGTATTAAATTTAACGGACTGGCAAAAATATAACTAAAACACGTGTTAACATTCCACGTGTTGTCGCATTGCCATTGCGACACACCTTTCTTATTTATGCGTACGTCACAAATTGAATAACAACCAAAACGATGACAACGACAGCACTGCACCGTCCGTAACTGTGTGCGGTATGTTCGGCACGGCTTCACATTTGGCCCGAATGGACGACTTATGACAGTGCCACAATTGCACTCACCTAGCTGACTGTTGGTGCAGGAGTGTTTGCAATGAAATGCACGTAACTCTGCTGCATAACACGTGCTGACCTAGTTTTGTGTCGCGTTATGCCGAGTTCGCGTGTACTTTTGTTTATCATCGCCGTCAAAACGTCGCCTGTTTGCAAACCACATCGGCCGGCTCTGGTATAAAAATAGCATTTCTTGAACTTGCCGACAGCAATGGCATAGGTTGATGAAATTTGGATTTATATCATAAGCCTGTGCTAGTATTTTTGGGATTTCTTTCCGTAACAATATCTGCCAAAATATGTTTTATTAATGCCGATTAATAATAAAGCGATCTGTACAATAATTATATTTTTAATTATATTTTTTAACCTTAAAATAGACGCACGCCGAAGAAAATACGGTTCGAGATGACTAGAAACATCCAAGCCGTGAAGGCATTATGTGATTTTCGATCAATTTCTAGACAGTCATAAGACTTTAATTTTTTTAGCAAGAATAACAGACACTTGTTTTGTTCACAAATACACATTTGCATATTACGACACCCGAAAATAAGCTAAGTGATAAGTTGACAGTTATATTAAGCTAATTGTATAAATATTGTAGGATATTCACGGCCGTTATATAGATCATTATTAATTATATTATATTTAAAAGTATTTTTTGGGAATTTTGTTGTATTGGTTATGATTTTAAGTGGAATAAAAGCCTTTGACTTGGTAATATGGACTCGATTTTCTGGAAGACTGCGAAGCATTTCTGTCCAGCTAAAGTAAAAACAACCATCATATAAATAATATTGTGCTGCCATCTAGCGAATCAGGCGAACGAACATACCGCGGAGCGTTAACCCCTCATGACTATTATAATAATTATACACATGATCTGCGGTGTGTGTGTGTGTGTGTGTGTGTGTGTGTGTGTGTGTGTGTGTGTGTGTGTGTGTGTGTGTGTGTGTGTGTGTGTGTGTGCGTGTGTGTACGCGTGTGTGTGCGTGTGTGTGTACACGTGTGTGTGCGGGTGTGTGTGCGTGCGTGCGTGCGTGCGTGCGTGCGTGTGTGTGTGTACGTGTGTGTGTGTGTGTGTGTGCATACATGTGTGTGTGGGCGTGTGTGTTTGCGTGTGTGTGAGGGAGGGAGGGAGGGAGGGAGAGAGGTTGACGATATTTTGGTTGCACAGATGTTGCAGGAGCAGCAACAGCTGCAAACACATGTGATGCAGCTAGTGTCACAGTAGGGCCAAACTGCCCACCAGCTGCAGGAAGTTGTCAACCGCTTTCCCCCTAATCGCACTGTCAGACCTCGATCTGCTCCAACAAAACGACCATAGCTTCTCGGTCGTGGTCCCTGTTTCTACTGCAAAGAACAGGGACCCTTCATTCGTGAATGTCCGAGGAAGAGGGATCCGGGTTTGAAGTGCAGAGGGTCTGAGCAGGGGCATGCTCGAGGGTCAGATTTGGTGGTGTGGTGACATATCGAGTTTCGATTGAGAAGTTGGCTGCTGAATAAGACAGACTTGTGGAGCTGCAAGGGAAGTTGTCGGAAGCAGGGACTAGAGAGACACAAGTAGTAATACAGGTTCCTTAGCGGGGATGCTTTCCGTTCTTGGTGCAAATCCCATGTTAAAAGATAGGGATTTTCCCCCAGTGCGCTCCCGGGTTAAAGGATAGGGAATTGAAAAAGTAGTTCCGGTCCCATGTTAAAGGATAGGGAATTTTCCCCCACTGCGCTCCCGGGTTAAAGGATAGGGAATTTTTACCCCATGTTAAAAGATAGGGAATTTTCCCCATGTTAAAGCATAGGAGCTATTATCGTAAACGTATACGACGAAATTTTGAATTTTCCCCATGTTAAGAGATTGGGAATTTTCTCCATGTTAAAGGATAGGAGCTATTATCGTAAAGGTATTCGACGACTTTTTGAATAAAATAAAATATACCGAACAGCATTTGAATATGTCACACACTAGACTGCTTGACCCGTAGGTCGAGTCTCCGCCAAGGGACCGAGCCCTTATTTGGTTGACGATGACATGTCTAAAATGTGGTGTTATAATAATATATAGTTTATAATAAAAGGATTATAAATGCAGCGGAGGTCTTTTTATCTGAAGTAATGTATACGAAATGTAGACTACATATAGGAGTATATTATATCAGAACCTATAGCCACGTTGTTTCGAACAGAGCGACCATCTTGGAATTATACCTTTGGTATCATTTCCGTACGGTAGTACCTAAATTCGTGTCTCTTATAAAACCCGTACTCGAGACGTGTCTGGACATGTTTGTTTGTTGCGAGCGTGAACGTGCGCACCCTGTATGACGTCATCAAACTGCTACGCGAAGTAATTTTGTACGCGAGGTGAGTTGATTAAACAGGTAGTGATTTGGTTAGCCATAGTTTTGAACTTGCGCGCTTGAATATAATTCCGTCATGTGACGTCATGGTCAGTGAGTGACGTCATGATACGCGCAGTAATTCTATACGCGAGGTGAGTTCGTCAAGCAGGTAGTGCTTCGTTTAGACCTTGTTTTGAAATTGTGCGTATGCAATGTAATCCCACCATATGAAGTCATACAGTGACGTCATTAAACTGGCACGCACAGTAATTTACCTAAATTCGTGTCTCTTATAAAACCCGCACTCGAGACGTGTCTGGACATGTTTGTTTGTTGCGAGCGTGAGCGTGCGCACCCTGTATGACGTCATCAAACTGCTACGCGCAGTAATTTTGTGCGCGAGATGAGTTGGTTAAACAGGTAGTGATTTGGTTGGCCATAGTTTTGAGCTTTCGCACTTGAATGTAATCCCATCATCAGGGTCAATGACGTCATGGTCAGTGACGTCATTAAACTGCTACGCGCAGTAATTTTGTACGCGAGGTGAGTTGGTCAAGCAGGTAGTGCTTTGGTTAGACCTTGTTTTGAACTTGTACGTATGTAATGTAATCCCTTCATGTGACGTCATGATGCAGTGACATCGTCAAACTATCAACTGCTACGTGCCGTAATTTTGTGCGCGAGGTGAGTTGGTTATACAGGTAGTGATTTGGTTAACCATCGTTTTGAACTTGTGCACTTGAATATAAGCCCATCATGTGATGTTATGGTCAGTGACATTGTGTTACAGCGAGTGGAAAATTCCCCTGTAAAATGTCATTCTAGAAGTTTCTTTGGTAATTTTAAACAGGTGGCGCTTTGGTTAGCCATTGTTTTGAGCTTTCGCGCTTGAATATAACCCCATCATGTGATGTTATGGTCAGTGACGTCGTGTTATAGCGAGTGGAAAATTCCCCTGTAAAATTTCATTCTAGAAGTTTCTTTGGTAATTTTTTCAGCACACTACAAAACTGACGCTTTTAATAGGTATAAACTGGTATAAACTCGTAATGAGTGCTGTGTATACATAGATACAGACATAGAGACAGACATAGAGATATACATAGATACATGCATAGAGACAGACACAGAGACACACATAGAGACAGACATAGATACATACATAGAGACATACATAGATATATGCATAGATACATACATAGAGACATACATAGATACATACATAGAGACATACATAGATACAGACATAGAGACATAAATATAGATATACATACATAAACACAGACATAGAGACATGCACATATACATACATAGATATATACACAGAGCAGACATAGAAATATACATAGATACATACATAGAGACATATAGACAAACATAGATACATACATACATACATACATAGAGACAGACATAGATACATACTTACATACAAACATACATAGAGACAGACATAGACACATACATAGATACATACATAGAGAGCGACATAGAGATATACATAGATACATACATAGAGACATAGAGACAGACATAGATACATACATACATACATACATACATACATACATACATACATACATACATAGAGACATAGAGACACATATATACATAGTTACATAGAAACAGACATAGAGAAAGCCATAGAGATATACATAAAAATTATATACATACATAGAGACATAGAGACAGACATAATAGATACATACATAGAGACATAGTTGTTCACGAATAAACTGTGCAAACCATATCTTGTGTCTTTACTTAACCAAACAAAGACCAACGACTTCCACGAATCAAACTTTGACTAGCGAGATGCACGAACCAATCATTCAAACAAACTGGTCTGACAAACGAAACACTTAGATCAACGAGTTGCAAGAACCAATCTTCTACGATTCTCTTCAGTCCATCGAATACACAGGTGTGTGTATGTGTGTGTGTGTGTGTGTGTGTGTGTGTGTGTGTGTGTGTGTGTGTGTGTGTGTGTGTGTGTGTGTGTGTGTGTGTGTGTGTGTGTGTGTGTGTGTGTGTGTGTGTGTGTGTGTGTGTGTGTGTGTGAGTGTGTATGTGTGTGTGCGAGTGTGTGAGTGTGTGTGTATGTGAGTGTCTGTTTGTGTGTGTGTGTGTGTGTGT
>OZ023218.1:7264959-7344959 GCA_963995525.1 Escarpia spicata
CAGACAGAGACAGAGAATCACATCATTGCCATCACAGACATCCTCTAGTGATGACTTGTGAATACTATCGCCAGTATTCGACGTGCAATCCTCTGGAGAAGGTCTTCTTCTTTGTGCTTGTATAATAAAGAATTCAATGAGAATAATGTGTCATCTTTTCGGGATCCAACTAGCAGTAGAGGTCGTGCTAATTCGATGGGGTGAGCGGTGCGTAGGAGACGCCGACAGCGGGTGGTCGTTTTAAACGTTTCTAGGTTAATATGTCGTAATTTCACCAATCGACACGTGCCTAGTGAAAAAACAAAGACGACGATGCGGTGGGACAATTGTGCGAGCAACAAAGAACACTTAAGACAATTTTCAATTCCATTTCTGATGGACTAGATAATGATAATGTTGAGGATTCTTGGGTAAACTTTACGGATAGATTAACATCTGGTATGGACAATTTTGTTCCAAGGAAATTCATACGAGAAAAAAATATACAAACCATGGCACTAATGGCAAACAGGAATAGACTTTATATACAGAAGAAAAATAATAAGAGCAACAAACAGGAGTGAGCATATAAGGTAATGGAGGCCAGAGTACAACGAGAAGAGAGAAGGGCTTACTGAGATTATATTGAAAATATTATAGATGTAAGGGATGGTGACAACTATATTCATACGAAACAAACACGTTTTTGGAATTACGATAATTCCTTAATTAAAGGAAAGATGATACACGAATCTTACAATTTAAAGAAAATGGGACACCTTATTCAGGAAGTAAAGATAAGGCAAATATTCTGGCCAAACAGTACGAGTCTGTATACACTCACGAAGATAATTCTAACATTCGAGAACCTGCTGGACAACTATATCCAACAATGTCTAACTAAACTAAAAGGTTTCAAAAGAGGGGATTCTGAATCTACCAAATAAAATCAAAATAAACAAAGCCAGTGGTCCTGGTAATATTCAAGGTCGAATCTTAAAAGAATTATGCATAAAAATAGCAACTAACAGTTATCTTTAACAAAAGTTTAGATTATGGATAAGTACCTAAGGACTGGCGTAAGGCAAACATTACAGCTATTTTTAAGAAAGGCGAAAAATATAAACCTATTAATTACCGCCATATTTCACTGACGTCTATATGTTGTAAGCTACATGAACATATCATCGTTAGTAATATAAAAAATAGATAATCGTCCTGTCCCGACGATCTTGGTATCATTTGAAAGGATAGCATCATTTAGATTTCCCGGTAACCGTTAAAAAAAACCTATAAACGGACTTACAACCACGCCGTTGATGGTGTTCTGTACGGTTCTGAACGATGTTG
Source organism: Escarpia spicata (assembly GCA_963995525.1). Lineage (NCBI taxonomy): Eukaryota > Metazoa > Annelida > Polychaeta > Sabellida > Siboglinidae > Escarpia > Escarpia spicata. Next base: position 7,266,289 of record OZ023218.1, read on the forward strand.
GCGGCGGGTACTCAGTACACTAATCTTCCGATTGCGGCGCTGTTTTCCTCATTTGCATAGGTTCAGACATGCGCACTTCACCATCTCTTGATCTCCACCCACTTTTAAACCGCGGCGAAATTGATGTGCTTTGATCGCAACGAAATCGATATATATATATATATCTACGTCGGCGTGACGTCACAACAACGTACGCCACCCAACGGGTCTAAATTCGTTGCGTTGGTTGGCTGATATACGTGATTGTGACGTCACGCCTACTTCACGTATGTCATTTTTCCAGCAGTTTGAAAGTGGGTGGAGCTTATACCTTGAAATCAGATAGTGGTGCCTCAATCGGTAGATTGGTGAACTGTGTCGACGAAACAACATCGTTCGCAGTGTCTAAGACACCGGAACGGGCCCGGTTGTAGGTCTCGCTTACGTTTCTTTACAACAAGCCGTGTTGCACTGCTCTGAACCCTCTGTAATCGACTTTTCTATTCAGCAGGCAGGCCATTAAAAACCGAATTGCAATAATCAAAACGGGACGTTGATAAAGCAGTGACAAGTCTAGCAGAAGCGCTTTTAGAAAGATACGGCCGGATGTGCGCAATACGTCTTAATTCAAGAAAACAGGCACAACAAACACTCCTGATTTATTCCTGCATGGAGAGTGTCTGATCAATTCTAACTCCAAGGTATTTTACTGAATTTTGTAAAGGGATATTACTACCACCGATGTCTACAGAATTACTGTCTACCAATCTGAGACGAGATGAAGCACCAACAGTCATTACTTCTGTTTTGTCAGTGTTCAACATCAGCATATTGCTGTTCATCCAAGATAAGACGTCATCAATACAATCATGAATGCTTGAATCGACTGTACAAAACACATTAGGAGGAGCACTTTTTGACAGCTCCGTATCATCAGCATACTTGTGAAAATTGCACTAATGAGCAGAAATCACATCTGACGGGGGATGGGAGTACAATGTAAACAAAACAGGTCCCAACACGGAACCCTGAGGTACTCCGAACTCAAGTTGACTCGGAGCAGACAACGCACCATCAACAACAACAGACTGACAACGATCACTACCATAGGATGCAAACCATTCAAGGGCAGTGCTTCTTATCCCAAAAGTAACCTCTAACCTCTCCAGGAGAATGGAATGAGCAAGCGTTTCGAATGCTGAGGTCCAATAAGGCAACCAAAGAAACAAGCCTCTTATCCGCCTTCACCAACAGACCACCAGAACACTCAGACCAGCAGTCTCTGTGCTATGATCCTTACTATAGGCAGACTAGTGCAATTCAAGAAGACAGTTTTCAGACAGATGTTTTTGTAGCTGCCCCAAGACAACTCTCTCTCAAATCTTAGAGATGAATGGAAGATTAGAGATTGGTCGAAAATGTTTCAGATTATTTCTTTCAAGCCCGGGCTTCTTCAAAACTGGTGTAACTACTATCCGCTTGAACTGCTTAGGGACGGTACCTGTGGTAAGAGATGCATTGAAATATCAGTTATTATCGATACAAGATCAACAGAACATTGTTTTGTGAGGAAGGTTGGGAAGGATGGATTAAGCCTTTTACCAGGACGGACACAACAAGTTCTAGTTGATAAAGAATCATCAGATCAGATCTCTGTATTGACTGGTATACATGGTGCATGGTACTAGTCGAGGCCCATTGTTGTTTCTAATTTGTATTAATGATTTACCAAATATTAAATTCAATTATGACTCCTTTAGTATTAAAAGGCCATCTGTTGCAAGACAAGTCTACATCTAAATATCTGGGTGTAGATTTGTCATCCAATCTTAATTGGAATTCCCATATTGATAAAGTAACAAAGAAATCAGTTAGTATACTGGGTTTTCTAAGGCGTAATCTTAGAAACAAGAATGAAAAATCAAATGTTTATGGATTGATCTAATTTGGAATAGTGTGCCGCTGTATGGAATCGATGCAAGAATTACCAAAATATAAGATAGAAATGGTACAGCGTAGAGCGGCAAGGTTTGTTGTGAATAATTATAAATATACCAGCACAGTAACATCCATGTTAGATCATTTACAGTAGGAAACTCTTAAATCAAGACGTTATAATTTAATATAACAATAATATATTAATATTATTTAATAATAATTTATAATTAATTATGCTATATAAAACTGCTAACAACGTAGGGAAATTGACAAAAATAGATATCTGATACCAGCATCATCCAGAACACGTGCTAACCATATCTTACAATTTTGACAAATCTCTACCTCTCTTGATTACTGTTCTAAATACAGTTTTTCCTAGAACTATAATATCTACATGGAACAGTCTTCCAGCATCAAGTACTGAGACTCCTAACTTGGTACATTTCACTCAGGAGCTTTCTAATTTAAAGTTTTAATCTTAATTGTCATCCCAACTTTTGATAAGGCAATTGGAAAATCCTTCCTTTTAATATGTAACTTTCTATATAGTACTATTCAGGATATTATTTGATATTATTAATTCCCAATAATCTTTTGTTGGTCACCCGGACACATAATTGAATTGTCAAACGTGACAGAGTATTGTATAATGTAGGTCGAAATCATCCCATCCGAGTTCTATTCATCGATCTATCTGTGACCCCGGCTGTTGTTTCGACTTTTACAGTATCTAAAACATACGGATCCAGGGGGATCAGGGGGGCACGTGCATGTCTCACTAGCCCTTTGGAATTTGACCGCGCAATGCCAGATATTTGGAGGCGAATCTGAAGGGGAATGCAATTAAACGTTTGGTGAACTGAAAAAGCTGTGAACGTCGACAAATCTTCAACAACCCCCTTCCCCCCGTCTTCCGATGCCACGACCGTCAGCACGACAGCAGATTGGTGGTCATGCTCCGGCAAAATCTTCAAAAGCAGCACACACCTGTCCCCGTCTTCCGATGTCATGATCCGGGAGCTGAAGCTCCGGCTCAGCCCACCTAATATTAATTTCGTTTTGGCAAGCCTCAAGGGGGGTGAAATTGACTATATTGCCCCTCCCTAGACTGTACCATATCTGGATCATCCCCCGTATAATAGATATAGATTGGGTATTAGTGCTTGTATTTGTAGTATATACAAACCCTTAAAACTAATATCTGTTTAATCATTGTTATGACTGGGTGGGTGAACGTTTGCCCGTATGCTTCTCTGCCGACCGCTCGGCCACAAACGGTATACATACACAATAAAAGAGTAAGTTCTTACATAGCGCAGTGTCCAGTCCTCAGGACTGCTCAAAGCGCTTTACATTTTACTCCCTGGCAGACATATTTAATCAAACAGCTGAGTGAACTGGAGCAACGTGGTGTGAATGAACTTGCCCAAGGTTAGACACCGCAACAAGGATTCGAACTCGGGTTCTCTTGATTGAGAGTTCGATGCTCTATCCACTACACCACTTCGCTCCACAAGCAATACATTGGAATACTAACCATAATACAACATAGTTAATTTTTTTAGTTACGACATTTTTATTGTCACCAATGATAATAGATAATATTATGTACAAAATGCATACTCTAGTACAAAATGTTCACCAAGCATACATACGAACGAGAAGGGGGTATGTTTGGCAAGTATTACAGAAATAAGCACCACTGTACAACTGTGACTGACATATAACTTGAATTGAACAACACGCGGTTCCCCATATAGGCAGCATTACAAACACGCATGTTATTATGAAGACAACCACAGGTGTCGACTCTCGCGAACCCGGGACATTAAACCGGGCATCGATATTAGATGCAGTAATCGCAAACATAGTTTGTGTTGGAAAAGGAACTGTTTTCTCGCCTTTTTAATAACTATTCGGTTCATCTGCACATCAGGGATTATGTAACTTACACCTCATTCACCTGTTGTGACCAGACAACACAACACGGTAGATGGCATACTTGCATTTTGGTAAACGTTCCCGAAGATATCCCAAAACGTTGTCCGCAGAAGGAGAACACGCAGTCCACACGTCCCCGGGTTGAAACTGAAAGCAGTTACGACACCGATCCACTCCTTGTGTCAAACCAGCTTCACGTCGTGCCATTGTTAAAGAAAGAACACGTATCCAAGAAAGCATTTTGGGTATTGAGTTAGTAGTCCTGTCAGGGTCGGCTGTATACAAAAGACAGCCGCTGACCTAAGCGACGCACTCGTAACAAGTCGATTTCTCCGCCGTAAACGGGCGGATGCGAGAAAACGAGTAGCGCACACGTGTCGCGGCAGCGTTCAGTAGTTTAAGTAGTTTTCTTAACACAGGTATCACAGTATGGCACGAATGTTTACAGACTGATATCAAGCGGGCCCCTTTCTCGTGGGGCAATATCATACGACTAAAATGAACCGCGATCTGATCGCTACATCCCTCGGCCAATGGCTTCCCTTCAACGGTGTGGTGTACTTGATCTACAATGGCGGCACCAACAACCATTTCCTCGTTTGCAAAGATGTTCTGCAGATCGACCGTATCTTCTCGTTTTTGGTTTGCGAAAACGTCCTCCTGACCGACCGTGGTTTTTTGTTTTCGGTCTACAAAGATGTTCTCCACACCGACCGTATCTCCCTGTTTTTGGTCTGCAAAGGCGTTCTCCACACCGACCGTATCTTCTTGTTTTCGGTCGGCAAAGACGTTGTCCACAACGACCGTATCTTCCTGTTTTTTGTCTGCGAAGAAGTTCTTCAGACCGAACGTGTCTTCCGCTTGTCGTTCAATCGTTGTCGTCGAGATTGTCGCCGTGGTATCCTGCCGCCTGTCGAACGTGATTCCTTCGACCTCCTCTCCCCGAAGCGATCTGCGAACGTTCTCGGCAAACTCATCCTCGTCGTAGTAAGCATCAAAATACGGCGAGAGGGGGTCCGACAGATTCGGGTTGTGGAGAAGAAACAGAATCCCCTGAACGCAGTCCTGCAGCCCGTAGCTCGGCTCCCATTCGTCTAGAATGCTCACGCAGACATTGTCATTCCAATCGGTCGGATCGATATTCGGGTGGTAGATATACGTTTGACATGTGACATGCGGCTCCTCGTCTTCCACCAGGATCTACAAGGATGGACGGACAATGAACGACAACGACGTGAACGTGAATATTACGAGACACAATCAACTGACTCTGTGATGTTGAGACGGGAAGTGTTGAACACCTGATCGTAGTAGTCACATATACATTGAATAGATAATGTTTTAATTAAGAGTAAATTTAAGACAATCAAAGTTAAAACGTTACTACGGTATATATAGATTTAGTCACTATTATCAGTCGATTTCAACACAAATTAGTTTAAAATGTCAAAGGGACAATTATCAGGAGGAGGTACTATGTCATATAACGTTAAGCAATTTGTTGGTATGACCCTAAAAATGGAAACAGCAAGACCCGCGCGCGCCACACGCAGTATTGTATTTCAATTGCGCGAAGTTGTTGCTCGTGGACAAGCGGTACGAATTTAGTTAACTATATATACCATAATGTATATATATATATATATATATACATATACATTATGGTATATATAGTTAACTAAAATCGTACCTAGTTGACGAATATCAATATATTAATATATATATATATATATATTATTATAGTATATATCTGACAAAAATTATTCCATTTTTCACGAGCAACGACTTCGCGCAATATATACAGTATATATATATATCTATCTATCTGTGTTGACGTACTAGACCTCTATGGTTTTCCCTCATCTTCACGACCATATATAAGTGATAAGAATTTTACACCTTCCTTGTTATTATAAATGTCACAACATTTACTGAATAACAACCTGATTTATGTTCACAACCATCCGAACTTTATCGATTAAAAGCAGAAGGTATTAAACACAACCGTGGTTGTAATAATATACAATGTTGCTTGCCCACTCGTGGATACACAGATAGCTGGCTAAGGACAAGGACATTTGCTCGACGCTTATGGCTGCCGCGTCTCGAAGGTGTTTACATTCGAATGTTGCTATTAATAGAATACGTAACAAGCCCCACAACCACGGTTATGGGTATGGTACACTTTCGTCACTATCCGTAGCTATATATGCATGCATACCACTAGGCCGTATATATGTGTGTACATAAACAACATTGACATGTTGTTAACAATAAATATTACAATAACCATACATATGGTTAGGACTAGCCAGATGCATGGGCTTAGTTAAATATATGGGCCTATACAATAACTGCCTGTATGATAAGGGTGATCCGTTATTTTGTTTTGAGAGCCTGCTTTGTTTGTAAATTTCTAAATGACTCCCCCACTCAACGACTCACCTGAAAACGGAACTGTCCTCCCTCGTACAAGCCGCTGTTCGGACACACGTCGATGACAAGTTTCGATATCGTGTCGATGTTCCAATCAACGACGGTCACCTGTCCGTCGGTGAAGCGATGCATGTTCCGTAGACACCGGTGGAAGTCTTTTGCCGTCGACATCATAACTATTCCCCGCCGACTATCCAAATGTCGCTGGCCGCCTACTATCAACGCCTGCTTCAAAAGTTCAATAAAACTGCATCAGTGCATGGCCTTTGGCTTCGGAACGTACATAGCCGACCCCGCAGGTGGAGTTAAATTACATAGACGTATTGTACTGCACCACTAATGTTTTAACAGCACACGTCTCTGTGACAAACCTTTAAATACGCGACCCCTATATACGGACACCACCGGATTGCACAAGCACAACAATGACATAGCAACAGAATGATGAAATCGTTGCTCGCGTTGTGCCACGAGTTAACTCAATCAATGATCGCTGGAGTAATGTGTTGCCGTCCAGTCTGTTTACCAATGACGTGTCAATCTATTTATGGATCGAGATGGTGGTGACGTCTAGTGGTTTCTGTTGTGTAGTTCGTAGCCCGTTGAATGACGCCACTATTCCGGTGCCGAATTTGTGTGTGAACCGGTGTAGCAAGTGGAAAACTCTACCCGTCGAAAACTCTATATACGGCAGTGTTTTAGTCTCAAATCAAGAGACGCAGTTAGGCAATTTCAGAGTGATCGCAAAGTTACAATTCGAAGATACAATTCGGTTTGGATTAAACAAACCACCTTTTGATGTTTGTCTTGTGACCGACTTGCTGTAAGTGTAACGTTTTCGACTAACCTAGGGGAATAACGTGCCAAACGGGCCCCTAATCAAAATGAGCCCCCTATCCAAAACGGGCCCCCTAACCAAAACGGGCCCCCAGCTGTTTGGTGTCATTGTGTTATATGCAGCTAAATTCGTGGTGGCACTGTTAACTAACTCACAATTGGGCACTAGTGAACATTGGTTGGAAATTCGAAACGCAAATTCAAACAGGTGAGCTCAAAAATACTGTTTTTCACACTTTTCTTAAAATAGTAATACTATTTTCTATATACCATATTGGTACTATGGTGTGCATAAACCAAATGTTTATGCTCAGATAAATGTAATAGATTTAAAAAAAATGCAAAGCTTGTATTTAAATTGATGATCAATCCGAGGCCTGAAGTGCGGCCAAAATAGGTTCCTGCGTGGACAGCTATGCTAACAGAGGTCCGCTTTCGCCGGTATGCTGTTGATACCGTATACACTATACACACCTGCATTCATAATATATTATGTTATTTTATTATTTTACATATAAAGTATATTATATATTACATATTGATACAATAATAATAATAATTAGTTTTATTGTTATAAATAATACTAATAAACCATTTAAACAAAAAACAATGATATTACTGTTACATAACGTAGTATACGAGCTATGTGGGTAACTATTATTTTTAATTATTATCAAGTAGTATAATGTATATAATTATATTGTCAAGTTGCATTTATTACCAAATTCTCACCAGAGTGGACGGCAACACATTACTCCAGCGATCATTGATTGAGTTAACTCGTGGCACAACGCGAGCAACGATTTCATCATTCTGTTGCTACGTCATTGTTGTGCTTGTGAAATCCGGTGGTGTCCGTATATAGGTGTCGCGTATTTAAAGGTTTGTCACAGAGACGTGTGCTGTTAAAACATTAGTGGTGCAGTACAATACGTCTATGTAATTTAACTCCACCTGCGGGGTCGGCTATGCACATTCCGAAGCCAAAGGCCATGCACTGATGCAGTTTTATTGAACTTTTGAAGCAGGCGTTGATAGTAGGCGGCCAGCGACATTTGGATAGTCGGCGGGGAATAGTTATGATGTCGACGGCAAAAGACTTCCACCGGTGTCTACGGAACATGCATCGCTTCACCGACGGACAGGTGACCGTCGTTGATTGGAACATCGACACGATATCGAAATTTGTCATCGACGTGTGTCCGAACAGCGGCTTGTACGAGGGAGGACAGTTCCGTTTTCAGGTGAGTCGTTGAGTGAGGGAGGAGAGGGGCAGTAATGAAGGTTCGTCATTTCGAAATTTACAAACAAAGCAGGCTCTCAAAAACAAAATAACGGATCACCCAAATCATACAGGCAGTTATAATATAGGCCCATATATTTAACTAAACCCATGCATCTGGCTAGTCCGAACCATATGTATGGTTATTGTAATATTTATTGTTAATAACATGTCAATGTTGTTTATGTACACACATATATACGGCCTAGTGGTATGCCTGCACATATAGCTACGGATAGTGACGAAAGTGTACCATACCCATAACCGTGGTTGTGGGCTTGTTACATATTCTGTTAATAGCAACACTCGAATGTAGACACCTTCGAGACGCAGCAGCTATAAGCGTCGAGCATATTGTCCTTAGCCAGCTATCTACATTTATCGATTACTAGCAGAAGGTGTTAAACACGAGCAACCACTTCGCGCAATATATGTATATATATATATATATATATATATACATATATATATATATATCTTTATATATATATATATATATATATATATATATATATATATATATATATATATACATATATATCTCTTTATATATATATATATATATTGCGCGAAATCGTTGCTCGTGAACAAGTGGAATGATTTTTGTCAGATATATACTTTAATATATATATATATATATATATTGATATATTGATTTTCGTCAACTATATATACCATAATATATATACATATACATTATGGTATATATAGTTAACTAAAATCATACCGCTTGTCCACGAGCAACGACTTCGCGCAATTGAAATACAATACTGCGTGTGGCGCGCGCGGGTCTTGCTGTTTCCATTTTTAGGGTCATACCAACAAATTGCTTAACGTTATATGACATAGTACCTCCTCCTGATAATTGTCCCTTTAACATTTTAAACTAATTTGTTTTGAAATCGACTGATAATAGTGATTAAATCTAGATATACCGTGTAATATAGCCGCGACGAGAATTAAGCGAACCTGCTAAGCCTACAAGTAAGCAACCGCCTACCGTACCGAATCACCATGGCTGTTCCGATCAATGTGGCCCAACTACCGACCTTCGGTGCACAAAACGAGCCTTCAACAACGGCTGAACGTTGGAAAAAGTGGATACGAAACTTTGACAGGATGGCCAGTACGTCAGGATGCACCGATGAAAAGCAAAAACGTGATTTGCTGTTACACACCGCGGGCGAAGGCATACAGGACATTTATGATACATTGCCCGAAACAGAAACAGGTACGTCGTCGTCGTTTCAAAAGACAAAAGAACTACTGACGGACTATTTCACGCCTAAATCAAACGTCCCGTACAACAGGCACATGTTTCATCGCGCTGAACAGCACGAAGGCAAAACCGTCGTAACACGGTTACGACAGCTGGCATCGTCATGCGATTACGGGAACACTGTCGATGAGTACATCGGAGATCAAGTAATCGATCGGTGTCGCTCTGATTCGTTGCGTACCAAACTTCTGGCCGCAGGAAAGGATCTCACGCTAAACAGGGCGATCGAGATTGCGCAAACGAGAGAATCGTCAGAACGCCAGGCTAAAGACATGGCTCGTGGCACAGCAAACAACACAGTGTATGCTGCATTCAACAGGTCAGCACGCATACCATTCGAAACGTACACTCGTAAACCGGTCAACAGACATTCTAACACTCAGCAACGTCACGATCGGTGTACTCGCTGTGGCTTACAGGGCCATACAAGTGACGAATGCAAGTGCACACGTGATAAAGAGTGTCACAAATGTGGAGTGCGTGGACATTTCGCTGTCATGTGCCGAAGCAAACCAAGGCAGCAGTCAGAGCGCAGCTCACAGACGTAGCAAAAGAAACGTGCACAGCCAGTCAATCCAGCAACAAAAGTCAGCCAAGCGCAGCGTATGGCTGAGGACTTCATCAATCACATTGCTGACAGCTCTACGCCAAATGCCATCACCCTTGACGAAATTAAGGTGCACACAAGACAAGACGCGACCTTAAACAAGGTCATCGAGGTCATCCGCACAGGTCGTTGGCATGACACAGCTAACAACGAGTCAGCTGACATTGCTGCATTCCGGAAAGTGAGGGATGAATTGACAGTGGGAGAAAATGGAGGCTTTCTGCTACGAGATTCTCGCATTGTCATCCCGACAGCACTTCGCAGTCGTGTCATACAGTTGGCACATGAGGGTCATCAGGGCATCTGCAAGACCAAAGCTCTGATCAGAAGCGAAGTGTGGTTTCCAGGCATAGACAAAGAAACGGAAGCAGTCGTCGTGGGTTGCATTCCGTGTGTTGCAAACTCCAACCGCCGCCAGATGGAGCCATTAAACATGACTACTCTACCGCGAGGCCCGTGGATCAATCTGAACATTGATTTCTGCGGCCCAATACCGACAGGCGAATATTTACTCTGCGTCACAGATGAATATTCAAGATACCCAGTCGTTCACGTGACCAGAAGCACCAGTGCAGAGACAGTTATCCCGATCATGGAGTCCATTTTTGCCATGTTCGGATATCCAGAAACGATAAAGTCGGACAATGGCCCACCATTCCAGAGTAATGCGTAGTCACAGTTTTTGCAGTCGTGTGGCGTCCGTCACCGCAAAATCACACCGCTATGGCTGATGGCGAATGCACAAGTGGAGAACTTCAAAAAGCCGATGATGAAGGCAGTACGTTCAGCCATCATTCAACATCGCAACTGGCGTCGCGAACTGCAGCAGTTTCTTTGAAACTATTGATCTACTCCGCTTAGTTATACGCTGTTCACACCTCACCGACTACTGTTTGGTCGAGAACCGAGAACTAAGCTACCTGAGCTGCCAACGCTTCAGAGCGTGCACCCAGAAGATGAAGTCGTTCGCAGACAAGACGCTCGTGCAAAAGCGAGAATGAAAGAGTACTCAGACGAGCGTGCACACGCTTCACATGTTAACCTACAAATGGGAGAGGTTGTGCTTGTACAGCAGCCTAGAGTGAACAAACTCACTACTCCGTTTGCACCGACACCGCTCATCGTCAGTGCAATGAAAGGACCAATGGTCACCGCTGTGCGTGGTGATGGGTCCACGGTGACGCGAAATGTGTCTAAGTTCCGTCGCATGCGAGGCTTGTCGCCCGATGAAATCGCACGACATCATCCCGAGGACACAGCTGCGGACGACGACCTGCCAACAGATGATGAGTCGTCTGAGACCCGTCACGATGACGAAGAGGTGCTTAAGCCACCTGCTCTGCAAGCTGTCCGTCCACAACGAGCTCGAAAAAAGCGACAGCGCTTAATCGAGCAAATCTAGAAATTGGGTGTAGGCGGATCGCTGCCCGTTCTAGATATAGTTAGTTACACGATATAAGGGTGTAGGCGGATCGCTGCCCTTCATATCCGTTACCTAGTTAAGTGTTCAGTTAAATAACATGGCATGTTTGTGCGTTCATCTGTTTTCACAACGAACACTTTTCACAACGAACACTTATTAGGAATCCATGTCACAAACTTGGTTGCAGTTCAATGTTCCTTTAATTAACAAATGTGACTAAGTAATCAAGGTAGAGAGGGATGTAATATAGCCGCTCCCTGCATGTTATATACATACGTAGCCTATGTATTACGGACGGATCCCGTTGACTTCGGATTTTTCCGGTGCTGGTCGGATTAGATAATAAACGACGGCCATGTTTCGTTCAGTCTGATAAATGGTGTGTTTCATTTAAAAGTAGCAATCATACATACCGTAGTAACGTTTCAACTTTGATTGTCTTAAATTTAATTAAAACATTATCTATTCATTGTATATGTGACTACTACGAACAGTTGTTCAACACTTCCCATCTCAACATCGCAGAGTCAGTTGACTGTGTCTCGTAATATTCACGTTCACGACGTTGTCGTTTATCGTCCGTCCATCCTTGTAGATCCTGGTGGAAGACGAGGAGCCGCATGTCACATGTCAAACGTATATCTATCACCCGAATATCGATCCGACCGATTGGAATGACAATGTCTGCGTGAGCATTCTAGACGAATGGGAGCCGAGCTACGGACTGCAGGACTGCGTTCAGGGGATTCTGTTTCTTCTCCACAACCCGAATCTGTCTGACCCCCTCTCGCCGTATATTGATGCTTACTACGACGAGGATGAGTTTGCCGAGAACGTTCGCAGATCGCTTCGGGGAGAGGAGGTCGAAGGAGTCACGTTCGACAGGCGGCAGGATACCACGGCGACAATCTCGACGACAACGATTGAACGACAGGCGGAAGACACGTTCGGTCTGAAGAACTTCTTCGCAGGAAAAAAACAGGAAGATACGGTCGTTGTGGAGAACGCCTTTGAAGACCAAAAACAGGAAGATACGGTCGGTGTGGAGAACATCTTTGTAGACCGGAAACAAGAAAACACGGTCGGTCAGGAGGACGTTTTCGCAAACCAAAAACGAGAAGATACGGTCGATCTGCCGAACATCTTTGCAAACGAGGAAACGGTTGTTGGTGGCGCCATTGTACACCACACCGTTGAAGGGAAGCCATTGGCCGAGGGATGTAGCGATCAGATCGCGGTTCATTTTAGTCGTATGATATTGCCCCACGAGAAAGGGGCCCGCTTGATATCAGTCTGTAAACATTCGTGCCATACTGTGATACCTGTGTTAAGAAAACTACTTAAACTACTGAACGCTGCCGCGACACGTGTGCGCTACTCGTTTTCTCGCATCCGCCCGTTTACGGCGGAGAAATCGACTTGTTACGAGTGCGTCGCTTAGGTCAGCGGCTGTCTTTTGTATACAGCCGACCCTGACAGGACTACTAACTCAATACCCAAAATGCTTTCTTGGATACGTGTTCTTTCTTTAACAATGGCACGACGTGAAGCTGGTTTGACACAAGGAGTGGATCGGTGTCGTAACTGCTTTCAGTTTCAACCCGGGGACGTGTGGACTGCGTGTTCTCTTTCTGCGGACTAAGTTTTGGGGATATCTTCGGGAACGTTTACCAAAATGCAGGTATGCAATTTACCGTGTTGTGTTGTCTGGTCACAACAGGTGAATGAGGTGTAAGTTACGGATTTTCATTTAAAAAGTCGGGAAACAGTTCCTTTTCCAACACAAACGATGTTTGCGATTACTGCTTCTAATATCGATACCCGGTTTAACGTCTCGGGTTCGCGAAAGTCGACACCTGTGGTTGTCTTCATAATAATAATATGTGTGTTTGTATTGCTGCCTATATGGAGAACCGCGTGTTGTTCAATTCAAGTCACACGTCAGTCATATTTCTACAATGGTGCTTATTTCTGTAATCATTGCCATACAAATTCCCTTCTCGTTCATATGTGTGCTTGGTGAACATTTTGTACTGGAGTATGCATTTTGTACATAATACTATCTATCATCAATGGTGACAATAAAAATGTCGTAACTAAAAAATAAACTATGTTGTATTATTTTTATTATTCCAATTTATTGCTTGTGGAGCGCAGTGGTGTAGTAGATAGAGCGGTCATATCTGGCATAGCGCGGTCAAATTCAAAAGGGCTAGTGAGACATGCACGTATGTGTTAAATACTGTAAAAGTCGAAACAACAGCCGGGGTCACAGATAGATCGGTGAATAGAACTCGGATAGAATTATTTCGACCTACATTATACAATACTCTGTCACGTTTGACAATTTAATTATGTGTCCGGGTGACCAACAAAAGACTAATCGGAATTAAAAATAGCAAATAGTATCCTGAATAGTACTATATAGAAAGTTACATATTAAAAAGAAGGAATTTCCAATTGCTTTATCCTCAGTTGGGATGACAATTAAGATTAAAACTTTAATTTTGAAAGCTCCTGCGTGAAATGTACCTTGCCGCTCTACGCTGTACCATTTCTATCTTATATTTTGGTAATTCTTGCATCGATTCCATACAGCGGAACACTATTCCAAATTAGATCAATCCATAAACATTTTATTTTGATTTTTCATTCTTGTTTCTAAGATTACGCCTTAGAAAACCCAGTACAATAACTGATTTCTTTGTTACTTTATCAATATGGGATTTCTAATCAAGATTGGATGACACATCTACACCCATATATTTAGATGTAGACTTGTCTTGCAACAGATGGCCTTTCAATACTAAAGGAGTCATAATTTGATTTTTTTAGTTTGAAATTCGCATAACATTACGTTTAGATGGATGAAAATCCATTTATCATTTCCTTTCCCATCTCTCCAGTTCAATTAAATCTTGTAGAAGAAGCTTACAATCGTTTATAATGTTATTTTCCCTATAGACTACACAGTAATCTGCATATAGACGAACTTTCGATGTAATAATATTTGGTAAATCATTAATACAAATTAGAAACAACAATGGGCCTAGAAAAGTACCATGCACCATGTACACCAGTCAATACAGAGATCTGATCTGATGATTCTCCATCCACTAGAACATCACCGAAGTTAGGCAACGTCGAGCCCGGTTAGTACTTGGATGAGTGACCGCCTGGGAATATCGGTTCTGTAGACTTTACATTTTCGCATCAATACTTTTTTCTTTTTCCACTGATCAAATGCGTTTCCTTTTTAAGTTCAGAATGTATTCGTATGCTGTCACCACGTCTTTTGTTATTTTATTTTAATCTTAGAATCTTCTTAATCGCAATGCAATGCACCGCTACTTGAAAATCTAATATAAATGTATCTAATAGGTAGCGCTATCAATGCTGCGACCCCACAAAATAGCTCAATAGTATGTATGCATTTACTACAAATAGGTGTTCTAAATACCTTTACACAATACAAGTAACGCGTTTAAGGCTGAGCAAACGTCTACAGCCATGTCATGTTGAAAATACCGGTTCTCGTCCGATCACCAAAGTTAAGAAATGTCGAGCCGGTTAGTACTTATTATATGTTCGATGTCCCATATTGTCTTTTTCTACTCATCAACTGCGTGTACTGTTATCTTCAGAATTCATCCGTATGTTGTCACAACGTCTTTTGTTCTGAATTCATTCGTATGCTGTCATCTCGTCTTTATTCGGTTTAATCGCAATGCAATGCACCGCTGCATAAAAATCTAGTATAAATGTATCTGATAGGTGGAGCATACTAATGAATTCTGAACATAAACGAAAACTCAGTTGATGAGAGGAAAACAAAAATATGCGAAATCGGTGCAAAAGTTAAAGCCTACAACACTCGGTATTCCCAGGCGACGTTGCTTAATTTCGGTGATTGGACGAGAACCGGTGTTTTCAACGTGATATAGCCGTAGGCACCCGCTCAGCTTTAAACGCGTTACTTGTACCGTGTAAAGGCATTTAAAAAATTATTTGTACTTAATGCATGCAAACTATTGAGCTATTGCGTGGTGTCGCAATATTAGTAGATCCACCTATCAGATACATTTATATTATATTTTCATACAGCGGTTCATTGCATTGCGATTAAACCGATTCTTGTATGAAAATAAAAAACCAAAAGACGTGGTGACAGCATACAACTGAATTCTGAACTTAAAAGTAGACGCAGTTGATGAGTAGAAATCGAAAATATGGGACGTCGATGCGAAAATATATTCTTCTTCCCCTTCCTCCCTTGCGGGGTGGGGTCCATGTCACTTGGTAGCGTCTTCTACTTTGTACGATTCGAGCATTTTGACATGGGACATGTTGAACCCATGAATACTGAATGTATGCTGCATTAGGCTAGATAAAAACATCAAATGGGAATGAGTTTTTACACGTGTAACTTACGTGGCATTTTACTGTAACTTACGTAACGGAGATCAAAGGGTCAAACAATTTCCCTTTGCGGTTAATCTATGTAGTTATATGTGTAGTGTGATATAAATATAAGTTTCGTGAAGATTTGCTAGATTCAGGAGATCTATTTGGGGTTAGACCACATGCAGGATTCGTCCGAGATTACCCGAGCTGAAATAGACGTTAAAAT
Source organism: Escarpia spicata (assembly GCA_963995525.1). Taxonomy (NCBI): domain Eukaryota; kingdom Metazoa; phylum Annelida; class Polychaeta; order Sabellida; family Siboglinidae; genus Escarpia; species Escarpia spicata. Next base: position 7,282,644 of record OZ023218.1, read on the forward strand.
ATAAGAGCGACTTTTTTGGTCTTAATAGGGGTCTCCAATGTGCAAGTTGTACATTCAATATGACACCCACTTGAATTGTCACATTGTTTCTGTTATATCTTAATGTACATTACTACTATCAGTGTTGTACCATATTGTATAATTGTTGTACCATATTGTACAATTGGGGTTGTGGAAAAACCTGGTGGTGGAACCAAACAGTCCAAGAAGCAATAGACAAGAAAATGATAACATTCAAGAAGTGACAACAAACAAAAACTCAAGAAGGCTGAGTACAAAAAGGCGAAGAAAGAAGCGAAGGCTACAGTAGTCGTGGAAAGAGCGAAGGCTGTATAAGACCTGTAAGAGAGACTGGAGACCTGAGAAGGGGAAAAAGTATAAACTGGCGAGATCTAGAGACTAGTCGACCAAAGATAACTACCAGGGTTACTTCGTCAAAGCAAAAGACGGTGCCGTACTTATGACACCAGCGGAAAATATCAAAAGATGGGCGGAGTACTTGAGGGACATGCTCAATGAGTCAAGACCATATATTGACCACAGAGACATGCCACCGACCCAAGGCCCGCTGTATGAAGTAACATATGGATAGATAGATAGACAGCTGAGAAAAATGAAGAACGGCTATAGATCAGACAGAATACCTATTAAGGCACTCAAACACTTTGGCGGTTGGGGCGTGTCTCAACTGACCAAAATCTTCAATAGTACCATGCAATGCGGCAGGATGCCTGATGTTTGGAGCGAGAGCATCCTCAGGCCTATCTACAAAGACAAATGAGATCACATGAACTGTTATAACTACAGAGGAATCAATCTGCTTAGCCATACCATGAAACTGTGGGAACGTATCGTCGATCAAAGGCTCAGAGACATTGTGAGCATTTCGGATGGTCAGTTTGGTTTTAGTCCTGGGGTTGGAATCACGGATGCCATATTTGTCATCAGGATCATATGCGAGAAGTATCGAGAGAGCAATAAGCATCTAGACATGGTGTTCGTCGATCTTGAAAAGGCGTACGACACTATTCCTCGCGAAGTACTATGGAGATTCACGAGGAAGCGGAACATCCCAGAAGCCTATATAAGAATAGTGCAGGACGTGTACCAAGGCGCTATCACGTGTGTGAAATCAATGCGAGGGACCAACGAAAAATTTGAAATCGACATTGGCCTCCACCAAGGTTTAGCGCTTAACCCGTTCCTATTCATCATGCTGGTTGACACGATTTCTCGGGAAGTGTGCTCTAAGCCACCATGGGAACTACTCTATGCGGACGATCTGGTAATCAACGACTCGACAGTGGTGGGTGTCCAAGATAGACTTCAACGGTGGAACATTGTTTTGACGGACAATGGTCCGAAGATTAACGTGGCTAAAACATAATTTCTAACAATAATGGAGACCGCCGAATATATACAACTGAACGGAGAAGCCCTGAGGAATGTAGACCATTTAAAGTACCTGGGATCAGTAATAGATAAAGATGGAACAATCGACAGAGACTTAGACCTACGCGTGCAAGCCGCGTGGTCGAGCTGGCGGAAACTGACCGGGATACGATAAGAAGATGCTCCTAAGACTTAATTCGAAGGTGTACGAGGTCATCAAACCCGCCCTAACGTACGGGAGTGAATGTAAGGCAATGAAAACCAACAGCAAAAGGAAAGTTGTCACCGCAGAAAGGAGGATGCTTCGCGGGATCCTCGGAGTATCAAGGTTGGATCACATCCGAAATGAAGAAATAAGACAGGTACTGAACCTCTCGCCACTCGACGAGGTCATGCGAAGTGGCCGCCTACGATGGTTCAGCCATTTGCAACGACGAGATGAGAACAACACCATCCGCAGTATGATGAGCTTAGCGCTACCAGGTGTCAGAAGACGAGGACGCCCAAGGAAGATGTGGAAATAACAAATCAAAGAGGACATGAGGGACGTAGGTGGCACAGTGGATATGGCCCTAGATCGCATGGAGTAGAGGAGGAGGACAAGGCCGACCCCTTGTTGATAGGGATGAGGCCGTCAAGGTGAGCAAGGTGAGTATTGTAGAATTGGAGGAATAAACAACTATTTCTGTCTGCCTGTCTGTCTGTCTGTCTGTCTGTCTGTCTGTCTGTCTGTCTGTCTGTCTGTCTGTCTGTCTGTCTGTGCATGGTCACGTTTTTCTGCACATATTACACCTATATTAATTATAACCCTTGTTGAATTGTCTGGAAATTAGTGTAGAAATAAAAGTGTATTATATATAATATATGTATAGTATATATATATATATATATATATATATATATATATATCGGTGCACATACAATACGAGTTCAAGGGTATTCTTCTGCAGTACACAGTTCTGTTGATAAGATACATGGACGATTTTATCTGCCACCATGTTTTGTTTACTAATAGTTGGTTGTATATTGTACAACGTAGCAAATAATTATGTGTATGACTTCATATTGTACTAATGCTGGACAAGGTGGAAGAGGTCATCCATATCGTACGTGACGCTTGGGGTGTGGGGATGTAGGGTCAGCGTGACGAAGTTACATATGGTGGGGAGTGTTTCCGGGCAAGCGTTACGTCACAACGAAAGCTTGTTAGCTCCATTAGCTGTCAATATCAGATTTATAGCAATAATTACTGTGTTATTTGCTATCAAAAGTGCGTGTGTTTGATGTCTTGAGCGTATCAATAAAGAGCTCAACATCGCTTAAATACAATAGTTATTAATGTTGTTTTACACTCTGCCTAGACAACAGGCTCGTTGAGCTTGCTCCATGATCACAACAAGGAAACTGGTAGTAGCCAGTGAGGCGCCCGTAGCGCCTGTTCCAATTAGGTTTAAATGTTTGCCTGTACTGTGCCACGCGAATGATAAAGCAACGCCGGGTGAACGAGATTGCAAATTGAAAAACCACAGTAAGACTACGTTGATTCGAACCCTGAACGACGGCCCGGCGCGACTACACGCGCAGTTACCACCCCGCCCCGCCCCGCCCCGCCCCGCCCCGCCCCCACCAAACTTTACCCCCATTAAAAGTATATAGATCTAAACACGGACAGTTCGCAACGGGTTAAAAAACAGGACCCATAAACTCTTACAAAAATTATACTGCCTAACAATAGCAATCCTAACTGAAAACACAGTCTAGTCAAAAGGTTGTTTACATGGACAAGTTTTGAATAGTCATAGTTGACAGTGTTATGGTGCACAAGTTTTGCCTCGTCACGATTTGTGAGTGACGAGGGACCACCAAATTCTAGTCAATACTGACGAGTATTTATTTTAAGTTATTTAATATAATGCCATATTTATTCTACGATTAAATCTGAACTTACATTATATATTATAAAGCATGGACTTCAGACACAATATGAATGATTCAAATGTCAAATGTTTTATTAAGAAAATGTCAAACTTGATAACTGCATGGGAAGCATGCAATCGTCAAGTCCCACGTGTTTGCGCTTACGCTGTAAGCCTCAAAGCCATCTTCTGCACTGCCTTTTTTATTCAGAAAATGTCAAACAATTTAAGTGCATGGGAAGCATGCAGTCAAGTCCCAAGTGTTTGCGCTTAAACTGTAAGCCTTACAGCCATCTTCTGCACTGCCTTTTTGTAGCTTGACTGCAGCAGTTTCATCATGTATCCATGGATAAACTGGAAGAAGCAGATCAGGTCAGGAGGAAATTCAAGATTAAACACACACAGTGCAGCCACTGCCACCGTGGGCGCCCTCACGAAGTCTGTACTTTTCCTAATTGTTCGCCCATCAAGATGGACGTCGAACGTGGCCATTTCCATTGAAGTGTAACTCTTCCCTGACTTTGTAATGTCGTCGTCCTGCAAGAATAAACAAATGCTCATGTTGTCGGCCCCTATTTGTGAAGCATTTTGGCAAGGTAGTTAGACGGCCAGACTTCAGAAGAATGGGGTGTGTATTTATTTGCTGCCGTTTCAAATCATGGAGAGCTTTGTTCACTCTACAGTGCTTTAGTTCGGTGCAGAAATGAAAAAAGGGTTATATACAGTGGATATAAATGAATGAGTGGTCTTCGAGCATTAATTACTATTACTGAATGGCTGAATGCTTCCCATAGAAGTCCAGCTGGTGGACAGGTCTGCCAGTTGGTGACGAGTTATTATATTTGAATTGTCCCAAGGACTGGATACAACACTATAAAAACGATTTTTTTATTTTTTTGATAAAATTACATGTGTTGAAAGTGTACCTCTTATAAGCTCAAATACTTCCGAAAGAACGTGAACAATCCGGAAGAAAGTTGTGTGTCCAAATTTTATATTGGCATTCAATCGATTCATAGACTTATACCTGCTTGAGCAGCCTCCTATGATGTACTTTACGGAAAATATGGAAGGGACGTGTGTTTTTCATTATAATGACGAAATTATAATTTCAGAGATATCAACTTTTCAATTCCTGAATTTCTTTGATATGACGCAACCTGACCCATATTATAAACGGAAGATGTTACGTTATATTTCTTTTAAAATTAGCCAAATTCCAATCCCAACATTTAAGTGGTAGAAAATATTGTTATTAAACTTTGATTAAGCATAAACCTGTCCTACAACACAAACAAGAAGCCCACTTGGATTTATATCAAGCTACACATATAAGTCGATAAATTAAACGCAAAGGGAAATTGTTTGACCCTTTGATCTTCGTCACGTAAGTAAAATAAAGTAAATTTACTTCCTCATCCAGACAATGTAATTCAAGAGAGTTTACATATATAAAGGTTATACAGTGCACTCAATTGCAATAGCTTTAGGTTAACGACTTCCGTAAATTAAAGCTAGATATGTTGTACCAATATAAGAGAATTCACAAGCGAATTCATTACATTGTATACTTATATTTTAACTTTAAACTCCTGGCTTTATGCTTAAAATAGTTAGCGTTTTCGATTTTTTAATGTCTACAGGTAGTTTATTCCAAAGTCGAGTCCCTATTACTTTCAGGGAGTCCTTTCCAGTTACATAGGTATATATAAATTGTTCTCCTGTCTGGAACTTCTGGTCATGAACTCACTATTACATTTGTAAAAATTGGTGAAATAGACTAGGAAGTAAATTGGTGAAATAGACTAGGAATTTGATTCGCACGCTGTTTATACACAAATATTACAACATTTAGTTTAAATAGTTCATGAACGTTAAGTATATTAAGTTCCCGATGCATGACAGTGGCACTGTCACGACGGTTACGCTTTGCTAATGTTTCAAGTAATAGATTTTGAAGAACTTGGTATTTTAGTTAAGTTAGTTTTACATGCTGATCCATATAATTCAATCCCATAATTAATATGGGGAAATACATAGGCATAATATAATTGCCTTATCATATCGACATTTATGAACGAGGCCAGGTGATAAAATAAACCTGATAACTTAGACACCTTTGAACAAAGTTCCTTAATATGTTCCGACCATGACAGCTTACTGTCTAAATATATACCCAGATATTTGGCTGAGTTAACCCGTTCAACGCGTTTTCCCTGCAACAACAATGGCACGACTTCACGTTCCATATGTCTACAGAAAATTATATAACATGTCTTACTCAGGTTCAGATTTAGTTGATTGTATCGGAACCAGACACTAAGCGATTCTGACTTCCCCATAGCCTTACACACAGTATCATTGGCAACCATTCCACTAATGAACAAGTTAGTGTCGTCAGCAAACAAACGCAAAGATACGTGATCCGCAGCACTAGATATATCATTAATATATAATAGAAATAACACTGGCCCTAAGATGGAGCCCTGTGGGATGCCAGTTTGAACATGAGCATATTCTGAAACTGTGCCATTAATGCTAACACATTGCTGTCTATCTGTTAAATAATGTCTAAACCATTTACCTACATGACCTCTTATTCCATAATGATCCAGCTTATACAACGATATATCGTGATTAATGGTGTCAAAAGCTTTACCTAGGTCAAGATTAACCCCAACTGCTAATACGCCATTTTCAAGAGAAATTCTAATACTTTATATTATTTCAATAATCGCTAACGTAGTCGAATGATCTTTACGAAATCCAAATTGATGTTTGGACAAAACGTCATTTTTATTCATAAAGTGTAATAACTTCTTCTCTTCATTAATTTCTCTAGGATTTTATTGAAGACTAATTGGTCGATAGTTGGATGGTTCACACCTTGATCCTTTCTTAAATATAGGTATTACTTTTGACACCTTTAATGCTCGTGGTACCGTGGCTTCGGAGAACAAATTGCACATGTAAGTCAGAGGTTAACATATGAAATTCCATGACAAGTAGACAATTTTTTTAAAGGAAAATTATCAATACCTGACACATTAGAATACGCTAGCTTGTTAATTCCATTGATCATTTCTTGTTGACAAACTGGTGAAAGGAACATTGCATTGTGTATCGGGAAATTGTTTATATTCGTTTCCCTGAGTATATGTCTTTGATAATTCTTTACCTACAGTCGCGAAATATTGGTTAATTGCATTAGCAATACTTTCATTGTTGTCATATCCTATAAGATTGATGACCAGCTTTTAATGTTGTGCATGTTCCTTTTGCCCTTATTCACAAGTTCCGCATATATCTTGCATAATTCCCTTGTTGACTGTTTTGCATGTGAGAGTAAGCTACTGTAATGTGATTTCTCCGCCTGCCGTATGATAGTTGTAAGCTTATTCTTATACTGTCGGTATTCTGTTTTATTGTATTCATTTGGTCTGGTAATATACTTCTTATTCAACCTAGTTTTTGTTAAAATACTATTTCTAATGCCTTTACTCATCCACATTTTGTACTTGAAGCGTTTAATTGACATTCTGGTAAATGAGAATTTTTTTGGGAAAATTGTGTTCTATTTGGTTACAAACATATCATAACATTCATCCGTGTCATTACATGTCATAATATTGTTCCAATTTATATTCTCCAGTTCCCGAGTGAAATTTGATATATTATTTGTTCAGTAAATATTTTCAGTTTAGGTCTTTCGTTGATGTCATGGGTTTTGGATACACCTTTTATAACGATGACGTTGGGTAAATGGTCTGATATATCTACAAACATATTTCCTGAAATTATAACATTTTTCATGAACTTTAAAGGTCGATATATATTCATATGATCAATGAGAATTGCAGCGTGGTCTGCTATTCTTGTTGGTAGTGTGATACATGGTGACTGGTTTGCCCTTGTTAACGTGTCCGTGTATGTCTTAGTTTGACACGAGTCCTGTTTTAAAAGACCAATATTAACATCACCACATATAATACAGATTTTACCTTCCTGCTTAATAATAGAGAATTTTGATCCAATAAGATCAGAACTAACTAACGTGTGTCTTATAGTTTGGGTGTCTACATATATTGCCAATCACAAAACTGACGCCATCTTTAATTATTTCAAGTCACATATTGTCCAACCTAAGGTTATGACGCTAAATCAAATCGTTCGTGGACATACATATATTTCTTAATATAAACAGCAACTCCACAAGTATTGTTATTTAATGGTCCATGATAGTAGAAATTATATCCTTTAAATATATTCGCACATCTATCTTGGTTATTCATCCCTGCCTTAGAGATCGCAAGTACATCAAATATTATATTTATAGTCAAGATGTGCTTTGAGTAGATTATAGTTTTTGAAAGAGGTTTGTAGGTTGATGTGGATGACATTAGTTCGTCAGTTAGTTGTATCGACTCGTTTAATTCTGTAAAATCATAATGTTTGCAGTTTAGTGATTTTGTCACTTCTTCGGATAAACCTTTACCAAGGCTTCGGCTGCAAGTTATGTGTTTTTAAGAGTTCAGAAAATTTCGTTCTTGGAAGTTGGTATTCCGTAGTTAACTGGAGATTGATCAACGTGCAAAATGGTAACAAATTAGCTATTTCCTTATTTTCACCCATTACTGTTGTTTTTGTCATATAAGACATTCTCTCAGCTTTGCCAGAATACATACTAGTAACCCTGAATGCAACACATGTAGTACAATCATGTAACCTTTCATACAAAACAATGTCTCAATAGTTGGAGTAACAAATACACAAACAAAACGTAAGATAACCACCACAGTCAGGGCATGTGATAAAGTCAAGGCGCACAAGAGTAAATTGATTGTTATAATGTAGTGCGCCAGCACAGGTGTCTGCCACGTATATGTGACTAGTCCACATGTACAACGACGCCGTTTATTATCAGTTTGCCTCTGCGGAACACCGTACGCTTCCCCTCCGCGAAGGCTCGCTGCATCTGCGCACGTGCACGTTTCTTTGTTTCGTAGTCCGCCTTCGTCAGATCTTCAAGTATGTACGCTCCAGCACCCGCAGTCGTTCTGCTTACGTGGATCTTGGCAGACAATAGGGTCACGTTTCTAAATGACCTCGTAACAATTGACGCGACGATGGCTCTGCCTGTAGAACTATTGTTGGAGATAGGGCCGAGTCTGTGGCAGTGTTCAACACTCTCGATATATTGTTCAAGTGTGACGATGCCACCAAGGTTGTGTTTGAGGAGCACATCCTTGGCTAGGACTTTTTTGACATCCTCACATTTAGATTCCTCGTCACCAAATACTCTAGTACCCCACTCACGACTTCTTCTCTCCGTTGAATTAAATCTCTCCTCGTAAATAGTCATTCTCGCCCTCGATTCCATTTCTCGTTTCGTTGTTTCTTTGAGCGACTTCTGTAACTTATCAATGTTGTCCCTGTTCTCTTCAATCGAGGCAGCATTGAATTCACAGGACTCCTCAATGACGTTCACTCTTTCTGCAACTGCACCACATTGTTGACGTATATCGCTCAATTGAGCTATCACGTCACTTTGGATCATTTTGTATTATTCGTCTATTGTAACGCCGCCGCCATGTTGATCAACACTCGCGGCCACGTTTTCATCGCTCACCTGATCATAGCATTCACTTCTCTTCACTAGGCTATTTCTTGTATTTTTTTCGGCATAGTACTGTTCATCCTGGTATCCTAGAGTGATTGAACCCAGTGTTTTCTCAAAGCTGACGTCTATAACCGAGTAATTACATAACATTAGGAACGCCACTTTGCCTACACGTCCTTAATCTAGTGTCGCCATCTGTCAGGATGTTGTTTGAAAGATATGCGCATATCAGCCTAACACAACTGAACTGCGTAATATGACCACTTAACAGAACCATCTTAGGCAAATGATGTAGTATAGCCATCCAATATCGAAAAACAACCTATAATTTCAGTTAACCCTCACTTGTGCACTGCCGCCGTGATATATAATTATATTAAATTAGAAGAGTTTCGTCGGCATGCTGATACTATAGGTAAATTCTGCAAAAACTTCAAAACACCTAACGTTGGTAAACATTCAGCAGATCGAATGCATCAGATGGCGCATACGAGTTGCAGACGACATCATCGAAAAAACATAGTGTTATCATTGTGTACACCCAGTACGTTTGTTCTGAAAACGGATATACATGTGTATATGTTATATATAAATACATGTATATAGATATATATATATATATATATACGTATATAGATATATATATACGTATATATATATATATATAATAATATATAATAAAATTCGATAGCAGCTGTATCCCCAGGAATCTGAGCTCAGAGGCGTAACGCATGTACAGGATCGTTGGGCAAAATCTTTACCACGGACAAGCAAGAGTCGTTATTAGAGCAAAGGATCGCCGAAGGTTAGGGTGGGAATGCAATTTCAGTATACAGTATTTCAGTAAGTATTAAGTATTTTACGAAAGGTAGTCTCAGATGATTTTAAAGTGATAGGGAGTTGATTCCAGAGTTTGGGTGCAGCTACAGAAAAAGCACGTTTGCCAATATTAAGCTTGGTTTTCGGAACAAAAAGTTGTTGTAAAACAGATGGTCTGATATTGTTTTAGCAGTAGATAAACATAACATAACATAACATAACATAACATAACGTTTATTTGACCCCCATATAGGTACACAATTAATTGGTTTTTGAACATCACTTATGCTGTAATAAACAACAAATATAAACATTATGCAGACATACATAAACGTATATCATTACATGTTCAACATACTATTCGGAAAATACATACAAACGCATGTACAGCTATTATGGTATGGTTTATAGATATTAATCATATAGCTTATTCAAACGGGGTCGGTGACTCCTATTAAGACACAATTGTCGCTATCATAGGAGCCACCCTAAAGAAAAATGACGCCGAATTCGACGGAACTCACGTATATGATGGAAACAGGATTTACATACTTGAGAAATGTTCTGGCGAAACCTAAAATCACTGTCAAAGAAAACAACTACATTACGAAGAGTGTCTGATGGTGACGTAACATTATCACGCAATTTAACTGAAAAGTAGTTAACAACCTTTGTTCTTTGTTGTTTTGTATCAATCATAATTTAATTCGTTTTATCTGGATTTAGCTTCAATTACTTTCTTCCATCCACAGCAAGATGTCAGAGAGACAGTAATTTAAACTTGATAGATATACATGTCCATCATAGTTCAGTTAATTTGTGCCCAAAAGAGGGTCAGCCTCAAACAAATTGCAATAGTAATTATGATAGTATTTTAGTTAGTACTATATGTCTACATTACCAGAAAAAAAGTCCACCGAAATCCATGTGGTAGAACATTGTCATTTTTGACGACAATGACAAGTGGTCAAAAGTCGCTGCCGGTGACGTTTTGGCTTAATGGTGTGTAGGGGTAGGGGTTATTTAGGCTATGATATATATTTTCTTTACACATTTCATACATATTTTGCATACTGTTGGCAAGATAATGGATTAATCTACCCAGCGATATATACTAAGTATAAATTCGTTAAATATTAAGGTGAACAATCGTTTTTAAACACAGTGAACCCCCATTTTAGCCGCCTTGGGGAATAGCGTTACGATCTAACGTTGACTTAGTCCATTTGTAATTGAATAAATGGATGCTCTATAGTGTAATTTTTGGTGAATTTTCTATCCAATGGGGTCCCCGAAGCAATTCAGCTTGGATGTCCTCGGTTGTCTTCCCGTGCAATTTGCTTGCCAAAAGCAATTTTTTTCACGAATGTCATCTACAGTGTGTCAGTCAACAGAAAATCTGAGGTGGCAATTTTTATTTTTATTTTTAAAGAAATGACACATTTCCGCATATCTTAGCAACTGCGTCACATACAACCTTAATTTTGGTGTCAAAACATGGGTTTTAGAGGTCAGAGGTTTCAAATACTTTACGTTTGGCCTTCTCCGACTTTCGGATCCGCCATTTTTAAAGATGACGGTCGTCAAAACAAATTTCACAATATGTTACCAGTTATTTCACACAAAGCCATCATGTCTATGTTAATGTGTAGAATTGTGGACAGCAATTTCAAAATATATTTACGCATGACCTTTGCTAACATTCATATATCCGCCATTTTTAAAGATGGCGCCCATCAAAACCAATTATCGCTATAACTAAAGACCTACATCACATAGAGACGTAATGTTGATGCCAAAAGAAAGATTTTTCAGGTGCGATGATTTCAAATATATTACATACCCCAATTGTGAGAGGGTTACAACACCCATCGCCAGCTGTACACATGCAATAGATGGTACATGATATATTATTTATGTGGCAACTGCAACGGTCAGTGCTGCACGCCTTGCTCTCAGCTTTGCAATCACAGCTTAATACATCAGTCAGGGTCCAATGTCAAAGCTATACCGTCCTTCACCTCCCACACAAACTGCATGATGTTCAAACGGGGAGGACCTTGCCGATCAGCCACCTTCCACGGCATCATCTGTGTGGGAGAAAGAATGGGAAGCCAGTGCGTATCATGGCGTTGCCTCCCACAGATTGTGCAGAGGGCACATCTTCAGATGCCCCCTCAGCAATGCCCTCCTTCTAAAGGAGGAATGTTTTGTCCAACAGAGAAAACAAGCACATATTCATCAACTTACTGAGCAATGAGCTTGAGAAAGCTGGGTGCTGTTGTTTTCATGCAGAGGACACTAAACTAATGATCGTTAGACAGCACCGAACTCATCAGACAAAATCGACTCTATCCTCATTGGTGAAGACACCGATTTGCTAGTATGTTTGGGCCCAGCTGTGGGCTAGGCTATCGTACTATAGAAACAGTTGAAGAATTGGTTACTGCAGGAAAAACAGGATATGGTGTGCTTCCAATGTGGCAACATTGGCAAAAACATTGATGGTTTGCTGTACAAACACTTCATTGAAATTGTAGCATCAAGCGCAGCTTCCGCACAGGGATAAATCTACCCCATATTTTAACTGCTGCCCACTATCACAGCCTCGGGATCACCTCTCAGAACCAACAGTGGAAAGGATCCAAGAAAACTCTAAAAGCCACGTACTACAACTGAATTGTCAAAGACAAGTACCTACCATGTACCAAAGATAACTGACCTCCCAACAGCACCAGCCCATTTGCTGTCGGTCATCCGTTGTGCGGGGCAGATTGTTCGCTTGTGAAGATCAGTGGGGAGTTCCCCGTCCCTGGGAGGCCGCGGCACGCATTCTGGTGGTTGCAGAGGCACATCCTGGATTTGCAGGCTCTGGAGCAGGTTGGGCAAGGGTTTACTTGGCCTGAAGGTGCCTGAGACGCAGATTCTTTCCTCAGCCTATGCTTCTCCCCGTCTGCTTCTCTTCTGGAATGTTCAAAGTCCTGGGCAGCTTTCATGGTAGTTGCTCTGCAGTTGTTTCTGTGTGATGCTAGCTGTTCCCAACCTTTGTGATCTAACCAGGGAGAGGTGCCGCTTCAGCTGGTCCTTCTAGCGCCTGTGGGGGCCTTCTATCTCAGTTGCCCTGACGAAGCTCATCATAAAATACAACTTATGGCATTCTAATGTCATCTATGCGCGAGACGTGGTCTGCGCAGCGGAGCTGTCTGAGCATCAACATGGTTTCGATGCTCCTGGAGGTTTGCCTTTTCCAGGACCTCTTTGATTGATACATAGTTCTGCCAATGCAGTCTCGTGATGGAGCGCCGACATCGCTGGTGGAACCGTTCTAGCAGTTGTACTTGCTTTCTGTAGAGGAATCACGCCTCTGTCCCATATAAAAGGGTAGTGATACGACAACCTTGTATACATGTATCTTTGATGGCAAAGGCATCGAGTGATTCTGCCACACGTGTACATTTCAGCAGGCGACCGAGTGAGCTGTTGGCTTTGGCAAGACAAGCTACAATCCGTTGCGATGTAGTTGCGGAAAGAACATACTTGAGTGTACTTCTGTGAGTGCGTGGTGTGTCAAATGGCAACTAACATCTCCGTGGAAGCTCTCAACGAATGCAGTGTTTGAACGTGTCATATACCAGTAAATAATTCTACACGTTAAGCAATAATAAGGATGTGCGTACACACGTCACTTCCATTTTTTATAGCGTGTGGTTTGGGTGAAGATAATCGATATTGGAAAACGTACCTGAGTTAAAAATCAACCAAATAAAAAACATACTATTCATGAAAACGTTGTTACTATTTAGAAACAGTAGCTAAGGACATAAACTGTGTTGAAATAAACAAGTGTATGACTATACTTGTACGCAAAATTCGGTTGATTGCAAAGCTACTCCCCATGGCGGCTAAAATTCGGGCTATAGTGCTAACGAAAAACGCCATAATGATTGTTTTTACAATTTGTTTGAGGCTAAACCATATATTTACTGGACTAGGCCGAAAATCGGATTAATTGCAATAATTTATAAATGTTCTTAGAATACGACTCTGACCGTAGTATTAATTGCGATGACACGTGTTCTGTGCCATTACACAGCTAAATACATTCCCTTTCCAGTGACGTACATCATCGTTATAGTATTCACAGAAAATACGACACGAATTACGTGTACCCCCCTAAATTTATGTGAGACTTACGACCACTTGGCAATATGCGACAATGACAATGTTCCACCAAGTGGATTTTGGTGGACTTTTTTCTGGTAACTTAAACATATAGTAGACTCTAAAAATGCCACAAAACTTTTTATTGCAATTCGTCTGAGGTTGAACCATAGATTGACTGGACTATCAGTTGGTGAAAGTTATATATACACCTGTATACAAGTGATGATTTATATTATGATTAGTTATGATTCAAGCAAGGGATGTAGTGTATAAGCTAAACAGAACAGGGCTAAGGATATAACCCTGTGGGACATCACATGGAAGATGTTCTGGACAACACAGTGAGCTAGATATATTAATGCTTTTGTATCGGTCTGGAAAATAGGAATTAAACCACTGAAGAGCTATACCAGAAATCCCAAAATGTCTACGAAGGCGATTTAAAAGAATGTCTGATCTATTATATCAAAATCAGCTGATAGATCTAGTAAGTTGAGAGCAGCCAATTTGCTATTATCCATATTGCATACAATGTCATTGAGCATTTTAAGAAGAGCCGTCTCAGTTGAATGAAATCGCTTTGTAGAGTGTAGAACATTTGATAAGTGCAGTGAATAAATGTGTTCACGGAGTCGATTTGCAACAACATTCTCCAATACCTTCGACAGAAAGCTAACATTGGAGTACAATGCATACCTACACGTTTTTTTGTTATGTTAATGCTATCAAACAAGTCCACTAGGCATATTGGTAGCAGTGTAATCAATTTGTTTTATCATCCATTTCCTTTTCAAATTGTGTATGAAACTTCTGAATACGTTTCTTTTATTACGAAATATCTCCTCAAGGGCCTTAGCTGTCACGTCTAAAGATGAATAACAAATATTGTATTCCCAATTCGACATCTACCATCTCTTTGTTTACAGTAATGATCACATGAATAACAATATATGCAATGTTTAATTTATGTTGCATTAATCAAAATGCCATCACGTTGGCACACACACGCAATTACACGTGACTAAATGGACACATGAGACTGTACTATGCAACGTTTTACCGCCTTTTGTTTATTAGTGTTTTACATTTTATGTTGTGTATTAGTGTTATGTAGTAATGGCAATGAGACTATATTGATTGCTTGGGCACACGGATCTCATTAGATAGAAACACTTCCGACAACGCATAAGTTAATCCTGTTGGCGTGGTGGAAGGACAGTTGAAACGTTCACCTTCTCGAATCAACAACCTACTCGTGGCAAAGTGTACTTTCCTGTCGCCATGGACGAGATCAGCTACACGAACGGGATGAAAGAATCCCAGTCGTTTTACCGACCGTCGTTGGCGACTTCGATACAGCACGGTGACGCCGGAGAAGAGAAGAGAGAGCCGAGCAAGCAGTGGGGTCACGCCTTCAAGACCTTCTGTGGAAATACCACATTTCACGGGCTGCGAAACGTCGCCAATTCGACCAGTCACGTTGCTCACAGGTGAGGGAATGTTAACCGTATAACAAAACAGAAGTCAACATTATGTCATCGTTTATTTTTGTATTTGCCGAAATTAAGTCTTCCCATTGTTATGGCAGTAAGCGATGTGCACCGTGGCTAGAGCATCAGACTCTCAATCAAGTGAACCCGGGTTCGAATCATGTGCTTGGTCGAAACCTGGGCAAGTCCATTCACTCTACGTTGCTCTAGTTAACTCAGCTGTATGACTAAGTACCTGGTTAGAGACTGTGGTGGATATTTGTGTAAGAATAGTCTTCGTGCATTAATTGCAGCATGATTGAATACTTCCCACAGAGATCAACTATTTTTCTCAGTTAAGACAGATAGAAGGACCAGAGGACATGAAGTTACATTAATAAAGGAGCAGTGTAGATTAGATATAAGAAAGTTCTCATTGTCACAAAGGACTGTAAATGAATGGAACATATTATCTGCTGATTGTGTGGGTGCTAGTAGCGTGGATATGTTTAAAAATAAAATTGTCACATACCTTAAAAGGGCGGAATACATGTAGATACAAGAATTGGACTCTCGATAAACCAATAAGGCTTCCTTGTCCACCTGCCATTTAGAGTTAATTTTCTGGATGGCAATCCTGTTATTAAATCTTGTAGTTAAATCTTATACATTGTGGTAGTACACGAAAGGCCTCCTCTTGGATTTTTGGAGTGAATACGCATTTCTGAAATACATTCGCTTGCCCAGTTTTGTGTGCGTGCGTGCATACGTGCGCGCGTGCATCCGTTTGTGAGTATAAAACACCGTATGCCACTCTGTGCTTGCGCGCGTGCGCACGTGTGTATGTGTGCGTGCGTGCCTGTACATGCATCTGTACAGAGATAACTGTTATTTTGTTGTGTAAGAATAGTCTTCGCGCATTAATTGCAGCGTGACTTAATACTTCCCACACAGTCGAGGTGGTGTTCGATTGAACAGGACAGCCAAGGAGTAAAGTGTAAAAGCACTTTGAGCAGTCGTAATGACTGGATACCGCGATATTATAAGAATAAATATTTACGTTTTTCTTTATACATTGTGTATACGAAAGGCCTCCTCTTGGATTTTTGGAGTGAATACGCATTTCTGAAATAAATTCGCTTGCCCAATTATGTTTGCGTGCGTGCATGCGTTTGTGGGTATAAAACACCGTATGCGACACTGTGTTTGCGCGCGTGTGCACGTGTGTATGTGTGCGAGCTTGTACATGTGTCTGTGCATATATGTGTATGTACAGAGATAACCGTTATTTCGTTTTATTATTCACATATGGAAGTAAAATACATACAATAATAATTATGCGGGTTATTAGTAATCACAATGGTCACTAATATTTCGTAGCCACTGCGAACTAAGCATGTCTCCAAGCGGGCAACGGTTTAACTACAGGACATTTCCCCAAGACAGACTTATGGAATTCGGGGCGTGAAAAGTTTTTATGAGTGAGAGACCGGCGCCCTTCCGAAGATCGGGGAGTAACTAGTTTGTTGACGGTGCAACTTACTGTGTGCAGCAAGCCAGGAACAACCGGTTGTACTAACAACATAACATGTTTTGTTTACGAGTTTGTACATGGTCTTTTCATTACAGTAGCAAAGCAGTCGGAAACTGTCAGTTTTCACTAGAATCTCCCACTTTTATAATAAATTCTGAATAAATCACTGACATGATATTTTAAATTGTAGTTGCAATATGGTCAGATTGTATTAACTCTTTTAGGTGTATAAGTCCCCACAATTGTCTTTTGATTCTCTTTAAGTTGGCTTTATGTAATATAGTTTGGTATCTTAGCGTACGAGAATAATCATGCTAGGAAACGTTATATCTATAATAGTATTATACAACTAGCTGAGTTACTTCTGGCGTTTCCTCGCGAGAAAATACACCTAGTAAAACGTTTCAGTGTCATTACACATTTCGAAGACATGGACTGTACGATCATTTTCAATGACGTGAATGTGAGCTTGTGCATCGTTTACCGTCCGGCTCCCTCTAAGCGAAACGGTTTTAAGAACAGTATGTTTTTCGGCGAATGGAGTTTGTACTTGGACCGCCTTGCTGTTATAACCAACGATGTCATCATAACAGGAGTCCTTAACTTCCACCTTGACAACGATAACGATGCAGATGCGGTGCGCGTCATTGGCACGTTGGAAGCTCACGTATTGGTACAACACACTAGATCACACGGGGCATTGGTACTTTGTTGATTGGGATGCCAACAATTTCTGAGCCATGTCTTGGAGACACAAAGGGTAATCCTTTCGGCGACCATCAGGCTGTGTGTTTTAGAATTATCTTAACGAAGCCAGACAGCGTTCGCCAGCTGGTCACTTTCAGGAAGCCTAGGGACATTTGTATTCCGGAATTTATCAAGGATTTAATTTCAATTTTGTACAACACTGGTAAGCCGCTAAATGAACTTGTACACGGCTATACTACGGGAATTAAAGCGGTTGTCGACCAACGCGCTCCCGTCCAAAGATAGTTGATAACACTGAGACAAAACGCGCAATGGTATTCAGATGAACTGAGACACGCCAAAGATCAGAGACTGCAGCAATGATCAGAAACAACTGTTCTAATTAACGAGACATTTGATGGGTAACACGGGACACGTAATCTTATGTGGACAAAGTCGCTACTATCCGACGTAACATCAATATCGGCAACCCAAGTGACATCTACGAAACAGCATTGGACGGTGACGTCATGTTTGACGGAATCCCGCTTCAAAAGTTTCTGCCAGCCACCCATGATCAGGTGAAGCGAATAATCACCAATTTGTTCCAACAAATCATGTGATTTGGATCCGATTCCTACGATGCTTTTGAGGCAGTGTCTGGATCATTTCGTGCCGTTGAGTACAGCTAATAGAGACCATTAGCTAATGCAATTAAGCGCCGCGACCGTACGCCAAATATGTACGCGACCTCAAATTTGAAGTATACCGCAGATTTCGCGTCGACGTCTAATAAAACACCATTAGCTAAGCGCGGAGTGAGCGGTTTTTCGATCGGCTCCAGCAGGTAACTGTTTTCTCATATGTAGTGATTATCTGTGCGTTACTAACAGTAAAATGTATGTACGAAATACATAAATATATGTATACATGTGCTAATGGAACAATTACACTTTATCGCAATCGATAATCACAGGAAGGTAGAATTTAGGACGCTAGAACGTTGTAAACGCGAACCCCAGTGCAGTCATTCCGGCTCGTACGATTAGGCTAAGCAAACAAAACATGGTGTTTCGAGTCCTGTCATGCAATAACATAGCCTAATCATGATATTAGTTTACCACAGCATGGGGTATGTAATTGGCAATATTTTCTTTAATTAGGCCTAGAATAATTGTTATAGAATATGCATCATGGCGTTCAGTTCTCAAGTCATATTTTAGGAGGTGTACACGCTAGCGTTAATAAAAGCGCGAAATGGGTGGGAGGTCTCAAACATGTCCACAAATAGCGAGACATACGTTATGGATGGTCACTTAACCTTATTCTAGGGTATGAGGGTATGTTTCTTAAACCAGTTAAATACAATCGACTCTCTTAGTTGTTAAATTACAAATTGAGTTAAAACTTCACTACATGGTAAAGTTTCAACTCGATTTATAATATTATAGATTTGTTCCATTTATGGAAAAACCTTTATAACAAAATAAATGTGTAAAGCAAATTCACAGATGTTAGTAATAATTATTGTAACAAAAAATTATTCCCAATATAGATATGGACAAAACCAATGCGATACTGAACCTAGCGCTTCTATCGATGAAATGAAAATAGCCATGCAGCATCTGTATGACAAGGAAAAACGTTTCGTCAAACAACGACGATTTTTCCTCACTGATGCCAGCAATGATTATTGTTGGAATATGTTTAGGTTTCAAAAAGATGATTTCCGTCGACTGAAATGTGCTCTGCATATTCCCGACACCATGAGGTTGCCAAACAAGAACAGTCTACATGTAAAATGGTTATTAAACTTTTGTTTTTTAAATAAGTATGAACGCCGAGAACAGATTCCAAACAAACGCCAGTGCTGACACTGATTGACAGCTCGTCAGCGCACTTTGCGTAATAATTTTGTTTAGTAACAGTTTTTTTAATCAACTGTCTGCATCTAGTCCTGTCGGCAAAATCTATATTTTATATAAACCGACTAATACAAAGCCTTAGGTATTTATTTTCATAGTTGCACAAAAACGTGGTATGCCAACATTGCAACATAGGTCATAGCCAAAGTAGACATAAATGCAACCGATGACTCAACTACGTTTACAAAATAATTAATTAATTAGTTTAGGTTAATATACATAGTAGGCCCATGTAACTATCTACGTGGGCTTAATAAACATTAGATAGACATGTGTTACAATATGGTATATAGGCGCGCTTAGCCATACATAAGCCTAGGCTAAGCATGTGGAGGCCCATAAACAAATGTGTATTGCACTGTTATTGCGCCTCAATGCATCGCTGCAGATGAAAACAAGCAAATCGTAGGTCTTTTTAAAAGTCGTCAAACATGCATGCATCGTAAAATGTGTAGCTATTACTCTGTATAGTTACATTTGAATTACCATAACTATTTATATACGAAATAAGTCGACGTTTGTACTTACGCGAAATATCCATCTTTGGCGTACATACGCGAAGTCGAACTGCAGATCCCGCGTAAACCTCTGATTGGATCGCAAAAGCTGTGACGTAGAACTCAATTAACTTTGCGGTCGGCGTATGTTTTTGGCGTCAGGTTTGTGTTTATTGCGTTAGTTAATGGTGTCTATTATCAACAAATCGTTGGCAACGTCAGTGGTACCCGTGTGTTTCAAACCTGCAGCTGTGAAACCATTGCTTAAAAGGCCGGGCCTCGATAAGGAAGTTATAAATAATTATCGGCCTGTGTCAAACCTACTATACGTGTCAAAACTTCTCGAGAAAGTGGTTGAACACCGTTTGAAAGATCACCTGTACATCAACAATCTACACGATATTCACTAATCGGCGTACCGCAATAATTATTCAACCGAGACAGCTCTAGTGAAAGTTCAGAACGACATCGCAGAAGCTCTTGATCAAAAACGTATAGTTGTCTTGGTTATGCTGGATCTGTCCAGTGCGTTTGACGTCATCGACCATGGCGTAATGCTAAAGCGTTTTCAACACACGTTAGCGGCAGAACGCAATTTGTCTCGGTCGGCCCCACAACTTCGTTTAACGCACAAGGATCTGTGTTGGGACAGAAACTATACTGCACGTACATTGAATCACTTGGACATATAGTAAACAAACATAATCTTCGTTACCACTGTTATGTTGACGTCACATAAATATATTTATCCACCAAGCCTGATAAGAACTGGGCCAGTGAAAGGTCAGCCACTGAAGCCTGTGTGGCGGATGTTAGCGGGTGGATGATTAGAAACATGTTAAAACTGAACCAAGAAAAAAGCGAACTCATTGTATTTTTGTCCAATCACCGAATTCGTCATGTGAACGACTTGCCCCTCATTATTGGAGGCAGACTACTACACGCTGTGCAATCCGTGAGAAATCTTGGAGTTATTATGGACAGCGGCTTAACAACGGAGAAACAGGTGAATGCGATCTCCAAGTCCGGTTTCTACCACATCCGAAATATTGCAAAGTCAGGCAATACATCACGACATTCGTAATGTTTTTTTGTGTATTATAAGTGTAATTTATATGTGTTTATTTCTTTGTTATGTTTAAATCAGCTCTTTTACACTATTTTTTTATAATCTAAATTTTTTAGTTTTATTTAATTTATGCAGCTTTATGTAGAGCGCCTGAGAGCATTTTATCTCAAGTGGATTCGGGCGCTATATAAATTCCGTTATTATTATTATTGCCCACGATTGTGCTGAATTACACGAAACGCCATGCGAGTTCTACGACTTTCACTTTCTATTCTGGATATTTTTAGATTCAGACGGTTTATTGCCAAGCAGCATTTTTTAATGAACAAAGAATTTGTGGCGTCAACAACTCAAATACAATTTTCGGTATTCAACTACAATTTGTTCAGGCTTGTCTCCCCTACCCTCCACCCACAAACACACACGCGTGCGCGCGCGCAAAATATACTAATCAGAAACATTACAAAAGAGACAGTTAAGCTAAGCCGTGTGTAAGGTAATAATAAAGCCAAATGCCAAGACATTTTAAATAAATTCATATGTCTCCAAACATGTGAATTTGGATTGCATCCATTCAACACAGTAACCAGTAAATTACCAACACATTCGTTACATTCAATATAGCAGAGGATATGCCCAAGCGGTAACTACTAAGTACAAGAGTAAGGGTGCTAGGAGGGGGAGTAAAACTCGGAATCAAGTGAGACATGGATATTTTAATATTGAGGACAAATCTCCAAAAGTGAAAAAGACAAAGTACTAGACTGTGAGTATTGTGAACATCACTACTGTATCAAGTGTTTACAATTCAAAGCCGGAGAGTACGAAGTCATTAGGAAACCAGGATGCACTTGGTTTTGTACCGAAGGCAAACCCAACAAAATTGAAACGATGTGAACTGTACTTTGAAGCAATGAATGCACAACTGTAGGTGGAAAAAACTACAGGAAATTTGTGACAAGAAAAAGGTGTGCAGGTAATTGTTAGACTACAATTGAAATCAAATCATCCAACTGAGGAGAATGTTATTCACACAACTCACAAAGTCAGTAACGAGGTGTTGCAAGATACGGTAACAGAAAAACCAGAAATAAAATCAAGAGAAAATAACTTAATCTTATTTAACGCACACGAACCAGAAACCAACTTGAAGACGAAAGGATAAAAAGACATGGAGTTGGTGGAAGGATCGTTTAATGAGGTATGCAACCAGAACATATATGTAAACATATAGATGACAAATGTCATCGTGTTAAGAAACAAATAACCGGATAAATTTATAAGAAACCAAGACCACTTAAAGTAATAATGAAGGACAGTGACAAAATGAAGCTTTTAAGAAAACTGTCAAACCTGAAAGAGCTCAATTTAATGTACAAATCCCTTTGCATCCAACATGACATGACACAAAGCGAGAGGAGGAAGGAGGGAGAGGAGAGAGAGGAGAGGAGAGAGAGAGAGGAGGAGAGAGAGAGATGAGAGAGAGAGTGAGGGGAGAGAGAGAGAGAGGAGAGAGAGAGAGAGAGGAGAGAGAGAGATGAGAGAGAGGAGGAGAGAGAGAGAGAGAGAGAGAGAGAGAGAGAGAGAGAGAGAGAGAGAGAGAGAGAGAGAGAGAGAGAGAGAGAGAAGAGAGAGAGAGAGAGAGAGAGAGAGAGAGAGAGAGAGAGAGAGAGAGAGAGAGAGAGAGAGAGAGAGAGAGAGAGAGAGAGAGAGAGAGAGAGAGAGAGAGAGAGAGAGAGAGAGAGAGAGAGACAGAGAGAGAGAGAGAGAGAGAGAGAGAGAGAGAGCGAAAGGAAATAATTACTGGATAACGAATAAAACATCACTATGAACAAGGAGATTATAAAGGTATAACGGACACATTTGAAATTGACCAATGAACACATTTTAAGGAACACATTAAAAGGACAGAGGAGGATCAATTCTTACCGCATAGACTAGTCAGTAATACAAACAGGCACAAAGGGAAAGTACCCTAGACAGGAAATCAGTAAATATAATTTAAAAGAAACACACTTTATGGAAGCGTTACATGGAAACTAAAGAAGGGAAATACTACATTGAATATTAAAGGGCTAGAAATCAAATCCGTAAATTAACAAGGAAGATCCAAAAGGAATTTGAAACAAAGTTAGCATCGGAATCTACTCCAATATATTAATAAAATACAATAGGTACAATACATTGAAACATGGGTTTATGTGTTCATTATATTTTAATTTTAAGAAATGGTTAGATTCATCGGAAGTCCACACACTGCCTAATGCACGTGTTAGATATCCTTCCGTCTAACAGTACAATGTCGCTCGAGCGCTGTGGTATTTTATCTGATGATAATATAATCTACTAATACTATGTGAATATCAGTTGTATAGGCAACAATGTCACACATAATACAACTGTATACAACATTTATTACGTCACAATAACCAACAATTCATTAAATAATAATGTACATATTTACTAGTATTGTACTATAGTGTACATGGACTATTGCGTACTTACTTATTACTTACTCACTTACTCACTCACTCACTTACTCACTTACTTATGCCCATCGTCCCGTTGACAACAGGTCTCCATAATCATCTGTCCTGAGCACTTCTCTCCAACTGTTTCCAGGTGTAGCCCATCTGCTTATAGTGTCTGCCTGGAGTTCCCTTCGCCAATTGTTCTTCGGCCGACCTCTTTTTCTCTTGCCTTGGGGATTCCACGTTAGCGCTTGTCTGGTGATGCTTGACACTGGTTTCCGGAGCGTGAGGCCAATCCATCACCATTTTCTTCTTCTGATCTCATCTTCGTCAGGGAGTTGGTGTGCCCTCTTCCATAAGTCAATGTCGCTGATCGTCTCTGGCCAGTGGATCTGTAGAATTCTTCTTAGGCAGTTGTTGATGAAGGTCTGCACTCTGTTGATGGTGGTGGTGGTTGTCCTCCGCGTCTCGGCTCCATATAGTAGGACTGACTTCACATTGGAGTTAAACAGTCGGATCTTGGTGTGTAATGACAGCACCACAAACGGGTGACGATTAAACTGCTATAGTCATAGTAGCATAACTGCCTTCTATGGGACTGTTAAAACAAATTATTAAATTAAGTTAAATTAAAACATAAATACGCATGGTAAATACAATTTACCTCGCGGTTTTGGAACTGTTGGTATAAACAAAGAGCAGGATTACAACTACAATTTCCATGTCCACTTCGACAAATGCGAATGAAAATTACAGTGACTGCACTTAATTGTCCCTTGGGGGAAATTCATATGGGGTGTCAGAATATAAAACAAATATAAAGGCAATGTAAAGGCAAAAGAACTCCCAAGCGTACGTACGTTCGAGCGTGCGCCCGCACAAACACACACACTCGCATACATGCATGCACCCTCGCATGCACACACGCGCACTCGCACGCGCACGCACACCACTTACACACACACACACACACACACACACAAATACACGCATGCACAAAAACATGCAAATCAGGAAACCATGTACCTCACCACAAAAAATAAACAAAGTTTTTTAATAAACAAAGAATTTATGGCATTGTGGCATGGGCTCCTCAGATACTCTTTTCAACATTCAAATACTGTTTTTTCACGTTTGTCTCCCCTATCCCCCACAAATACACACAAAGACATACACACACACCCACATGCGCACATACGCACACACGCACACACACACACACACACACACACACACACACACACACACACACACACACACACACACTCAAAGAAACCATGAACTACACCATAAATGGCTAAGAAGAAGCCGTAGAATGTATCATCGTAAATATTTCATGATCACTGTCCCAATCCATAATACCATCGTCATTCCATCAATGCTGGGAACCACGCATCTGATGACTATTGCTTGTTACTGTTGCGCTGTTGCTGAGCCAGTAGTGAGGTCATTGCTCATGCGTGACCTTTTTTCCGCTGCTCTGCCTCGAAATGAAAATACAATACTTCCACTTGCACCCGCCACGTTCGCCTGTTGCAGGATTCTCTGGACCACAATCGTACTAACGAGCACCGCCATATTCTGCTACCAGTGTCAGAATTTGATTCGACTGTACTTCCGCTGGCCTGTGAGAATGACGATATCGATGTCACGACAAGAACCTGTCGACTTTCCAGCCGTCACCATTTGCAACCAAAACGCCTTCAAGTATCGCTCTTGTCTCTCATGTGTCGTTGATTTAAGAAAACTATTCCTATACGTCTTTCAAAATCAGAAAAAAATAAAAAAAATAAAAATAAAACGATAACGGCTTAGTTAGAGACACATTGCCACTAGCTACTTCTATTGCAAGTACACCTAACTAGCTGAATGATCTTTCAGATAGGATCCCGCTCTTCGTGGAACAGGAGGAAATATGAAAGAAAAATATTGTAGACTTTGTTTTATCGAAAACACAATGAAGTAGGTAGATACAAACACCACACAGCCAAGTAAACGTTTCGACAAGAACTCTTGCATATGCAAGCCAGTGGCGTGAATGCATATCGTGGGACACGTTTGCAGACGTACGACTGCAGACTCCCATAAAACCGCCAACTACACCCTCTTGATTGAAACTTGCAACTGTACCTCCTGAGACTCCAACAAACCGTTAACTGACCTCCCGTTGTACCCCTTTTGAAACCCCGAGCGGAACTCATTTCGCTTGACCTGAACTCTTGCCTCAGTGGGGGGGTGTATCGCATACCCAGCCTACCGGCCTTATATGTAATACAACGTTATGCACGTTTGGGAGATGCTTATACAAGGCATACAAACACTAGTGATGTTTCCATATTTTGGTGCATACACATCGAACACGGCGTTTGTTGCAGACTTGTGGTTGCAGCAGAAGACGCTTCATACCGTTGGTTGGACGACATGTACAATCGAACAAACAACTCCACGTTCGACTACACAAGATGGGGCGTCGGCAACATGTCGATGCGTGATGTCTACCTTCGGCATGCGCACCACAAAGAAGACATGATTGCTTCGTGAGTGATCTAACAGTCTGGTGATTATTGCAGATAAATATTGTAATAAAGTAGTTTCAATAATAACTTTGGCGAAATGTAAAACGTGAATACATGATGATAATTCTGACTTTATAATACATATATATATATATATATATATATATATATATATATATATATATGTATATATATATATATATGTGTGTGTGTGTGTGTGTGTGTGTGTGTGTGTGTGTGTGTGTGTGTGTGTGTGTGTGTGTGTGTGTGTGTGTGTGTGTGTGTGTGTGTGTGTGTGTGTGTGTGTGTGTGTGTGTGTGTGTGTGTGTGTGTGTGTGTGTGTGTGTGTGTGTGTGTGTGTGTGTGTGTGTGCTAACATGAAAACTGTCGACATTACGTTGGTCAATTTCTCCCACCACGTACGATACATTTGATGACATGGTAGTATAATACTTGATGTTTATCTCTATTGTTTAACTACCTCCACCTAAGTGTTATTGTCACGTTAGTTGTCGGTGGAAGGGGATGCCATGCAGTCACGAAGACTTCAAGTTGACCGTAACTGATGCCGGAGTGTGTTACACGTTCAATGCTCATATCAGCGCCAACTCAAAGGTCAACGCAACTGGTAAATATCTTCCTAAGGTCACCAGAAAATAAGGTGCACATGTAACTCATTTCACATGATGACTAGCATTACAGTGTAAACCACTTCATAAATAGACTAGAATGGCAAGCAGTGAAATAAAACAGAAACACTTTTTAAATTGTTCTGGTTCTATTAGTTTGCTGTTACTTACCAACATAGACCACAAAATTGTGGTATATTTCCTGAAAATGTGACGATGAATAGGTTACGGTGTACGTCTATAGCCAAATTGAGACATCCCAGTGATATTGGTAGATGCATTGGTATATACCTTGGAAATCTAACTTGTGTGTGCTTGATGGAATGTCTTCTTCAATGTTATTGTGGTATCCTTGGCACGTCTTCCTTCCTTGCCTTAGTTACTGATCGTGTAGTCTTACGTCAGCGTTAAACAGGTAACGCGAAATGTCCTCATGTATCTAATAATTGATGTGCGATCATTGGCGTGTAATAAACGAAGCTATTTATTTAACTCATATATTTGACACTGGGCCGGAGTTAGCATGGGTGCATGTCTAATAATTATGCACACCAAATGTGATGTGCCCATTGTTAAAAACAAAAGTGCTCGCATAGTAAGAGTAACTACATACCTATTGCTCTAGCCAGTATTGTGTCCAAAGTTTTAAAACAAATAATCATGACCGTACTGCGTACTGTTTGACTACATGTAGCATTCAGTTTGGTTTCAAGGATAAACAGAGTATGGATATGTGTATATGTGCTTTCAAGGAAGCCGTACTAAAATACCGTAGTTTGAATAGTAATGTGTATTCATGTTTTTAGATGCATCCAAAGCATTTCATCGTGTAAATCATTGTGTTCTATTTAAGAAACTCATAAAGCGGGGATACCCTTGTATGTAGTGAGAATTCTCGAATTTTGGAATACTACTAAAAAAATGTATGTACGCTGGAAGAATCTCCTGACAGACAGTTTTTCCGTTAATAATGGTGTGCGAACTTTTTGTGTTTACATGGATGATCTCAAAAAAAAAGCTTAACAATATAAATGCTGGATGCATAATAGGTGCAGCATTAATTACTCATTTGATGTATGCTGATGATTTAGTGCTCTTGGCTTAAAAATGTCGATGTTCTGCAGGGGCCAAGAACGGACTGCAACTGGTGGTGAACGTCGAACAGTACGAGTACATGAAGGGTCCACACAATGCCGTGGGACTGAAGCTTCATCTGCACCATCAAGATGACGTACCGCAAGTGGAAGACTTTGGCGATAACATCCCAGCGGGAATGCACACATTTGTTGCAATAACCGTCACGAAGGTATGTATCATGTTGTTTCTTTTAACGGTGGCCTATGAATAAAATATAATACCGCCAATATTTACCAAACGATAACTATTTTACTTTATTTCTGTCAGAATTTTGGTCGAAATGACGTTGACGGGATTGACAATTCATAATATAAGTATATTTATATATACATATATATACATATATATACACACACACACACACACACACACACACACACACACACACACACACACACACACACACACACACACACACACACACACACACACACACACACACACACACATATATATATACGTAAAGTTTGTATACGTAAAATTTGCGTAGTCAATCGTCTGTTGTGTTTTGCTATTGTAGGAGACCAACCTGCCGCCCCCACACGGTGATTGTACAAACCAACAGAAGCTGCGCTACTTCGGTCATTACTCGCAGGCGGCCTGCTACAGGGAATGTATCGCTGACTTCGTTGTCAAGACTTGTGGCTGTAGAGATTACTATATGCCACCTTTCAATACAGGTTAAATAGTAATTTTACCCCCGTATTTCGCCAGAGGTGTACTGTTACAATGTCATAATTAAAACCATGTTATTACAGTAACATTGTTTACTTCGTATACAGCAAAATTATTAATACCAGTTGATAACTGAGGAACAAACCCGATAGTTTGAAATGTCTTTGCAGTTCTGGACAAATGTGCAACAAATAACTAACTGAACATTGTTCTGCTGATTTCAGACGAACCGCTCGTATGCAACGTCTCCCGCTATACAAGTTGCCTGCTTCCAGCGATAGGTAAGTGTATATGTGTGTGCACATCGTGATACTATCATAATAGTTGTGGCACTACTGAAGTACTATTTCATTTGTAGAAATCCGTACAGCTGTCGTAGGCTAAATGTTGTTCTCACTAGTCACACCTAGGTACACCATTCTAGTGCCGCTCTTGTGTTTTCGGGCGTGCTGTGTAACTTGTTCAACCGTTCGTTCTTAGAGCGGTCTGTCCCCACTTTGTGGAAACTATCGGAAATTAGTCCAGTGCCAAAAAAACAAACCCTGCTGAGCTGAACGATTACCGCCCTGTGGCGCTAACATCGGTTGTTGTGAAGTGCTCGAACGCCTAATGGGGTCATGTTCTAGTTAGACTTCCTGTCCGAAAAAAAATGCAGTGTATTTTTTAGAAATGATTTTTTTTACAAAATTCACATGCTGTGACATAAGTGCATTTGAGTAGGGAGATTTTCATGTGTGATTGTAGAAGGTGTTGACTGTAAAATGGTGGATTTCTAGATGATTTGAATAAGCGGAAGGATATTTGGCAGCAATTTGCCTGTGTGTCCTATTTGCGGAATAATTCTTGCCGGCATTTGTAAATATTGACGGGTGTCACACATACAGGCATTTTACGAGAGCTGGAAGTATGCAATTTTTGTTTTAATCAATCGGCATGTTAATGAGATGATGATAACAGCAGGTAAGAAGTTTAAGACATTTTATAGGTCACGTTTTCTTATAATCAGACAAAACGTTAACATGGTCGCCTATGGGAAAACCAACAGTGGGCTGACCCCTAATACTTGCTCGACTCGCATGACAAGAGGACAGTACCCTGGATTATCTAGATCCTAGGCAGTTCGCGTACAGGCGGAACCGGTCGACAGAGGATGCTGTTATCACACTGCTACATGGTGCCTGCACTCACATTGAGAAGCCACGCTCATATGTGCGCATCTTATTCCTAGACTTTCTTCTGCTTTTAATACCATGCAACCACACATTCAGTGCAACAAACTTCTTCAACTTCAGTTCTTTATGAATGTCGACCACACAGAGAGAATTTCCCCATGGGGACAATAAACAACATATTAACATCTTATCGTCTTTCTCCATTGTTTCCTACATTTCTCTCTAGTTATTGTTGTTGTCGTTGTTGTTATTGTTGTTGTTGTTGTCGTCGTCGTCGTCGTCGTCGTCGTCGTTGTTGTTGTTGTTGTTGTTGTTGTTGTGGTCATCGACGTCGTTGTTGTTGTTATTGTTGTTGTTGTGTCGTCGTCGTCGTCGTTGTCGTTGTTGTTGCCGTTGTTGTTGTTGTTGGTCGTCGTTGTTGTTGTCGTCGTCGTTGTTGTTGTTGTCGTTGTTGTCGTCGTCGTCGTCGTCGTTGTTGTTATTGTCGTTGTTGTCGTCGTCGTCATCGTCGTCGTCGTTGTCGTCGTGATTCTTCGGATCCAGTTATTATCTCATATTTGCAGTATATGTTGTCGTCGTCATCATTGTCGTTGTTGTTGTTTAATTCAATTGTTAAAGCGCTGTTTTCCTTTTCAGAATCTTTCAACAAAAACCGGTCTGCCTCGTGCGTGTGCCACAAAGAGTGTAGTACATTGCATCACAAGACGTCAATGAGTTACGCGGCCGTCAATGAGAACAGCGAAAGCCAATTCGATTTGTCTGAGGAATTCCTTTGGAGAACGAGGAAGCACCTGAACGAATCGCTCGACACGAGGGAGCGCCTTTTGCCGGACAGACGGCACACTAACATAGAGGAGGCTGACCGCGTTATCCGCGGACTACCAACATTAATTGGAACATATTTTCAATATTCTAAATTTGCCAGAGTGACCGACATGTTTATAGCAAACTTCAATCGCAGCTACAATATTATAATAGAATTGGGAATTCAGAAAATGAAAGACGTCTTATACAATACCTTTTCTGTCGTTTGGGATCAAATGAATTTATATGACTGTATGGCTGGCTCGTTTGAGCTCTTTGCAATACTCGGACGATCAGTGAACATGACTGACCAATACTACTGGCGACCAACCCTACGACTGCGCCTGGAAGCTTCCAAGAGAGCATTATACAACCTAGGCCGAGTGCATGACGCGTACTGTAATATAGTGCCGTTATTGAACTATACGGTTACTCCGAACGGCAAATACGATTCGTTTTATCTTACTCCGGAGTTATTCAAGCAAAGCACGAACATAAATGACACGTACATTCGAATCAGAGGACATCTTAAGGACTATATTGAAAACATCGATGGGTTGTTTCGTATGTACATCGCCGATGATCACAAAATAGCAATACAGGGCAAATTTCTCAATTACAGCAACGGCGTCTTGGAAGCTTCAGTTGAATACAACAGGGACCTAAGATTGTACGAGTCGCTAGTTATACGAGAACCGCTTCAGCAAATTATAAAAGTCAGGAATATAATCGAAAATCACAAAACACGTGTCATGGCAAAAAGAGTCGATTGTCAGGGCAATTGGTTTCATTTCAAAGTTACCCAAGACATATTGTTAAAACACGGGCAAAAGTTCAATAACACAAACACAACTGGCAACATCGCAATATATTTGGAGAACTTGAAGTATAACAGACACGCCAGTATATTGCAACTAGCCAACTCGCTTACGTCAGACACAATAACGCAACTGGTTGAACAGTATAAAGAGTTATTTTCGAGAAGGTACGAACTTTTCGGTAAATTCCTCTCCGATTTATTATATTTTGGATACGCCCAGTGCAAATGCCACAAGGAAGCAGAAGAGATGCCTTTGTTGAAGGCTCTCTATGCCAAACTGTACGACTACTACAAAGTAAGTTCAGATCCTGAGAAAGCAGCAATGCGCGAATATTTCAAATTTAAGGATGACAATTCAGTTGATTCGGCGTTATTTAGAGGTACGATGAGTCGAATGTTGTGCCGCGTGGCTAATGTGAATGTTGGCATGGATTTACCACGCATGGAGGAGAGTTCGTTACGGAACCTAACGACTTTCAAGAAAAGGCTGGACGCTTTCCTTCAAACGACTCGCTTGGACGGAACATTTTTCAGGTATGTCTCGTTGCGTTTTCACATAAGATCAGACACACACGCACACGCGCGCGCGCACACACACGCACACACAAACACACACACAAACACACATACTATATATATATGTAATACATACACTATCGTTTATTTTGTCAAATAATATATTCAAACGTTTATCTGAATGAATGAAAGATGTTGTTCATGGCTCCAAGATTCAAATTAGACAGCAATAATTAAACTTACTTTGAAGCAATTATTGAAACGTGCGACGTTTCGACCCTTCGACAGCGGATCTTGTTCACGTACTGAGCGTCACAAGGCTTCAGTGCAAGAACAAGTTCCGCTGTAGACGGATCGAAACGTCGCATGTTTCAATAATTGCTCCAACGTAAGTGTATTTCTTGCTGTCTAGTTTATCTGAATGTGTTTCAGTCGCAACTTTCTGGAGCTGAATATCTACATGCGCGACCTGCGTATCCAGAAGTACGAGCAGCTTGAAGCTTACGCGCTCATTGATTTGTTAAGTAAGACTAACATCGTATTTGCACCACTAATTTTTAAAGAAAGCATGACACGGTTTGCTGACAAATTTTGGCAGGATCTGTTTTTCTCTTAAAACGTAAAAGGAGATATATTAGGTATTCTGAAATAATGTTGTTGACGTTACGAAGCCTTTTTCGCGTGCAAGTGATTTCAAACAACTTGACAGTCCACCACCTTGAATTTGCTAACATCGTTATGTTTGTACCATAAATGTAAAATGCACCTTCGCAATGTGCATTCCGCTATACAATGGTATTTTACGGATGGCGGAATAGCTCAAATGATTAGATACGATTATGAATGTTACACTGCCAGCCACCATTTTGTACTATCTCGCCGGCATGCAATACTCAAAGATATTGATAGGTGTAATAATGTTGTTGAATAAAGAGCGCTCATACTGCACTAAACCTAAGGCGGGCGGAAAAATTAGTGAATTATTGCTTTCAATAGTGAATGCTGTTTTCAAAACTTATCTTTATACTCAAATTATACAAGTTTCAAGACAAACATATCCTATGTTTGCCAGCAATCTGCGAAAGCATAATGTTGCGATATCGGCATTATATATAAGACAACTCTACAAATTGTCTTTTGGCCAAAAGCAGTGGCACAATTTGGGATGCAATGGCATAGTAAGTATAGCACAGGACTCTTCAAGAGTATCCCGTCTTGAATCCTTTTGTTGTTGTTTCGAAGCTTTGACAATGCCATTCATTCCTTCAGTTCACTCATATGAATAAATGTGCACCTGCACCTAGGCAGTGGTGGATGTATTTAACCGAATTATAATCGCGCAGTAATTACATCGTAGCAAAATAACTGGTGATGATGTTTGAGTGAAACGATATGCGGGGTTGAGGTGTAAAGCAGTTTTAAGCTCTGGATACTGCGTTATATAAAATCTTGCCTTTACCTTTTAAATGCAATTTGAAATATTTTATACGATCTCGCCGGCATGCAAAACGTACAAGTGAACGGGTGTTGTATTTGTCAACAAAGTGAAATCATTCAAATACGTCGACGTAAAATGAGATGTTACGAAGCATTCGCAGAGGTTCCCTGTATCTTGCTTCTCACGGGATAGATAATAAGTGCTGCTTGTGCGTGTTACAGGCGACATCGGAGGTTCGATGGGGTTGCTCATTGGAGCAAGCATCATAACCCTCTTCGAAGCTGTTGATGCCTTCGTGATCACATTAACCAACCGGCAGCTTCAGACGAACAAGTGACAACGGTCATCTTAGAGAAGGGCGGAAGAGATCAACCTATGCGATATATGTGTCAAGTTTGTACAACCGTGACATTTCTGGAGTGCCTGTGTTGCCAGAACGCGAGCTCAGAGACAACAAATCGGAATCGTTGACCATGAAATCATGAACAGTGACGCCAAACAATCATCATCATGCTGAGGATTTATGGTGGAAATGCAATTTACAAAATATTATGCCTTGATTTGTTTGCGGAAAGTAGTTGGGTATGTAGTTTCAGATGACTTTGATGTGATGGATAGTTCCTTCCAGTTGATATGCGTACTACGGAGAAAGCGCGCATGTCAGGTTTAAATTTAAGAACTAACATATGTGGAGCGCAGTGGCGCAGTACCTAAAACATCGGGCTCTCAATCGAGAATACCAGAGAAGTCGAGATGTTGTTGGATTGCACAGGTCTGCCAGGGAGTAAAGTGTAAAGCGCTTTGAACAGTCCTAAGGACTGGCTACTGCGCAATATAAGAACTTACTTTTACTTTAATTTAGTTGTGCTACATGATCTGAGTTGCCAGGGGGTGTTTGAGAAATGCAGAAGACTAAACAAGTAGGAGACGATGTGTAGATTAAGCACGATACGTGGCGCCGAGGCTATACGTAGGGTACACAGTACTACACACCCAAGTCGTCCTGAGCCAGTTATCCGTGCGGCTACACATGGAACTTATTAGTCGCAGACTCGCTGTCGCAGACTTCCGGATCCCGGACGGCAGACGCTAGACGTGCATCTCGGCCTGCATTATCGGGTTACTCGTATGGTCGGCGACTCGACTGCACCGCAGCCGAAAGACATGGTGACGAAACAGTGAAACGCATGCGCACCTGTGATGCATTTGCATTTTAATCTATTATATGTTTATATTAATATAATGTGATTAACTGTATTACAATTGTACTACAAATTACTTTAATTAAATAAGGTGAGTTAGTTAGTTATGACAAAATTCATTATTTATTACCGTTTGTGAGTAATTTATGCTAGTTTATTTAGAATCACTGTTGAACAGATACATTTTATAGACCACACGTGAATAACACATGTTACTTAATTGTGCTCTTGATTGCTGCATTATAGTTTGATTTGTGAATAATAGTACTAGTACGAAATAACGTTAATACATGCACATACAAACAAGCATGCACGCACGCACACACGCACACACGCACGCACACACGCACATACACAGCTGAGCATACTATTGTATCACAGGCGCGCATTCGCACAAACACACCGTGTGGCACACAGAGTGTCACAAGCACACACGTACACACGCACACTCACGCACGTACACACTCAATTGGGCATACTACTGTACTTCATAAGTGTTTGTATTATGTATATCATTACAATATTCTAGTAGTCGGCATCCATTTTTGTGGCTCGACGCATCTTGTTGATAGGCAAATATCACGTGATGGATACGTCAATTAGCGTTGATGTTATATAAATTATTGATCAGCATTGGCCAGGCCAGTAGTCAGGAAGTACAGCACGTAGTGGTAACAACTGTGCGTGAATGGGCACCAAAAGAGGCATTTCTAATATATAAAATTGCCTGAATGTTATAGGAATAGTAAATCGATACGTGACAACAAATGCACCCGTTATTGCACGCAAGAGGTGCAACAAACCTGGCATTACGGAAGAAATCCAACAACTGTCATAGTCCTTCTTGAGTTGGGGTGTAATTAATGATTTTCGTAGATCCACTTTACACTTTGCGAAACATGATGCATTTTGAAGCATTTTCAGCAACAGAGCAAATACATCCTGTACTAGAACACACTTAACTGACACGTAGTCTGCCTCCTACCTTCCAAAAAGGACATAATTCTGCCCTGGATATTTTTTACGCACAAATAACACAGATACAGTATATCAATAGGACGCCGTCTGTTCCTAGGTTTTCATTTCTTAATTAATATAATGTTCTCAAGACTATACTAAATATGTTGAAGATATACTGCCCGCCAAATTGTGTTTAGTAAGCCGGTAACAACGTTCGCAATTTGGAGGGTACGACCCCGGGGCATGTTCAAACAGTAAACTAAACAACCAGTTTCAAAACAAACCGTATTGGCAAAACGGCCGAGTCGGGCTGAGTTAACTATACCCTTTGATATATATATATATATTCAACGATGTCCCATTTTCCCATGTTCAGCAAAGTAGACTTCCTATTGTAAATTACTATGCTCGCTAATTCTGGGTAGAGAAACTATCCGGCTCCCTTTAACACCACGTAGACGAAATGTACCATAGCCGCGGCGTGCCGGACAGCGTGGCCCGCATACATTACAAGCACTACGGGAATCCATGCTGCCTAGACAGCGGTTTATAGACCGCCCACCAAGTGGTCATTGCAAAGGCGTAAAATGGCCTGAAAAGACAGCCGTTGGTCGTAGTAAAGGGATGGCCACTTTAGCGGTGTTATTTATTTATCGTGTTGTTGTCGTTTTATTGATTAATAAAACATTTAATGCCACGGGAATCTGGCCGCCATAGCCGGGTGGCCTTTGGTGAAGGTGGTGCTCAACATTTTCCGGCTAAAGACCCGGTTGGCCCTTGACACATTAAGCCTTAGGTTGCGCACTGGTGTCACGTCTTCAAGTACACCGACTAGCGCAGCAAATGTTCAAAAGAAAGCATCATGATTCAATTCAATAATGTTTTCCGGTGCGCCTTATGCTGGCACGTTTCGCGGGACTTGACTACACCAGACTCCCTCTACTGCAGTGTATCCACTCATCGACTGCCAGCCGTTGCCCTTTTAGGTGCCGATCCACTGCCAGGCACTGCAGTACGACAGTGTCGTGTCGCATGTGTTACTTTGGCAACAATCGGACACTGCCTGATGTCTGCTGCGAATCAAACATGTGCTATTTTCGTCCGACACGGAGCATCCGACAGCCAATCAAAGTGCGCATCGTGGACACACTCCCATCTCGGTTCTTTTCAAAAATTGAAATTAAGCAAAATTATGTTTTATGTATGCTACATGAGTTATTTTAAGGAATGAGGCATTTATAGGTAATCAAATCAAATCAAATCAAATCAAATTTATTGTAACTCATTACAAAACATGCAATACAAATCAAATTAAGACAAATCATATATAATAACATAATGAGCACAAGGGAAGAACATTATATAATGTTATACTGTTAATATATTTTATCGCTGATATAATTTTCTATAAAAAATGTGTAACAGCGCCGTGTGAAAAACACCGTTTTTTCTTCTGTACAACTATGGCTGATTCACAATCTTGGACTGTGCTGTTAATAGGGCCTACTACCAACGCGGCTTTTTCTTCTTTGTAAAGAAACTAAAATATGGGTGGCTTGGAAACGATGACCTTCACCCAAAACTCGTTCTTCCGTCAGATACTATCTGAACGTGTCGCAGTAGCAGGCCACCAGACATAGGTGTCAGACATCAGACATGCAGCATTGTCGTACAGCAATGCCTGGTAGTGGATCAGCACCTTTACTCGGAGCGGGTATGACATCATAATCACGTAAACTTGAAAACTTTCTAAATCGTCAGACTGACACGGTCTAGTTCAGACGTAGCGTAGTGCATTCGATGTCATTCGGTGTAGTCTATGGACACACTGAAGTCGGAGGGAATCTGGCGTGGTCTGGTCTGGTCAGATCTGGTCAGGTCGGGCGATCAGTAGGCGTTGAATGCAATGACAAATCTGTAGCGAATTGAACGTAAATAATCCTGCTGATGAGTTTTCTGAACCATGCGCGAAACATTAATCCCAACGCTAGCAAGCATGCTGATATCTAGCGGCTTTTGTAATTTAGTAGTTATGTTTAAGTTACGCTAGCGCCCGCCAACAGGAGCGCTGTCACCCAGCGGTTTATATGAGCCTCGCTCTGGGAGGTCTCTTTATCATCGCTCGACCTCGTGCGTGTTGTGTGTTAATGTTCCAGACGAAGTTGGGGCAATAACGTCTTCTTATCCAACCGATGTAGTTAGCTTCCTCATCTAGGATAGGAACGGCATAATCTCTCCACATTGGCGTGGTGGCAGCGTCGGTAAACGAACTATGCTTTGGATCGAAGACTATGACCGTTCGCTATTCTAGATTTATGTGTTAGACAACGGGCGAGCAGTTGCACATATCGGTAGTTGGACAGTCTACATTGGTACATATAAGTGACATTATTAGCACACACACACACCATGGCTAGCACTTACAGAACCAACCCAAACCAACGGTGCTTGGGAAAAATGAAACTGTCAATAGTTTGAGAACTGGAAACAGAACATCTTGTATACTATTTCTCTCGATCAGAATTTCCCCCGATTCCTCGTCGATGGAATGAGCTGGGGGAAAGGTAAAAAACTGCTCCTCTTCGTGGCTTCACAGATGGTGCTGCACCCATTCCTACAGAACGTCGGCGCACGGCTACACAAAGATTGAACATTCTAGAGCTCATGTTGGGCCAGATTGCGAACTATTGTCCGGTGTTATCACGTAACACCATCGTTCGTAACGCAACTTCGATCAACAACATATGGCAAAGCAGAAGGCTTTCTCGAGTTTGGTGCCATTCGAATGGAGGCGTCAGAGAAGCCGGACGACTTGTATAAACGCCAGGTTGCGTTCGTGGAAGACAACCTGTTGAAACGCGACGATAAGTATTACTCACCAGGGCGAACCGACCAGCGACGATGAAGAAATGTCACCGAATTTTATTGTACTGACATGGTTACAAATGACTGACCCCGAACTACCCAAGCACTGAATTACGGTCACGTACCCCCGCGTCCATCTAACCAGATATATCGCAAGCTTTGTCGTCCTTGCTTGACGAAGTGCATGCAGCTGGAGATGCCAGGGTAATGCGAGCAGCAGCATCGCATTTTCAACGGTTCTCCAGACAGCCGGGGACCAGATTCAGTCCGAGTCCGGGAAGTAAGCGATTAGACAGGTCGTGTCCTCTATGCAAAGAGGCAGGCAGATCATGTGATGGTCGGAGTTGACCTAAGTATGTTCCTACGATGGTCGGAGTTGACCTAAGGTGGTCGCTGTGATGGTCTGAGTTGACCTAAGGTGGTCGCTGTGATGGTCGGAGTTGACCTGAGGTGATCACTGTGACGGTGGGAGTTGACCTAAGGTGGTTGCTGTGATGGTTGGAGTTGACCAAAGGTGGCTCCTGTGATGGTCGGACTTAAGCTAGGGTGGTCGTTGTAATGGTGAAAGTTGAACTGGGGTGGTGTCGCTGTTATGGTTGGAGTTGAACTAAGGTAATTCCTGTGATGGTCGGAGTTGGACTAAGCATAGGCGAATCCAGGTGGGCTGGCGGCCTTTTTGAATGGACCCATGTGACCGTAGACCGTTTGAAATGCGCCTCCGTTCAGGTTACAATACGTTGAGGTTAGGCCGGAAATTTTTCAACATCACCCCCCTCTTCCCGTCTTCCGATATAACAGTCGAGCCAGCCAGCGGAGAAGCAGAAGTTATAGTCAAGGCGACGCGGTAATAGTGAAAAGACCCGGTTGGCCCTTGACACATTAAGCCTTAGGTTGCGCACTGGTGTCACGTCTTCAAGTACACCGACTAGCGCAGCAAATGTTCAAAAGAAAGCATCATGATTCAATTCAATAATGTTTTCCGGTGCGCCTTAGAGACAGTTTACGCTGGCACGTTTCGCGGGACTTGATTACACGAGACTCCCTCTACTGCAGTGTATCCACTCATCGACTGCCAGCCGTTGCCCTTTTAGGTGCCGATCCACTGCCAGGCACTGCAGTACGACAGTGTCGTGTCGCATGTGTTACTTTGGCAACAATCGGACACTGCCTGATATCTGCTGCGAATCAAACATGTGCTATTTTCGTCCGACACGGAGCATCCGACAGCCAATCAAAGTGCGCATCGTGGACACACTCCCATCTCGGTTCTTTTCAAAAATTGAAATTAAGCAAAATTATGTTTTATGTATGCTACATGAGTTATTTTAAGGAATGAGGCATTTATAGGTAATCAAATCAATTAAAATAAAATAAAATTTATTGTAACTCATTACAAAACATGCAATACAAATCAAATTAAGACAAATCATATATAATAACATAATGAGCTCAAGGGAAGAACATTATATAATGTTATACTGTTAATATATTTTATCGCTGATATAGTTTTCTATAAAAAATGTGTAACAGCGCCGTGTGAAAAACACCGTTTTTTCTTCTGTCCAACTATGGCTGATTCACAATCTTGGACTGTGCTGTTAATAGGGCCTACTACCAACGCGGCTTTTTCTTCTTTGTAAAGAAACTAAAATATGGGTGGCTCGGAAACGATGACCTACACCCAAAACTCGTTCTTCCGTCAGATACTATCTGAACGTGTCGCAGTAGCAGGCCACCAGACATAGGTGTCAGACATCAGACATGCAGCATTGTCGTACGGCAATGCCTGGTAGTGGATCAGCACCTTTACTCGGAGCGGGTATGACATCATAATCACGTAAACTTGAAAACTTTCTAAATCGTCAGACTGACACGGTCTAGTTCAGACGTAGCGTAGTGCATTCGATGTCATTCGGTGTAGTCTATGGACACACTGAAGTCGGAGGGAATCTGGCGTGGTCTGGTCTGGTCAGATCTGGTCAGGTCGGGCGATCAGTAGGCGTTGAATGCAATGACAAATCTGTAGCGAATTGAACGTAAATAATCCTGCTGATGAGTTTTCTGAACCATGCGCGAAACATTAATCCCAACGCTAGCAAGCATGCTGATATCTAGCGGCTTTTGTAATTTAGTAGTTATGTTTAAGTTACGCTAGCGCCCGCCAACAGGAGCGCTGTCACCCAGCGGTTTATATGAGCCTCGCTCTGGGAGGTCTCTTTATCATCGCTCGACCTCGTGCGTGTTGTGTGTTAATGTTTTAGACGAAGTTGGGGCAATAACGTCTTCTTATCCAACCGATGTAGTTAGCTTCCTCATCTAGGATAGGAACGGCATAATCTCTCCACATTGGCGTGGTGGCAGCGTCGGTAAACGAACTATGCTTTGGATCGAAGACTATGACCGTTCGCTATTCTAGATTGATGTGTTAGACAACGGGCGAGCAGTTGCACATATCGGTAGTTGGACAGTCTACATTGGTACAGATAAGTGCCATTATTAGCACACACACACACCACGGCTAGCACTTACAGAACCAACCCAAACCAACGGTGCTTGGGAAAAATGAAACTGTCAATAGTTTGAGAACTGGAAACAGAACATCTTGTATACTATTTCTCTCGATCAGAATTTCCCCCGATTCCTCGTCGATGGAATGAGCTGGGGGAAAGGTAAAAAACTGCTCCTCTTCGTGGCTTCACAGATGGTGCTGCACCCATTCCTACAGAACGTCGGCGCACGGCTACACAAAGAATGAACATTCTAGAGCTCATGTTGGGCCAGATTGCGAACTATTGTCCGGTGTTATCACGTAACACCATCGTTCGTAACGCAACTTCGATCAACAACATATGGCAAAGCATAAGGCTTCATTATGGCGTCCAGTCGACGGGGTCACATTTTCTCGAGTTTAATGCCATTCGAATGGACTTGTATAAACGCCAGGTTGCGTTCGTGGAAGACAACTTGTTGAAACGCGATGATAAGTATTACTCACCAGGGCGAACCGACCACCGACGATGAAGAAATGTCACCGAATTTTATTGTACTGACATGGTTACAAATGACTGACCCCGAACTACCCAAGCACTGAATTACGGTCACGTACCCCCGCGTCCATCTAACCAGATATATCGCAAGCTTTGTCGTCCTTGCTTGACGAAGTGCATGCAGCTAGAGATGCCAGGGTAATGCGAGCAGCAGCATCGCATTTTCAACGGTTCTCCTGACAGCCGGGGACCAGATTCAGTCCGAGTCCAGGAAGTAAGCGATTAGACAGGTCGTGTCCTCTATGCAAAGAGGCAGGCAGATCATGTGATGGTCGGAGTTGACCTAAGTATGTTCCTACGATGGTCTGAGTTGACCTAAGGTGGTCGCTGTGATGGTCTGAGTTGACCTAAGGTGGTCGCTGTGATGGTCGGAGTTGACCTGAGGTGATCACTGTGATGGTGGGAGTTGACTTAAGGTGGTCGCTGTGATGGTTGGAGTTGACCAAAGGTGGCTCCTGTGATGGTCGGAGTTGGACTAAGCATAGGCGAATCCAGGTGGGCTGGCAGCCTTTTTGAATGGACCCATGTGACCGTAGACCGTCCTCCGTTCGGGTTACAATACGTTGAGGTTAGGCCGGAAATTGTTCAACAGCACCCCCCTCTTCCCGTCTTCCGATATAACAGTCGAGCCAGCCAGCGGAGAAGCAGAAGTTATAGTCAAGGCGACGCGGTAATAGCGAAAAAAAACGCCAGTGGATGTTTTTTGCCCCCCCCCAAAAAAAACTTGCTTTCTGGATCCGCGCGGAATTGCATGTGCATGAATGACAACAAGACCGAGAACATTCCAGTGGTGCCCAAATCGGCGGCTTCACTTGTGGATGGCAGCGTAATACGTGTTGGCGACTGTACGATTGCAGCTTCACGATATGTCCGGAATCTCGGCGTGTACGTGGACAAACATCTGAACATGAACAAACAGGTATCACAAACCGTTATTGTGTGCGCATTCCATCTACGCCACATTAATCAAATCGGCCGATTTTTACCTAAAATAACGAAGGAACGCATAGTCAAGGCCATAATATCATCGCGGCTGGACTATTGCAATTGAGTCATATACGGAACATCTACAAACAACATCGCTCGTCGAATTCACAACTCGGCCGCTTGTCTGATATCGCGTCGCCCGCGGAGTGATAGTGCTCCTCCGCTGTTGCATGATCTGCACTGGCTACCCGTTGCTCGCAGAATCGAATTCAAAATATTGGTGTTCACGTACATGGCAATGCATGAAAATGCGCCCGTCTACTTGCGTGATCTCGTGTGTCCTTAAAGACCCGCTAAATCATTGCAGTCTGCTAACAACATGTCCGTACTCGTGTCAAAGCTGGTGACAGTTCCTTCGCGGTAGACACTGCAACTCTCTGAAACACTAATTAATTATATTAAATCTTCGGACACTCTTGGCAGTTTTAATTGTCAACTAAAACACATTCATTTAGAATATCTTTGTAGACGAACATTAGTAGCATCTTTGTGACTTTCCTCGGTGATCCAGTGGACTTATTAATTAGTAATAATGTAGAACTATTTATTTATTTATTTCATTTTATACTGCTATATTGTAGTGTTTAAGTTATGCATAATAGTTTATTAGTTATGTTATATAGTACTGAATTTATTTTTAATTAACGTCTCACTGCCATATTCCAATTATTTTGTTGCCTTTTACTTAATTTACTTATTAATGTTTTTACTACTATTGTATGGCATAATTTTTAGTTTAAATGACTGTCTTGGTACTAACATTTTTGTTTAATGATCATGACGCATGATGTATTGTAAAGCGCCACGAACAATTGTGGATCTGACGCTATAACAAATTAAGTATATTATTACTATTATTAAAACACTAATGTTTGGCTATTGTAGGCACAACAATCTAGTCCACATAAACACGCATTTGTGCCACACATTAGGAAAGCTCTATAAACGTTGCTAAATATTTTTTAGATATGAACGATATCAGCTGTGCGAGCCAAGAGTGTCAGACGTTTTACCGCCCGTCGTCTGTAGCGACTTCGCAGCAGCATGGTGTCGCCGGAGACGAGATGAATGAATCGAGCAATCTTGGGGGTCGCACCTTCAGAACCTTCTGTGAAACTACCAAATTTTACGGGCTGCGAAACGTCGTCGAGTCGCGTGCTAACAGCGCTCGGTGGTGAAGGAATTTTTGCACGTGCTCTATCTCTCTCTCTCTCGTTCTCTCTCTCTCGTTCTCTCTCTCTCTCTCTCTCTCTCTCTCTCTCTCTCTCTCTCTCTCTCTCTCTCTCTCTCTCTCTCTCTCTCTCTCTCTCTCTCTCTCTCTCTCTCTCTCTCTCTCTCTCTCTCTCTCTCTCTCTCTCTCTCTCTCTCTCTCTCTCTCTCTCTCTCTCTCTCTCTCTCTCTCTCTCTCTCTCTCTCTCTCTCTCTCTCTCTCTCTCTCTCTCTCTCTCTCTCTCTCTCTCTCTCTCTCTCTCTCTCTCTCTCTCTCTCTCTCTCTCTCTCTCTCTCTCTCTCTCTCTCTCTCTCTCTCTCTCTCTCTCTCTCTCTCTCTCTCTCTCTCTCTCTCTCTCTCTCTCTCTCTCTCTCTCTCTCTCGTCTCTGTTCATAGTTGGTTGTTTTTCGTATCCAAATAGCCTCCTTTATTCTATGCGCACATTTCTTTCTATCGTTCCCGACAACTCTGGCATTCTCTCAATCCATTACGCAGTTGTTTTTGTCAGCATGGTTGTTGACACTGAAATACGTAGTTATGACAATGCACTTCAACAGCTCCATGATGTCATCTACATTTAGAATAATACGTAGTTTCAGTTGCGTGATCTTGACTCAGTAGACATCGTTAGCTAACCCAATTAAGCGCAACATGACGGCAAAAGTTACGCGACGGCTAAACGTTACTTTAAGTTATTGAGTGCTACATCACACGTTTTGCGGTGCAACCAAAGGTCAACCTCAGGTCTGCCGTTCGACGCGGCGTTCGTATGCGAGAATTGGAAACTCGACGTATGCACAAACGCCGCATTATTTCGTACATAAATATTTATACTAACTGAACAATAACTATGCAGTGAGACAGCACGACCTCTTAGGAACACACACCTATACAGAAAGTTGAGTTTGAAATACCAGTCAGCATATTATATTAAGAGTTTTTAAAAGACCTTCATATTGCTTGTTGACAACTGCAGTGCGGTGAAATAAAATGTGTTTATTAGACTATTTTGGATTTAGGTTTGCGTATTTTCTTTGTTAGCTGTGAATATTTAAAATCCCATATCAATTT
Source organism: Escarpia spicata (assembly GCA_963995525.1). Lineage (NCBI taxonomy): Eukaryota > Metazoa > Annelida > Polychaeta > Sabellida > Siboglinidae > Escarpia > Escarpia spicata. The sequence continues at coordinate 7,327,256 of OZ023218.1, forward strand.
CCAACTATAGTGGACTTACATAATTTTGTTATCGGAGTCGAACGTAGAACCGTTCAATAAGCGGTTCTACGTTCGACTCCGATACAAAATTTGTGTGTGTTATGGGTACTATATAGTGTGTAATTTTATATATGTTTTATGGTATTACATAAACTAATTTATTCTATTTAATCCATTTGGAATTTATCTCAAATGTAATACGATAGGTTTGATTGATATTATTATAGAAAGCATCTTGTTGTTAATGCAGTTAATCACACACCTCGATATTTACATTTCCACGAATGATTAGCCACATTCATGTTTTTTCTGTTCTCTCCTTACCAGATCCATGTGTTAGTTTCTTCACATTTTTCGACAGCGTGTAAAGTTCGTACATTCCATGTTCCTATAGTAGTCTCATAGTTCGTTACGTTCAGTTCCTTCTTCTTGTCTCCCGTGTTTGACTTTTTACATTCCACTTTCACCCGGGATGCATTCAACGGAGAACGCGGTCGTCTTGTGGCTACTAAATATTCACGTTCCGCCCGTACGGACGCCCACTAGTGAGAGTCGCGCTGGGCATCGGCGACATTATTGGTCATTAACATTGATATAATCGGCTTATACAGAACATTGCGATATTAAAACACTCGACATTTGGTACAAATGCATTAGCGACAGTAAATCCGCTTTCTACTAAACATAACGGTGCATTGGACATGTAATTGCAAACGCCAGTGCAAAAAGCAACACTCCAAATGTCAAATCTTTCAACAAATTAAACAGACGCATCACGATGCAATTCTGTTAATATTCGGAGTTAGAACACGATGCGTTTTCTGAATGGTGTTTTACAAACCACGCATGCCATTGCAAATCACATATCGCAATTAAGTTAATTAATTTGGGAAATTATTTTATCTAATGAATGTTTTGTTAACTAGGCCAGCTCGGTTTGAATGCATGATATGCCTGCCGCATGAGAGCAAACTAATGAATACCTTGGGAATATCTGTCACACTGCGAGAACGTTTACTTTTGCATAACACACCAATTAATTCAAAAACATTAAGAAACATTATATTACAATGGTTTTATGTTCCTCCGATACAGGCTGTGCTTATATCTATCGTAGACAATTTTTTCTATACTACTTCCAACCAAAACAAAAAACACCAGACGTGTTTGAAATTACAGAAATGTTGCAACCCTTTAAGGAATGTTTATTACGACATCCGGTTTCTCCTAACCTATATATTACTCATCTTATTTGTCAAAAGTAGGAGTTAAGTTATGCTACAAGAAGTCAAATATTGCAAACTCTTCCTGCATCTGTATTGTATGTCATGCCCCTTAGCCCAGCTATATGACAAAAACATTGCAATGGTTATTACGCCATCGTCGTGTATTACGACTTCCGGACTTTGTGGAAGATACGAGATGTAATGGCACATTTGTACATATTTTAAGTGTACCTATCTACCACAGTTGTTGTAATTATAAATAATCGTTGGTTTAGTGTAAGTATCTTTTCAAAGTAGAATATCAAGTCTTTTCCAAAACAATATTGTACATACAGATATTTGGCTATTATTTTTAAATAATATGCATGGATGAGGGATACACCTTATCCTAATATAATAGTCATACACATTTAAAATATTGGTATATGCTCCTGTAGTAAATTACACCAAAGTACGGATGTCGTAAGAACATTTAATTTGTTAATGCAAATATTGCATGACAATGTGCAGCAAAATTATTGCACTGGTTTTCACAGCTGTTTTAGCCGATGTGTTACATAGTATTTACTAATTGAAAATAAATATTGAAGTTTGATAACATGTACTTATTTGTTTTATTTTTCATATCTGCTAAACATGAGTTTTGTCCTTCATTAATGGAAATAAGTGAAGGTATTTCGTAGAAGTATCATGCCAAGCTATCATCACAAATCTAACTGGTTAGAACAGAGGAACCAATAGTTGAGTTTTGTTAGAGTTTTGTCATACAAATTGAAATATTTTAAGTCTGTATGCAGCGGGTTTCAGTGCAGCAAGGCGCTATTTTGGGCTGAAGTACTCCTGGCAGTTGTTTGAAGCAGGATTTGTAGGTGTAACCGCCAAAAGAGATGCACATCTCTTCATTCAGAGTGTCGTAAACTTCTTTCTTCAACATTTCAAGGTATCTACTTGCCTGCAAATTATATTGACGTCTTAGAACTCGTGAATATGTTGGTGTTGCCTCCAACATCCTTCAAGATCCAGTGCTTGTGCTAAGTAAACCTACCAGAAAATAACAATGAACATATTTTAAGACATTTACGTGATATATTGCCAAATGGAAAACAAAAAACTTTACATAATAAGTCGTTGGTACTGTACTGTTGAAATAATGTGATACTCATGTTTATTACGACATCCAAATGGTACATTTACAACATTTTCCATTGTTCCATATATATATATATATATATATATATATATATATATATATATATATATATATATATATGCATCAGGCAAGACATCTGATAAAAACAGTATTTTCCCATACCCAATAAACATATAGAGCGAATGATGTTTGGTGTAGTTTGTGTAAAATGTACAGCACACAAGAGAGGGTAGAATATTTGTCGTGAAAACATAAACAAAAAACTGCATTCGTATGTATGGTTTCACCAAAACGTGGTAGGTACTGGAAGTATTCAGACGCTTTCCAAGAACAAAGACGACAATCCGCAACGCTGGTCGTGTCTTCAAGTGGCGGCTTCGTGAATCGGGCGGAAAACTTGTTCACGTGCGGAAGAATTTACATTCTGGAGCACTTGGACCTCGGCTAAATACCAAATCACTCGACACTTGTCAGATTGTTCCACGCCACAATGTATCCGGCCGCGCTCGCATTACTGCCCAGTATCCCACTTCACTTTTGGATTCATGCATTTGAGCAACATTGATGAATAATAATTTTTTTCAACGGTTGCGCACTCAGATGTGATATTCAGAAACCCATTTCGGTAATGAAACATTCATGTAAGTAGCACAATAAATAACCGACGCGACATTTGGTGCTCGTCCGTGTGTAAAATTCCTCGTTCGATTAAGATCTGTGAATAGGCCGCATAACTCTAACACAAGTGTATCAAGTGAAGTGCTTGGGATATGGCAACGTTCAAGAAATGAAAAACCGATACGTTGGAAACGTGCTTATCTCGTGCGTCACAAAACCTATCTATACGGCTGTGAAAATGGCAATATCTATATAGTATTTAAGGCATGAGAGCAAAGCAGAGCAGGGAACCAAATGCAGCATGGGTATATGATATCGAAGTAACATTATAATTTATTTTGATGTTTTATACCTGTGTTTTACAACGTTGCCAAACACGATCTCCGTGCATTCGCGCGAACCCATTCGTCCGACTTCTCAATCGTTTGCGACCGGGCATGACCACTCGATCGAAGCACGGATGCGACTCGAGAATTTGTAGCGGCCGGCGGTAGGCGAACGTATTCTACTGACTTCGCAATCGTTTGCGATCGTGCGATACAAGTCGATCATAGCACGGACGCAACTCGAGAATTCGCGGCGGACGGTGGCAAGCGTCGATTGTCCGGCGTCATCACTCGTGCGGCCGAGGTACACCGCTCTGATTGTTTTCTAAGCTCGGCGTGTTGACTTCAACAAACGTTCGTATAGGTTCGAGACGGGACTAGCCCAATGTAAATGTCTATTTTCTAATTGAACGTTTCTATTATTTGCTGTTTTATGAATGGTAGTTATCTGTGGTTTTGAAATGAGGTATTATTACCCTTGAAGTATACATGTATATATTTGTTGTAACCGATTACTGTAATGAGAGTCCGTGACGGCTAGCGATATGTTGTGTATTTATCTTACGGGATTTATTCTTAGATAACACTTGGTGCCTAGTGTTTGGTCGTGTAGTGGAACAATCCATCTTAGAAAGGAAGAGGAATTGGATACCTGCAAGATTAATTGTAACTTTACTTTCTTAGTTAGATAGATTCAAAGATTCAGTGTTATTGTTTATTATGTTCTGTTAAGATTTGGGTTACGGGATTTCTTTATTCTTTTCAACTTTGCTAATCGAGATACTTACATAAAGGAAGATATATTGTAATAAAGTTTATTAAATTTTCCTCGTTCTTTGTTGCTTGTTCACGATAACCGCTCCTTCTCATGTGCGTTGACCTTAACATATAAGAACCCTACTAGACCTGAGCCATCTAGTGTACGGAGACTCGCTAATCCGTGAAACATACATGATGGTTAAGTATTTGACATATATATGTATATTTATTTAACACTTGCGTACGTGATAGTGACTTGCGTTATACCTACGTGATAGATAATTCGTAAGTACGTGATAGTTATACGTACGTGAAAGTTAATTCGTACGCATAAAGTGATAGATGTACATGATGGTTAAGTATTTGATACTTATACGTACGCAATGGTTGCTGTCTGAACCGCATTCACCTTCTCCACGCCTCCCAAGTATCTCCCGTGTCGAAAACTTACACAATTATAGGCCAACTTCCAACACCTACCCTCCCAGGACCCCTGTCTCCCTTATAAAGACAGAATAGGTATAACATATATACTTAAAGTGGGTAGCCTATGGGGAGGGAGGTGTGTGTCACGGGGAAGGGGGTGAGGTAGGCAACCCCCTACAGCATGTATACTGCAACATTAGCTTTCTTGTCTCTAATCCATGTAAAAAGTAAAGGTAAGTTCCTATATAGCGCAGGACTGCTCAAAACGTTTTACATTTTACTCCCTGGCAGACCTGTTCAATCGAACACCATCTCGACTTCCTGCGAAGACTATTCGGACACATATATCCACCGTTGTCTATAACCGGGTACTCATTCATACAGCTGAGTGAGCTGGAACAAAATTCAAACTTGTCCAAGGTTCGACATCGCGGCACAGGATTCTAACACGGGTTCTCTCGGTCGAGAGTCCGACGCTTTAAGCCACTGCGCTCCGCATGTGACAGTCTGGCGAATAGAACGTTTCTTCCATATTGTGTCCCTCGACTAGTTCAGTGAATACATACAAACGCAAATGAATTGGATGCTGATCTGGTTGGTGACATGTTGGTGTGTGATAGGATTTCCTTCAAGTAGAAAGAAAGAAACAGATGTACGTAATGTGTGTAAACAGTAGTTGAAAATAGAAATCAATCTGTTGATATGTGTAGTTTATTATAGTCGTGTATTAGTGATATGTGTGGCAAGTCCAAACCCCCTGGTGTTCAAGTTCCAAACACTATTGGTTGTGCACGTACACTGGTTCCATTAAATAACTTCAGTCTTTTTTTTCTAATTTCATTGGTCTTTTGATTCCACTGAAACTATTAATGTTACTGGAAACAGTAAAACAATTTACCACATCACTTACAACAGTTTTCAATTTGCACAGTAAACATATTTTTCAAAAATAATTTCCACATGAAAACAAATATGCATAAAGTGCATGCATTAATTCTTTAATGACAGTAAGATAATTTGCAAAATGTAACAAATGAATCCACAATATCGGAATAATGTGTTTGGTATAAAATATGTCGGTGTCATGCAAAAAATGTGTTTATTATTAGGAATAAGTCCCAGGAGATCATTACTGACAAAATACAACGAATACTGGTGTACACGATTTATACTCATCGACATATGCTTGTGTACATAAATAATGATAAATACGTGTAATGTGATTAAAACGATAAACAGCTAGTCGACACCGAAACAAACTATTGAACTCAGAACGAGGCCGTCTGTTCCGCTACCTGGAGTCAGCAAGGTTAGTAATTTGTAGCATATATTCTGCTGAACTGGTTGTGTTGAGTATAGTCAAATGCGACTTTGTTGAACATCAAAGGCCACTGCTGTTAATCCAGCCCACCTTGCTATATATATTTTTTTTTTAATTTTTTTTTACAATTCAATGTGATTTAGGGTCTTGTGTTAGCACTAAGCTAAGCAAGATCATATATTAAAATGAATTGTGTTATGCACCAAGATATTACCAATTCCATGTGCATTCCATAACTAAAACATATCTTGTTAACAGTAAGTTTTATTTAACTTATTGCATAACAGAACAGTGGTAAAACGTGTTGTAAGAAATACGCTTTCCTAACCTAGTATTATATAATGACATAATAACGTTTCAGCAAGTCACGCATTAACTACATATGTGCTGTTATTCTACGCCACATGTAACTCTAAGTCGCATGCTTACTTAGTAGAGGGTACAAAACAATTATAAATTTCTTAATAAGAAATGTTGCTGCATCTGTAAATACCATCGATGTAACTAATGGGAAATACAGCCATAACATATGTATGGCAGATATGCTTATTCCTGCACAGCATATCGTTATGTTGCACACTGGGTAAATATGTATACATTTGTGCACAAATAAGATTATGTTGAATTGATCAATAAAAGACATCAAGCCAGTCACAAACGTGCTTAGTGGATGAGACACCACAAAAAACATACCAGTAACCTATGTCTGGTCCACCTTAATCATGCTAGAACTTAGCAGGAAAAGCTTGCTGCCACTTTTGGACATTTCCAAATATATTGCACGCTGATTCACCACTGCCAAATTAATTATAATAACATTTACAAAATACAAAGGTAGCGGTTAATCAATTAAATTTACCGAAAATTATTATTACAGAAAAAAAACATCGTACGTTCCCATAATGCAATGCAAAATGTAGATATATATTTCACAGGCGACTGATAGAGAATAATAATAATCATTATTATTAAGCACAGTGAGTCAACACTGAATGAACATTGTCCCATACATCAGCTCGTAACTAAGGCGCGCCATGGCACTTGAACTCAGCCTGCGCACTTCGCAGAAGAAGAACAGGTTAATAGTGCGTATTATTTTATATCGGCAAGAATGTGCTAGAACTGAATTGAATTGAATTGAATGAATGTTTATCTCCACAATCAGCTGGTACATGTGTTTATAACAATATTTTACAATTGTGGAAATGGAGACAGTTGAAATGTTATACCTATTAAACACTGTCCTATACCTTTTATAAGATGCGATTCATTAATAACTACCATGTTATAACAATAAAAAAAATTGGAAGAATAACAATATTTGTACAACACTGTTAGTAGATTTAACGATTTCACTAAATATGTGTCAGCAATTAATACACGCTTAAGAAATACACAAATGTCATGATATAATTACAACATTATAGTAATAATGTGTACTTTTCATATATTTAATTTCTATCTAACTTCTTAAAGGTAGTAATACTGTTAGAGGTCTTTATTTTACTATCTAACATGTTCCATAGTTTCACACCATGTATTGTTACACAATTTGCTTTTTTTGTTGTTCTTGCAAAAACTTGCCTTATATTTTTATTTTGGCGAGTGATATAGACTGAGCCCAAGCTTATCTTGAACATATTTTGTAGATGTATAGGTAAACACCTCTTGTGAGCCTTCTACCGGGTCTGGCTTGGGCCATTGCCATTTACTTGGTACACGGGCGTTCTTAAGGGAAGACGTAACGGATGATGCAGTAGGTTATTCCCACCACAGGAGGTTCGTAGGTCGACTGCTGTCATCCCGCCGGCCACAGGAGGTTCGTAGGTCGACTGCTGTCATCCCGCCGGCCACAGGAGGTTCGTAGGTCGACTGCTGTCATCCCGCCGGCCACAGGAGGTTCGTAGGTCGACTGCTGTCATCCTGCCGGCCACAGGAGGTTCGTAGGTCGACTGCTGTCATCCTGCCGGCCACAGGAGGTTCGTAGGTCGACTGCTGTCATCCCGCCGGCCACAGGAGGTTCGTAGGTCGACTGCTGTCATCCTGCCGGCCACAGGAGGTTCGTAGGTCGACTGCTGTCATCCCGCCGGCCACAGGAGGTTCGTAGGTCGACTGCTGTCATCCTGCCGGCCACAGGAGGTTCGTAGGTCGACTGCTGTCATCCTGCCGGCCACAGGAGGTTCGTAGGTCGACTGCTGTCATCCCGCCGGCCACAGGAGGTTCGTAGGTCGACTGCTGTCATCCCGCCGGCCACAGGAGGTTCGTAGGTCGACTGCTGTCATCCTGCCGGCCACAGGAGGTTCGTAGGTCGACTGCTGTCATCCCGCCGGCCACAGGAGGTTCGTAGGTCGACTGCTGTCATCCCGCCGGCCACAGGAGGTTCGTAGGTCGACTGCTGTCATCCCGCCGGCCACAGGAGGTTCGTAGGTCGACTGCTGTCATCCCGCCGGCCACAGGAGGTTCGTAGGTCGACTGCTGTCATCCTGCCGGCCACAGGAGGTTCGTAGGTCGACTGCTGTCATCCCGCCGGCCACAGGAGGTTCGTAGGTCGACTGCTGTCATCCCGCCGGCCACAGGAGGTTCGTAGGTCGACTGCTGTCATCCCGCCGGCCACAGGAGGTTCGTAGGTCGACTGCTGTCATCCTGCCGGCCACAGGAGGTTCGTAGGTCGACTGCTGTCATCCCGCCGGCCACAGGAGGTTCGTAGGTCGACTGCTGTCATCCCGCCGGCCACAGGAGGTTCGTAGATCGACTGCTGTCATCCCGCCGGCCACAGGAGGTTCGTAGGTCGACTGCTGTCATCCCGCCGGCCACAGGAGGTTCGTAGGTCGACTGCTGTCATCCCGCCGGCCACAGGAGGTTCGTAGGTCGACTGCTGTCATCCTGCCGGCCACAGGAGGTTCGTAGGTCGACTGCTGTCATCCCGCCGGCCACAGGAGGTTCGTAGGTCGACTGCTGTCATCCTGCCGGCCACAGGAGGTTCGTAGGTCGACTGCTGTCATCCCGCCGGCCACAGGAGGTTCGTAGGTCGACTGCTGTCATCCCGCCGGCCACAGGAGGTTCGTAGGTCGACTGCTGTCATCCTGCCGGCCACAGGAGGTTCGTAGGTCGACTGCTGTCATCCCGCCGGCCACAGGAGGTTCGTAGGTCGACTGCTGTCATCCTGCCGGCCACAGGAGGTTCGTAGGTCGACTGCTGTCATCCCGCCGGCCACAGGAGGTTCGTAGGTCGACTGCTGTCATCCCGCCGGCCACAGGAGGTTCGTAGGTCGACTGCTGTCATCCTGCCGGCCACAGGAGGTTCGTAGGTCGACTGCTGTCATCCCGCCGGCCACAGGAGGTTCGTAGGTCGACTGCTGTCATCCCGCCGGCCACAGGAGGTTCGTAGATCGACTGCTGTCATCCCGCCGGCCACAGGAGGTTCGTAGGTCGACTGCTGTCATCCCGCCGGCCACAGGAGGTTCGTAGATCGACTGCTGTCATCCCGCCGGCCACAGGAGGTTCGTAGATCGACTGCTGTCATCCCGCCGGCCACAGGAGGTTCGTAGGTCGACTGCTGTCATCCCGCCGGCCACAGGAGGTTCGTAGGTCGACTGCTGTCATCCCGCCGGCCACAGGAGGTTCGTAGGTCGACTGCTGTCATCCCGCCGGCCACAGGAGGTTCGTAGGTCGACTGCTGTCATCCTGCCGGCCACAGGAGGTTCGTAGGTCGACTGCTGTCATCCCGCCGGCCACAGGAGGTTCGTAGATCGACTGCTGTCATCCCGCCGGCCACAGGAGGTTCGTAGATCGACTGCTGTCATCCCGCCGGCCACAGGAGGTTCGTAGGTCGACTGCTGTCATCCCGCCGGCCACAGGAGGTTCGTAGGTCGACTGCTGTCATCCCGCAGGCCACAGGAAGTTCGTAGGTCGACTGCTGCCACATTGTGTACAATATTGCTTGAAGTTCGCGGGCCGCTTGAAACAGCTCGCGGGCCGCAGTTGGCCCGAGGGCCACAAATTTCCGACCGCTGTCTTAGGGCGCACTGCATCTCGTCGATTGTAAAATCGCCGCAAAGGTCAGTGTCGGCCGAGGCTCCTTGCCATTACTTGTTGAGTTCCTCGTTGTCTTCGCGGGTGATTTCGCGGTTTACTGCAGGATAGCGGCCATTTTTAACAAAGTGTTGTGCGATCTTGCTGGCTTTGATAGGTGCCTGAGGTTTGCTGTTGTTCTCCCCGGTGGGTCGTTGTACTACACTCCAGGCTTTGCAACTGGAGTGGTTGAAGTCAATTGCCTGTACGGTTTTGACCCATCTTTCCTGTCGTCTTGTGTCTAAGTGTTCAAGCAGTGCTCTCGCAGTGCCATGCCTTTCTTGTCCGGGTGTGGCGGCGTGGTGTTTCTCTGCCTGTTCGTCCATTCTCTGTTCCATCGTGGAATGTATACATGCACGCAAGACATGTATTGCGATGGTCCCGTGGTATGTGTCGTTTGGCGACGCGAATTATTGCAGAGGTGAATTGGTTATAGACGGCATCTACATCAGTTGTGTAAGGGTCGATACATCTCCGTCCCGTCATTTAATGTTCTGATTCCTGGCATACACCCGGGAAATGGTAATAATTACGAAGTCGATGCCGAGTCCACGCGGTTGATAACAAACGGTGGCGCCCCATCGCGGATCCTAGATAATCGACGATATCAATCAAGTAGCCTTGGTTATCCTGGCTCCGCAATGTGACGCCACTGGTTTGTCGCTCGTACGCTCACACACGCACGCACGCACTCACGCACGCACGCACGCACGCACGCACACACACACTCTTCATTGCGACATATGCCACCTGACGGAGTTGGGATAATCGAGACAAATTGCGCGGAATCATGTACATATTTCAGCTACCGCTGATGGTATTGGTGATTTTGATGAAGGTGATGATGATGATAATGAGAAGAAGAAGAAAAAGATGATGTTGAAGATGATGATGATAATACTATAATGATGCTACTTTGGTGTGCCCATAAATATATTTAAGTAGGCAAACTATGACTACCCTACGTTAAATTATGACAATACCTGGAAACAGATACACGAGTGGCTTAATCTTCTTCGAACACAGAAAGGTGGAAGTCGATCACAAATAATAGCCCGTCGTGCTTCTTTGAATGGACTGGTCGGGGTCACAATCACAACGATGGTATCTGACATGTAATTCCTTCATGCTTTCGTATAGGAAAGTTACCTTGTCACGTCTCTAGAGACTCTTTCCTGACATCATTCATGCGGCCGACTGTTTGGCACACGGGTCGCCACCTCTCCATCGCATTTGATGCGCTGTTTTATTAGACCATTGTATAGTGTGTGTCGTGCAGAATACCTACCGGAGTATTTACCCCGCCCCGCTCGTCTGTCACGCCCCGGTGCCATCTTGCTGTACTGCCTCCTGCTAATTCTCAATACGTGTGCCCCGGAATTACGCGCTATTGTCCACTCGTCGCGGGCGTAACTACCGCTGCGCCGACTTCCTGCGGCCGGCAGTTAATGACACGGCCACTCGATAGCCAAGACCGATGGCCTGTCGGCGGTGGTAGCACAGTACGGGCGGGCCTAGGTCCATCCGCGAGGTCCGGTGTAAAGGCCCAAGAGTTGTTGCGTGCCAAAATTAGGAGCTTGTAGGACCGTACCAGAATGATGCGCTAGTAGGGCCGTGTCATGAATAGGCGCTTGTAGGACCGTGCCATGAATAGGCGCTTGTAGGACCGTGTCAGAAATAGGCGCTTGTATGACCGTGCCAGGAGTAGGCGCTAATAGAACCGTGCCAGAAGAAGGCACTAGTAGGACCGTGCCAGGAGTAGGCGCTGGTAGGACCGTGTCAGAAAAGGCGCTTGTAAGAGCGTGTCAAAATTAGACGCTAGTAGGACTGTGCCAGGTATGGGCGCTATTAGGACCGTGTCTGAAATAGGCGCTAGTAGGACCGTGTCAGGAGTAGGCGCTAGTATGACCGTGTCAGGAGTAGGCGCTAGTATGACCGTGTCAGAAATAGGCGCTAGTAGGACCGTGCCAGGAGTAGGCGCTTGTAGGACCGTGCCAGGAATAGGCGCTGCTGCTAACACTAGAGTCGAGTGAGTGGGACATTATTGGAACGAATCATGTGACGAGAATAAATTATTAGTGCTAATCTCATTATTCATTTATGTTAACATTATTAGTATGCATAGCTTACTATACATAGTTAGGGTTACGGTCAATTAGGGTTAAGGTTAGTAGTAGAAAATAGTTAGGGTTAGTTGTGGTTAGGGCCTGGTAATGAGTGCGCAACAGACCGCCCTCAAAGACGGTTTTCGCAAATGATGCATTTTAATTGTTAGAATATACTGTATAAACACAAATGCAATAACTTAGTATATTAGTTGCTAGAAATTGTTTTTACAAAAACCAGACGAAAACAGAAACTATTTCGCGTCTATTTCTGGCTTGGAAGCAGTATTCGGTGTCAGAAGGTCAATATGGCAGGTCAAGTTGTTTACTGCGCTTGCGCGAGTTTGACCTGTACGCAAGGCCGTACTCCTGATGTGAGATACTCTCGGCCCATGACACTTGTGTATACCTGCCAACTCTCCCGGAATTTCCGGAAGTCTCCTTGATTTTAGGTCTATAACCCGGTCTTGGCAGGTTTATTTATAGTATCATACTATTCGTAGAAAAGCTATAATTCGTAGAGGGCTTATCGCCGGTTTTGCGATGTCAACTGTGTACTCTCGGGGGTTATTTGTTTTGAAAGAAAGCGACGGACACGAATAAGTACGCCAGCGTCCATCGAAAATAGATCTTCTGCGGGGTATGTGTTCTTCATCCTACCCGATGCGGTGGAACCGTGGAACGATGGAGCGATGGAGCAATGGAGGGGTGTAGCGATGGAGAGATGGAGCGATGGAATGGTGCGATGGACCTGTGACATTATTGCATCTATAACATCGATCCATCGTTTTGCCCCATCGCTCCATCGCACCGCTCAGTCGAGCGCATCGACGCACGATCGGTACATCTCATCGCTCCGTCATCGCATTGCACCATCGATCCATAGCTTCACACCGTGACGTCATCCTCCCATCGCCTTGCCGAAATTCAGCATATCGTAGCGATGGGTTTCTTGGTGACAGGGCATTCCCACGCAGTTCTAAAACCGTCGTATCAGCCGACAAGTAACGGGAAAGTACACATTTGGACACGTCCGTGTGTCGCTAAGTCGAGAAATTCTAACACGCAGCTGTAACAGGCTTGTTAATAAATGCGTTTGAATGCACGTTTAGGTAAATGCTGGGGCACCCTCGAAAGGTTGGTAAGAGACAGCCCGGTGTGGAGAAACTTCGTCGCTGCCCTAAATGTTAAAGGGGTAACAGGCAGGTAAGGTTAGGTAAATGCAATTGCCTTTTTCCTGAATTGAATGTAATGTTTTGGGGTTGCATTCAAATGCAAAGGTTTTAGTGACGCAACTGTATATGCATTCAAATTCAAGTGTGTCTTTTATATATCAAATATCACATGTGTGCAACTGTAGATTAGAATTATTTGTCAAACAAAGACAACCAGACTCAAACAAGGGAAAATATTACCAGCGTAGAAGTCAAGGAAAGAAGATAGATATGAATTTGGCAGTCTTCTGAAAAATGAAGACAGCGACTGCCTGACGGCTCTAACAAGGTTGCCAGAAAGGAAACGAAGAGTGGGTCGCGCGCTACGACTGCCTGGCGAACAACCGTTAAAAAAGAACAAACAGGTATAGAGCCAGATACATGGAGACCTACATGAGAAGATACACGGCAGCCGATCGATCTAACAGTTTTATTCCACTTTAGGGATCATTTCAAAACGTCGATGTCCGATATCAGACATAATTACTTTCGTTTGGGGAGGGGGGTCTGAGGCAGTTTCGTCTGGCGTCGAACATCGATATTTAAAGGAAATAAAAACAAGGCATTAGCTAAAATCCGTGTTCCATGTGTACACAAAGTTTAATACTGTATGTAACATTCGAGAACATTAATAAAAAATACATTTGTAGCATAAATTCGATTTTAAACCCGTCTGTGTAGCAATTCCAGCGGAAAAGAAAAATTTTATGAGCTAGACGATCACGTGGTATCGTAACGTCACATACGATTCACACTCGCAGCAGGCCGACCCTTTCTATGCATTCAGAGCATGTTTACAAGGATAGTTTTTGGGTCGAAACGAGCGTCAGAATGAGTTATTGTGCAATATTCCGATGTAATACAAACACTAGTCATCATAGGGGAACAAGCAGTTATCTTACGGTTCCACATGAATTATATTTTATTCAAAACAATTGTTTTGTATTATTTATTCGCCACAAAAATGAAAATATGGTAATTATATATAACGATGTTTCAAAATTTTATTTATCCAGACAGATCACCTTTTTTATCTCACATATATAATTACAATATATTACCGTACAATATATGCATACAGTTAATAAATTATGTATCCATAACATTACATTTGTTTGGATAAATACAATTTATAAACATCGCTATGCAATTCCCATGTTTTAATTTTTGTGGCGAATAAATAATTATTAAAAAAATATTTACAAACAGTGCATCATAGTATACAAATGATTTGGTTTATATTACTTGGTGAAAACATTAAAAAAAAAGTGTAAAGAAAATCAATGGTTTGGTGTCGTGATTAAACCGGCGTCGCACGATTACAAAATACATGCCAAGGAAACAACGCCTTTACCAACTGAGCTAGCAACACCGACAGAAAATCGCTGACTGATTTAAGTTGTTATGATAAATTGTACAACTCCTCCTTCATACATCGATATTCTAGTGATATTAAGCAATTATACACGTTACTTTCTGTAGCTGGATACAATATATGTTTGTTATGTATGTTTATTGGTGTACATTATCTCCCGTTGGTTGCATCCGATATAATTATTCTAAAAACGAGCCCAAGCTCGGCGAAACCTAGTCGACTTGTAGGCCCATTCGGATTCATTGTTTTGAATAAAATTGAATTCATGTGGAACCGTAAGATAACTGCTTGTTCCTCTATGATGACTAGTGTTTGTATTACATCGGAATATCGCATAATAACTCATTTTGACGCTCGTTTCGACCCAAAAGCTATCCTTGTAAACATGCTCTGAATGCATGGAAAGGGTTGGCCTGGTGCGACTATGAGTCATATGAGACGTCACATCTCGGCATCCCGAAAAGCGCGCCAGAAATATGCATATTCGAAAATGTCCGGATGCACAGCATAAACTGTGGACTTTCTAATTCATTGAATTTTTTTGGCTTGGTGGACACGGAAATAAATAGCAGGATGTAATATAATATGAATTCGAGCCATGTATGTTTTTATTCCCTTTAATATTCTTCTTCTGATCGATAACGTTAATTATATTGATATCATCATATCAATGTTTATACACTTTCGTCTGAGGGAATTAAAAAAATTCAAATGAGGTATTATCTTTGTGCAGCAATTGAAGCGTGGCTGAATGCTTCCCGGAGAAGTCGAGATGGTGTACTATTGAACAGGTCTTCTTAGCAAGTCCATAAACGCTCAGAAAGTTGTCACAATGATATGAGCTGCTTTGCCTATCGATAATCTAATTCAAGTTACTGGTGCAAGGGGTAAAATACGTTTCTCGTTGTGGAAGACGAGCTTATGTTTTTCATGCCCACACAATCGTGATTCTCAGCAGTTAGTCAAATCTAGAATGCACACCGATACAGGTTGAAGGATAGTCTCTTGGACTGGACGATTTTCAGCACATTTGCTTTTAGAGAATGTGGTTTATTCATTGGTCAAACGTAGTGTTTGGCATGCATGCATAGACGACATCATTGCGAATACACTCAATAAGGGATTTGCCTCATCCAAAAGAATTGGCTCACAGAGAGAGATAGGTGGGTAAATATTGGAATTGACTAATAAAAATTGCGAACCATAAACCAGAAGGACATAACATATACGACTTAATTCGTCCATAAGATATACAATGTAAGTCCTACTTAGTTCATCGGGGACGGCGACTGTTTTATGACAATTTATTGTAAGCGATCCAGTGTTGGCAAAGTGGTCTGATTTACTGTTTGTGGGTGCCACGGCGTTATATACGGTACTATCTGTCGTCGGCAATACATATTCGCTGACAGGTTGCATAACAATCATTAGGTGCAGCGGTACGCCCCAACATTTCACACACCAGTCATGTGGTAGGGTCGAAATTGAGGGGTGTCATGTTTTAAGGTGAATATCCTGTAACAAATTAATATTGTAGCTATATCATTTTTAATACTACGCCACTATGAGATTTATGATAAAACGAGCTGTAAATTTAAAAAAGAACCGTAGGACAATTTCTCAGGAAGCGAAATAAAAGCCGCGTGGTAAGTCGACATCGGTAATGTAAGTGAACATGCCAATCTTGGATGAAACGACAGCACACGCAAGTAATATGTTCTCGTGGTATTCTGTCTGGATCGCAGACAGGTGTTAATAGCTGACGTGAAATTCGGGCGACGCCTCACCGTTTGGTAACAATTCGCTAATGGACACTGTTGCCACATACTTGGTTGGCACCAAAGAATAGCGACACGCAGTCCTGTAATGGGATCCCTTTCGCAGAGCATGATTAGTATCCGATGAAATACGACGAATCAGTTTGGCCGAGCCGTCGCGGCAATGCACCGCAGGAGTCAACAAGGACAAGCTACCTATCACAAGATCGTCGTCCATTGTCGTCGACGTGCATACGACGCCCTCGCAAGCGCCTTCTCGTGTTTCGGGCAGGGTGGGGCTATCTGGGATCGCCCGTTGACCGATGACGAAGACTCGTCCGTCAATATTATGATACGCGCTGATATATCTCCGGCATTATGCGACGCCGTCCCGCCGCTAATAGTCTCGCGACAGCCTTACCTTAGCGCGTGTCGCCAGATTTGCCGCGTAAATTATGGCGCCAATTAGCTAGCAGATGACACCGTCTCCTGCGCGCGCGCCTTGCGTGATTTAAATGGTGTCTTCTGCTCCTTTCACGCCCCCCGATTCACTCTGACCACAAACCACTCAACACCACCGAGTCGCTTGCCGTAATGTGCTTTAACTGCCTGGGTTGAAGGTGGAATTCCGGGGCTGTCATCCGCAGAATGCTCGACCCCCGTACGCCGTTGAGATGCCTTCGCCGTAACAATTTCTATGATTTCTCTTTAATGTGTTTTTAATAGCGCGCTGCCCGCATGCCAGGCCCCCGGTTACGGGTGTCGGGTCCAACGTACCGATGTACACCTGCGAGGGCCCTTCTCGGGGTGACTCGTGGCGTGGGAAGTCAGTCGACTCGTCAACAATGATGCCCAACAACTCGGACCTCGTATACCCAAACACTCAACGCCGTCACATATGTCCTCTTTCAGCGAGGACTACGGTTCGTAAATTATTGATCATATCTTCAGTTCCCAGTGACTACCTACCCAATTAACCCATGACATTCAACGTGTTTTTGTATTTATATGTGCTGGTGAGATTTAGTATTACAAATGTAGATCCGTGCATCGCGAGCCAGGTCTATTTGATTTATATCGTGTAAAATCACAGTGTATTCTTTCACACGAAATGTCGGTAGGTGGCAGCACCGCAAAGCACGGTTTTGCGGTAAATCAAAACAAAATAATTGCTGTAATATATGGACACGGCTCAGTTAGAGTTGTATAGTTCACCTTATATAAAAAAGACTTATTTGGCATTGTAGAATTTATTGTCAATGAAAAGGTGCAGTTGGATTATAATATTTACGGTAAAAAGTAAGAAAATTGTGGCGTTAAATGCAAAGACAAATGCCTGTTGTATAGAGTTTTGGTA
>OZ023218.1:7347459-7636331 GCA_963995525.1 Escarpia spicata
ATTGGCCTAATACATACTTGTCATCTGGTTTCGCATGACTCTGAGCTCGGGTTCCCGATAATTTTGAAAGTCTTTGTATTGTATTGGATTGTATTGTATAATGAGAATTATAATCATAATTGTGGAAATATTGTTGCAAACCGGTTAGTGCTTATAGATGCCGTGTATAACGTTTATTAATATGCTAACTTCAGATGATTGTATGTGCATATCCCCCCAGGCGCCGAGGTCTATGCCCATCGTTCCCAGAGTTTTTCGCCTACCTGAGAGAATTGAGTGTTGATCGGTTATCCAGATGGCGTCACTGTAAACGGATTGTTTGTTGCTACATGAGGGGAGCTGCTTGTGTAGTTTAATGCAATAACTATGTTTCGGATCTGACATCCTGCCAAATGCAGCGGATGGTGATGGCAGAACTTTAAATAGAACAATTCACTTTTCGCACATGTGATTCCCCATATCTAGCGTAATCACATATACACTACCGTTCACGTTTCCGATATACTATAAAAAAGTCCATTCCGAAATTAAGAATGTAATCCAGAGATACCATCAACACACACGCACACGCACACGCACACGCACACGCACACGCACACACACACACACACACAACGTCAAGACGATCGGGCATCAATATCCTGACTAGAGGATCATCTTACTTGATCTTGTGGGATGTGCAAGGACGGACATACACCCGTACGCGCGTACGCACGTACGCACGTACGCACGCACGCACACACCACATAAACACATACACACACACGCACACAAATACACCATACACATACACACACACCATACACAAACACGCACACCGCACACCGCACACGCACGTACGCACGCACGCGCGCAAGCCAAAGAGAACCATACCGACGACCTTCCCTCAAATACGCCACTGAATATAACATTCTTCAGCATTATCAGGCGCCGTTGCATTGCTCTCGAGCATTCGAAAGACATTTGCAGCCAGAATGGAATGCAAAATGTCGGCAATAACGGAGCGTTGATAATTTTGCATTATATATGGACATGACGCATGCAGGGATAAGTTATTGAGCATTAAAAAACTCCGTTTTTGTCGGTGATACAAAATAATCCGTAAATATCTGTCAAAAGACTGGTTTCGTTTTTTTACACAACGCATTACGAATCTACAAAAAAACCTTTAGCGAAGTACGTATATTTACGGGTCGGTTGCGTCAAATGCAAATCATTTCTAGAAACGCCTGGTTGAATCCTACAATATTAGTGACGCAGGAATAAATCAGAAATGTTTGTTTTCACATATAAAAAATTTAATCGTTTCATAATGACAAGGATTTCTAGAAAAAACTATTAGTGATACATGATTTATATGTCTTTTGCGTTTTTCTTCAAAGCTTACATGAATAGACTCATTGATTTAAAGAGTAGAAAAACTGGTTGTTTCAATATACACTCGTCAACATCGACACAGTAGCAAGCCTAACGAAGTGTGCTAGCAGACACCATAGCGTCATGTCATATTTTGTTATCTATAAACTACAGCTGCCATAAACCCTATTGGTCTCGTCTAAAACAATGCGACAAATTCATACACATATATATTAATATTTAAAATACAATATAAACGTTGGTTTAACGACAAATACACTGTTTGAATTGATCACTGGTGCTGATAAATGTTTCTTGGTCGCATTATTTGCCTCGCTGTATTGACTCTGTGGCATTAACTATGAGGAAATCCGTTCTGGTAGAAATGTGACCAATTCACAAAATTAGCTTATCTGCAAATGTGCGTAACAATGTATTTCAGGCGTTGGTACATTTATCAATCACCTTGTTACTTACATATTTATTTAACCCTCTCTTCGCTCACAGTATATAAAAGGTATATTTGAATTATCAACCACAACAACGTGTGTGTGCGTGCGTGCGTGCGTGCGTGCGTGCGTGCGTGCGTGCGTGCGTGTTTATGTACATGTTTGTTTGTTTAATTGTTTGTTTGGTTGGTTGTGTATGTGTGTACGCGCGTGTGCGCGCGCGTGCGTGCTTGTTTGTGTGTGCATGCAAGCGTGCGTGCGTGCGTGCGTGCGTGCGTTAAGTGCATGCGCACATACACGGTCTACATAACACACGTTACTCTCCGACCGTGGTTCGCAGGGGCCGTGGCTACGAGCGATGTCCTGTGGCCAATAGTTGTGGTCGCCCCCCCAAGCCCCCCCCCCCCCCCCTCTCCCACCACGACCATCAGCCTGCGGTACAGCCACGCGCCTTGTTCGCCCACCCCCCAGTATTGGGAAGATATATTTACACAGGCTCTGCTTGTCAGTTAGTCTTCGTCACACACGCACTTGCCATGTTCAAGCGACCTGTTTAGTGGTAATTTAAACAAACAAGTCTGGTAACATCTACGCTTTACGTATCCGAGAGACCGACACCGAAACGAGCTTTGGCCGTCTTATGCTGGTGTCTCTCCTCAGCGGAAACTTTGGCCTCCAAAATAAACTTACGCGGAGCTCCTCAATCGAGGACGTGTGTACGGATTATGAAAACCTCGGCGTATAACGACGACACTGGTTGGTGTGCTGTCACGGAGAGAAAGTACCATCTCGGTCACCTGTCGACAGTCTGTCCGTCTCACGGGGCGCCGAGCAACAAGTGGTCGGCGGGCGAACGTTTAAGAAGTCAACCGCGCATCGATGATCCATCAGCGCCGAGCCGCGTTCAAAGGCTCGTCAGGCGAGGAATGCCGACGCTGGAGCGGTTCGGGGGCACGAAGATCGCCGACTGTTTTCGTTGGCTGTCAGCGCGCTGCCGGGCTAATTACGGCGCGTCATGAGTCGGCTTCGCTGGCGACGAGTTCTTTGCCGAAACGACGTAAAAAACGCCGACTGACAGCGCGGAGCAGCCGCCATCATCGCCGCGCGCTTTCAGGGCCTGACGCCGCGCTGGATATCACGGGCACGCCCAAATAGTTCATCTCCATTACGCGAACGGTGACACGGGGCACAATAGACGAGCTATACCTACAGGCAAGACACCAAGGCGGCAAGTGTCGCGCCAGTCCATCTAACGACGCTATCCGTCGTGTGTTCTGTAGGCGTTGGGTCTACGTCACAAGTTCTCTGTTTGTATATTACTATATATAAGGAACGACAAGGACTAATCTAGGAAAATAAAAAGTGTTGTTGCCCGTCAAAAGATAAATTTATATAGACAATATACTAGTATGTACTTTTGCCGACTGTGACAAAATCATGTACATGGTGAGTCGTACTACATTGACACTGATCGACACGGTCAAGACTGGATCTATTCTTCATAGAAACGTTATATTGACCGGTGATGAGGACTGGAGTGGATTTATTTCGATGGAGGGATGCAGGATATCATGATACCCTAGGACGGGTCAGCCACCGTAATTGGCTATATCCGTCAATAAACAACGCCGTCCTTGACAGACTCAACACTTCAGTATAACGGCATGATGGCTCTTGATTAGTCCCTGCCTTGGCATTGTTCTTCTTCTAAGTGCCGTGTCTGTCACAGGCGTTGGTGCGTATGGGCCTTTTAATCGCACAGTCGTTTGTACTTTATAGCAGTTCAGTTGGGCTCTTCCCATACCGTGTTGACAGATTATCTAT
This sequence comes from Escarpia spicata, assembly GCA_963995525.1. Lineage (NCBI taxonomy): Eukaryota > Metazoa > Annelida > Polychaeta > Sabellida > Siboglinidae > Escarpia > Escarpia spicata. The sequence goes on from OZ023218.1 coordinate 7,351,089, forward strand.
TATTTTTATTCTCTTGCGTCTTCTGCATCTTTTCCCTTCAGTCTTTCCTGTTGTTACTACATATTCTAACTTTCTCTTTCTCATTGTACGGCCTACAATGCTCGATGTGTTCAAACGTTTTAGTGATCTTTCTTTTTGATTTGGCTGTATCTGACTTAATTGCTTTTTTTTTAATGAAAACACTACCATCGAAAACTCTACCGTAATGTTCGGGCGTACTTTCAAAACACTACCCCTATTTTGTTCTCGAATTATAGTTTCTTATATGTTGTCTTTAATGTCGTATATTAATTACTTACTCAAAAGTATTAATATGTAGGGTCGAATGCGTATTCGTTGGAACCAAGCAGACGACGGGAATATGGATATGTTAGGATACGGATTATTAAGGGTTAGGCTTCCACTACGAATAATATTGATTTAATTACATCTGTTTCATGGTTGCTGAATTTTGGGAACGCGCATAATTTGTATTTTGCTTACGTGGCGGGGGCCGTCTTACCTCAAGGGACTGCGCTGCCCCAGTCTACCCTAGAGTTCTGAACACGTTATTTCAAAACATTACGTTGTGTTTTGAGCGACGTATTTTCAAAACAATACGATACTTAGTTTTATTCCCATTTGTGTTCATGTTAACGTTTTGTCTGATTATAAGAAAACGCAACCGTAGCAACTCCTGAAACTTCGCCACAGTCACTGCTGCCATGTCGTTGGTATATGTATGATGATCACGTTTCGTCAAAACCACGCACCTCGGTTTTATTTACAAAAGTAAAGACTTATTACAGCGTCCACATGTGTTAGGTGGACAAACTGCCAAAATTTATCCGCCCATTAAACGCTTCAAATTGCATCATTTCAATGCCAGCACATTCACCACGGAACCTGCTGATTTGCCTGCTCAATTGCACCCGGTTCACTTCAAGAGTTTCTTCAAAATTCATACATGAGGCAATACTACATTCCACATTACAGGAAGGTTAATCGCGCTATGACCTCTATTTGTAAACTTCCGTAATACCTCCAGAGGCTAGACGCACCAAAAGGGTGCAGAATCACCAGAAATGACCGATGTCTGAATCACGTACCACGAGTGCCAATGCTTACAGAGAAGGTAATCAGAATCAGAAGGCGGCACACCACAAGTGCAACTAAAGTATTACCCTACTTTTTATACAGTTTCGCGTCAACGCGGATTCTAAGCGTTCATTCGAACCCCCATATTTCTGTCGATCGCCCGCTTGTCAATGTCTGAAACCCCCAATTTACTTCAGAAAATTGGCTGACTCAACCTCGTATTACCCGTAAGTTGTGTTGACATCAACCCAGATGTATAACCCATAAACTATTTATATTTTAAATCACTTGCTGTCGTTGTCAATTACACAATCAGGTGTCACGCGGGTTTTTGTTGGTTTGTATCAGATAAAAAATGCCTTTACATATAGACAAGCTACAGTGTAGGCCGTACGTGTTTCAAAGTGCCGGGTACATGAAATATTGCGTTAATAAACCATTCGTTATCCAGGCCACGTTCATAGCACCATCGTATACATGTATAATAATATTTTTTATGCTTGGATGTGCATCTTACGTAAGTCGAAGGATGCGCGAACCGTTTGACGATGGCAGGGTTTCTAACCATCGAGTCAAGAAAAACCTATCTTGAAGTCCTCACGGATCTTCTGCTTTCCATCTTTCAGGAATAAGCCTGACTTATATTTTAATTTTTGTTAATTTTTTTCTTTTGTCATCTTGGTTTTCACTTATTTGAATTAACAGTCCCCCGTTGGCTTTAGCAGTAGCATATGCGTGGGGTGCATGGGTGCTGACATCTGGCACCAAGGAATACGTCGACTACAGTCTTGAAGCAATTTCTGATCCTGATTGTAATTACTGCGTCAGGTGGTTTTGTTAAGATGCGGGCTGTGTAGGCATACTGTTTTTATGGACAGCTGAATTTTATGATGTGATTTCCATAGCAGCTGTGTGGTGGGATGTTGATGCCCGGGGGTTCTTCTCACAATTAGTAGAAGAATAGCATGCAGTTGAGTAGGATTGGCGCATCTCGATGGTAGAGCCGGTGGAAAAAGCTAAGTGCCCCAACCTGTCTTCATTTATGAAGTTGTTGGACTGTGGGGGTCAATCTATTCAATATGTTATTATTATGTTATTTGTGCAGTGAATAGCCTTCTAAAATAGGGACTTCACAGCAACATACGACTTTTATTCATCTAGAACACCAATTTGCATCATATTGAAGAACTCACGTTACATCTAATGACGTTTCTACTCCAACGAAGTTACCCAAACAGCGTCTTGTGGAGGCCACAATAGCAAACACGTTGTTAGGTAACTGCCCCGTCTACTCTTCCCTAACTCCAGCACTGATGCCGTGGGCTTAGATATGTAACATCAACAGCTCTCTTCTGGATGGCATCAAATCTGTCCAGCAAAGCTTTAGAGACTGTTTAAACATATCAGATGCATTCCTTATTGGATATCACAATACTCTTGTATAGCTGGTTATGGTTCAAGTAAGCCTTTAGTATGGCGACAGCGCTGATAGAGTCTAACCCGTTTCTGAATCTGGATATTTACTCAGCAAAGTCCTACTATGATATTGCACTGAGAGTTTTTTTCAGAGTACTCTTCTCCATATTAGAGAGTCCACTTCAGGACATTTACCCCCTGCGTGGGATCTTTTATTTTCCCTGGCATAGACACCAGGTAGAAGGGACCAACGGCTTACGGCGTCTTTTCGGAACAACACAGGCAGCGTGGAGGGAACAAAATTGCCCAAGTTTTGAAACGGCAGTCGGTAGTAGGATTCAAACACTGGTCCCCTCGACCAACAGTCCGGCGCTCTATCGCTCAATAGCTTTAAAGCATATGTGGCCATCGTGTCTACTATAAGTGTCCGGTCTAGGATCAGTCGTTCCGGATAGCGATGTCTATGTAGAAGTTCCAGCTCTTCCACTTCTGACGAGCGGAGATAGGTCCCTGTAACTTTAGCCTTCATATATCACAGGGTTCGTCAACGCTAATGGAATCGAATACCTTTTGCATTACATTACAGGATCTTCTATTACATCTGCTCCCTAATGTGGTATGAGATACCCCTACCCAAAGTGAAAACAAACAGAACTAAATAACTCTTATATTATCCGGTGTCTCTTTAATCAAAAGCTGTAGATAACACTAAACGTTATGGATGTATGTCTATGTGAATACCTTTGTACGTGCATGTGTTCTTTTTATTTAATTAACTGTTTAATCATATATTTTATAACGAATATTTTATCATTTTTTACTGTATTTTATTCAAGCTTTTTTATTGCAAAGAAATGAAGCCTATTATTATTATTTAATTATGGCAATAATGTTGTTCTGTATTATCATTCAGGTTAACGGGGTGTTATTGATTTGTCTCCGTGATTCTCGTCAGTATTGAGAACAAACTTGAGATCGATGGTTTTTGAGTTGGGGACTTCTTACGCAGGGCAACGTTCTGCTTTTCACGGAGAACAATCATCTTTACTATGGACTGCAGCTTAACTAGATGGTCTCTCACATTGGTTTCACAAACCTGACAACAAACCCTAGCCACTCACTCAACAATGCATGGCCAAGATGAATAAATTTATAAAATGCGTTTACCTGTTGGTACTCGAATGACAAGGCAGGATAGAATTCGCAAATCAGAACTAATTGAGATCAATTCCGACATTGCCTCATCTGAGAAACAAATTCTGGGAGGCGTGCAACGCTGTACGTGACAACTAAGTAGGTCTATATGTGATTTAATGATATGACGATATGAAAGTACGTTCTTGAAAAGTACAAATCATGTCATTATACTGGTTATTGTTACGGAAAACGAAAATAATTGTAAGTACGAATGTAGCAATCGATTACCATTTTTCAATCATTCAAATATATTATTTAGTTACTGAAATATACTACACGTTTATGTTTACTAGTGGTATTGTGTACGTGTTATATTGGCAGGAAATGTCTAATAAGCAAAACACGCAATCACAGTTTCAAATGTCAAATCGAGCAAAAGTCAACCTGGTTTGCTGTGAGTGGTGGAAATTATCGCAAATAACACTGTATATCTGGAAATAACGCATTTTAATATTTATATACACGTATCGGATGCTTTATGAAAAAAATACGGTTAAAGGGGCAAAGGAGACCCATGCGCGTTAGCGATCCAACGGTGGTTTATTTTTTTATTTTACTCGATTTAACTTGTTGCGCCGATTGCGTGACCCGACCGATATATGCCTATATAAGTCAAACTGTGATTCCGTGTATGCGCGTCAACTTTTTTCCTTTCCATTTGAACGTCTGAAATTTATAATATGTACATATGTTGTATGCATCTATTTTTTTAAATAACTACTATTGGAAATACATAATTGAATTGAAAGATAGTGTACCCAGTCACTTGGATCCGATGTTTGATTATACCGATTTCAGTGGATAGAGCGTATTGAATGCGTGTATAATGACACACAATATTTAGTATCTGTTTACTTGCCAGTTTTTATAAATGCACACATCACTACGTAGTTTATACATTGCTGTTTTACCAGGAGAATGGCCGACGGCTGCGAACGCTTTGTTGTAGGAAAATTGAACTCCAATTTGAGTACACGAAACGACTCGCCTCAAGCAAACGCAATGACATAGTTGACAGGAAATGTGATTTATCAGAAGAACCGTCCATTTCAATGCCAAATGTTGATTGTCGTGTGTAATACTTTGTCTGTTCCATCGTGTCACCTGTTCTCTTTCAAACCAACTGAACACAGCACGTCCTAGAAAAATCAAAATTGGGCAGACATATGTTGAGGGACCATCTTCAAGTATACACCACGACATCTTGTCTGTGGTCGAGTTGTTAGAGTGCCGGACTGGACTGTCAATCGAAGGAACCGGGGTTCATATCTTGGTACCGACCGCAGTTTCGAAACTTGGGCAATTTCGTTCACCTCACGTTGTCTGTGTCTTTCGGAAGAGACACTAAAAGCCGTTGATCCTTTCTGTCTGATGTCTATGCCAGGGGAAGTAAAAGACTGACTAACTCCAGAGAAGGAAAACTCTGAAAAATAAACCACTGTTAGCACTAGATAGGGTTGTTTGGAGTTAAACATCAATTTTTAAGTCATTCGTTCACTGCTGGTAATCACGAGAGTCACACATAAGTAGCACAGACCAGACGCAGAGGTCGGACCACAATTATTATGTAACAATCGAGGAAGGATGTGTCACGTAACAACAATACAGCCATTGTATTCCTTAAAACAATAATAACAAAATAATTAAAGAATTAACTAATCAGTTCTAGAGCCTGCTTATTAGCAACAACATTTAAATGTTTGTACGCCCCCCATATCTATGTACGTGAGTGCTGGGGTGGGTGAGTGAGCGTATGTGCACCTGCATACGTACGTGTGTGCGTGCGTGCGTGCGTACGTACGTACATATGGGTGTATGTCCGCCCTTGCACATCCCACACGATCAAGTAAGATGATCCTCCAGTCAGGATATTGATGCGTGATCGTCTTGACGTTGCCATCAACAAGAGGAGTTAGTGGATTTGGGCGGTGTTTGTGTGTGCAATAGTGTCGCCAGCTAAGTCCAAGTCTGACAAACACACCTCGTCAACCCTCATAATCCCTTGATTGTATCTACTTGTCAGGCGTAAGACACGCACGACGGTCACGGCGAAGAGAAGGGGAGACGACAAGAATCCCTCACCGGTCACCACATGGAACTAGTCGCTATAGCCTTCAGAGTTTACACATCACAAATTATCATAAATCGTCTCGATTGTTAATAAAATCTTTGGTAGTGTCAGATCGGTGTCAAATAGCCGTTCATTCTGTTTTTCAACAACACCATTTATTACTGAACGCTACCGATCCATCGTATTTAAACATGTCTTCTATTTTTCCCGGCCATCCTAATCCATAACCACACAACGTAATACTCTCGGGCAACATCAATCGATCACTAATTAATTACAAACACGACATCCCTCATTTTCATCGGGATTAGATAGGAAGAGCATGTATCTATGTCATTCTAGAGTAATATCTCAACTTCGCTGGATATGTTGTCCATATCAATTTTTGCCGGGTCAAAATAAACATTTTAGACAATTATGTGCAGTCATTGATTGTAATCTATTTCACTGAACAATAATTAAAAAACTCAAAGGTTCTAGAAGTACTAACACTTCAACGCTTAACTAGAACAAATTTCAAACAATCTTAAAACATAATGCCGTTCTTAGTGTAAATGCACCGTTGTCACACATTCAAAGTTCGATGTTAGTTCACAGTGTGATCAGGTGACATAGTCTGCAAGTTTGATAGGCATCTGCCTCGTTCGACGTGATCTGGTCGCTGGTGATGGATGAACATCTCCAGGTATCGGCATCTTTCGAGGAGAACTTGGTATCTCCCCAGCTATGCCAGGCATATCCTGCACAGATGTGTGTGTTTCAGTTCCAGGTAGGGACACAGATGTCGGTCTTGGCATTTTGTCACCAGCTTCCATTCTCAGATTTACATCGTCATCACCGGATGTTGTCATATACCTCTTCACATGTGCGCTGTTCCTTGAATATCGAGCCCCTTCGGGTGACTCAATAACCAGACTGTTTCCCGCTTTGTCAATTATCGTGTACGGGGTCGGGTCGAAAGTGGTGGAGAATTTGTTGGCTTTGTCTTGCTTGATTAACACTTCATCACCAATCTCCACGTTCGTGTATCTTGCCCCACGCCGCTCGTCAGCATGTAGTTTCGACAGGCCTTTCTGTTCCGCGTCTCTGTCGCGCACGTCCAAGTCGTCACGGCACTCTAACGTGAAATCTGGCAGTTTTCCCCTGAACTTGCGGTTGTAGTTCATCTCAGCAGGGCTCTTGCCGGTGGTGCTGTGATTTAGACCACGGTACCTGGCTACATACTTCCGCAGTTCTTTCTTCCAATCAAGTCCTGCGGCTTGAGCTATGCGTATGCGCTTCATGATAGATGCATTCTGCCTCTCAACTTCTCCGTTAGCCTGGGCCCACTTTGCGGTCACCCTCAGATGTTGGATCGCGTAGTGATCGCAATAGTTACCGAATTCGGCTGATCGAAACTGTGGTCCGTTATCGGATTTTATGGTCATGGGCCATCCCTGTCGACTGAATATATCATCAAGGCTGTCCAACACTTTCTCTGTAGTTGTGGAAGTCAGGATGCTGTACTCGTAGAACCGACTATAATAGTCCACCACGACCAGTATCGAGTGTCCAGAAGGTAGTGGTCCTAGTAGCTCCACGGCTACATCTTGCCATGGTCCCACTGGTAGGTCCGTCGATCGGATAGGTTCTGGTGGGTCTGGTCGTGCCACTAGTTGGCACCCATGGCATGCTCTGCAGTACGTATCCACTGCCTTGTCTATGCCGGGCCACCAAACCTTGCATCTCAGTGCTTGTTTGGTGCCTACTACACCTAAGTGTCCTTCATGGGCCAGTGCTAGCGCTCGAGGTCGGAGTTTGTGCGGGATCACAATCCTGGATCCTCTTAGTACCAACTGGCCTATAACACAAAGTTCACCAGATATGGCTGCGTAGAGTTTATTCGGGCAATCAATCCATTTGCCCGTGTCAATGCATGTGCGGAGCTGTTGTAGCTCGGCGTCCTCGCCTGACGCTCGTTCCACCTCCCTGGTCGTCATCGCCTTGGGAGTTGCATTGATTGCGATGAATCTCACATGCTCCTCTGCTTCGTCGCTGATTTCGGATTGTTGTCCATTGTCAACCTTCAGAAGTCTCGAGAGCGGATCTGCGATGTTCCTCTTGCCGGGTAGATGTTTGACCTTGAACTCATATGGTTGTAAACGTAACACCCATCTCTCGATCCTAGCACAGGGTTTGGACTTTGGGGAGTAGATCGCTTCAAGAGGTTTGTGATCTGTCCATAACTCGAACTCTCGGCCGTAAATGTATGGGTGAAATTTCTCACAAGCCCAAACAAGTCCGAGTGCCTCCTTCTCTGTTTGTGAGTATCGGCGTTCAGTGTTCGACAGGATTGCGGCTAGCGTAGCTCACAACAACGGGACCGTTCGATTGCTCTTGGATCAGGACCGCCCCTAATCCCACTGGACTGGCATCTGCTATTCCTTTTGTTGGTGCCTTCTTATCGAAGTGTGCCAGCTTCATCGCTTTCGCTAGTTCCTGCTTGAGCATATCGAATGCTTCTATCTGATCCCTCCCAAACACAAATGGAACGTCTTTCCGAGTTAATCTTCTCAGTGGGTCACTGATTGTGGCGTACTGTGGGATGAATCTTGCGCTGTAGTTTACTAATCCCAAGAAACTCCTCAGTTCATGTATGTTCTTGGGCTGCCTGGCATCGACCACAGCTTTCACGCGTTCATCTGTTGGACCTATGCCTTTATCTGACACCAGGTACCCGAAGAATTCCAGTTCTGTCAGCCCAATCTTGCATTTTGCCCAGTTCAACGTCAAGTTCACCGCTTTTAGCCTTCCCAGCACCTGACGCAATCGCTCGTCGTGTGTCGCTCTGTCTGGCGCATGTATCACGATGTTGTCGGATATGTTCGTGGCTCCTTCAATGCCTGCCAACACATTTGATATTTCGTGCTGGAAGACTTCGCTCGCTGAATTCACACCAAATAGCAGTCTCTTATATCGATACAATCATGAGTACGTAGCGAATGTTGTTATGTCTCGAGATTCAGTGTCCAGCTCCAGTTGGTGATAACCCATTTTCAGGTCGAGTTCGGAGAACACCTTGGATCCATTCAGACCTTGTAATACTTCGTCGACCGTGGGGATTGGATGACGTTCTCGGATTATGGCCTCATTTGCCCTACGCATGTCGATGCAGAGTCTTATATCACAGTCACGTTTTGGCGCAACTACCGTGTGGTTTACCCATGGCGTTGGCCCTACCACTGGTTCGATGATATCCAACTCAACTAATTGCTTCAGTTTTCCCTCTACTCGCTCGCGCAGCTGGAATGGGGTTCTGCGGAGTGGTTGCGCCACTGGTGGGACACTGGGATCAACATGAAGTTTTACTTGAGTGTTCTTTAGTTTTCCCAGGCCAGTGAAAACTTCTGGGAACTCCTGGCGGAATTGTTCTGCGTGACCAGACACTGCGGCTACATCTATGCCCACTTTCAACATTCCAAGTTTCATTGCCGTCTGTTTACCCAACAATGGCACTCCTTTGCCCTTCACCACTACAAATTCCGTCTTTTCTCTGCCGTTGCCAGCTTTGACCTCACATTCAAATGTCCCTTTTATGTCTAGCGGCTTTTCCGCAGCATACGAGTAGATGCGCTTGTCTTGTGGTGCAGCTTTGGATGTACATTTGATTTTCTTGGATTTCAGTGTCTCCCATGTATGTTCATCGACAATGTTGGTATGCGCTCCTGAGTCGGCGAGCACACGTAGCTTCACACCACCCACTTCAACTTCGAGCATGTCGTCATCATTTACACAGTTTATGCCAATCCGGAATGCGAATCCATGTCCACCTCTGTCTGATTGTTCGCCTAACGCGTTTTCTTGGCCGTTACCATTAACAGAGTTGACTTGTTTAGTTCTGCATTGCCTTGCAAAGTGATCTCTCTTGTGGCATTTGGCACACTCTTTGCCTCTGGCTGGGCAGTTGGGGTCCCGGCTGTAGTGACCTTCTGCCCCGCATCGATAGCATGTACCTCTTTTCTGTCCGGTTTTAGCATCCTTCCTCGTTCCCTTTTGTGAACTGCTACCAATTTCGTCACGTCTCGGTCGTCTAGTCTGCTCCACCTTGCGCATAGTTAGTTTGCTGACAACCTCCTGTGTACTACTTTTCAGTTGAGACTCGATCTTTTCACACTGAGTTGCCAGGATAAGTGTTCGTGTAAAGGTTAATCCTTCCCCTTCTTCCATCAGCCTACGCTTGATGTAGTCTGATGGGCATTTCCACAGTATGGCATCACGAACGTTGTTATCAGTCTCGACACCATATGCACAATCAATTGCTGCTTTCTTAAGCCTGGTAGCAAACTGTTGTATTGTCTCACCTTCCTTCGGGTTCATTTCGTGAAATATCTGGCGGGCGAAAGCGGTGTTAACTCGTGGGACGAAATAGCTATTCAATGCATTTACCGCTTCGACGTACTCTTGCCGCTCTCCTGTGTTAGCGAGAGTTACGAAAATGTCCTGCACTTCAGGGCCTGCTACATGCAATAACAGAGCACGTCTACGCTGTCGCACAAGTCTCTGACGTTGTACTACATCGTGTGCAGCACCGTTGTCTAACTGTTCAATAATCATTCCTTTGCCATCTGCGAAAAGTTCGAAACTGTTCAGCCATCGAGTCCATCTTGGCCCCAAGGTTGCCGGCTGCGCAAACGGGTCGAATTTGGTTATCACATTTTTACCCTCCATCTTGATGATTATTGACTGATTACTGTCAATTCAGGTTTCTCCGCCTGCTACTCTTCCGTGTTTAGTGACCATCCTCGTCGCCAGTGTCAGATCGGTGTCAAATAGCCGTTCATTCTGTTTTTCAACAACACCATTTATTACTGAACGCTACCGATCCATCGTATTTAAACATGTCTTCTATTTTTCCCGGCCATCCTAATCCATAACCACACAACGTAATACTCTCGGGCAACATCAATCGATCACTAATTAATTACAAACACGACAGGTAGGATTCCGTACGAGATGAAGATTTACCACACGGAAGGTAGGTCTGTGGATTCTATCGAATTCGCTGTTGAAGTAGTGTATGAAGGTGATCGCTGTGGGCAATTGGTAACTTGACAGTACTACCAAAGATAGGCAAGTCAACACCGATATGTTGGTACACACGTTTACTAACAATCTAACACATCTTGACACCGATACAACGGTCATGCTTGGTTACGGGGTTGCAAGAACTTTTTCTGGAGGTTCAAGAAACGTGATATGCGAAGGGTTTAGGTTATCAATACACATCGTCGTGAATTGATGGTGATGTTCATTGTTACATTGTCATCATCATCATCGTCATTACCCTAGGTATTCCACCAGAACAAACATGGAGGTGTACTCCGTCCTATTTCCCACATCTAGCGACATCGTTTACGAGATTTCTGTCACTACTTCCGTGCAAATTACATTTGGCCCTGGATGAATCGCTGCTGATAAGCATTGGTGGCGACAACACACAACTACGATAACTGATTCGTGTCATTGATATAACTAAGTTTATCAAAAAAGCAAATGCCCCCGCATAAAAGCGTGTATGGTCTGTGACTTCCAATAGGAATCACGGATGCGCACTATGCCGAAGACGAAACAGTTCACTCAAGATAAAATTATTCAACAACATTGCCATGCAGCGCAAAAAAACCCAGATGGCACGTGAACAAGGAGGCCTTTGGCTAATCGGGAATACGACTTGTTTATATCTTTTTTAACCCACCTTTCTGCGATATTGTAAATTGTTTGATTAAATGTATCAACGCTGTGGCTAACTCAATCAGTTCAGTTCATTTAGTGTCCGTGCGATTAAATACCTTCTGATGCCTAATCTACACTGTTACTTTACTAATGTTGTTTTGTGTCCTCTTTTTCAAGCTTTCTTAATTGAACAAACCATCTTCGTATTAAAATGTCCATACCCACTCGATATCTTAGAAACTTCAATGTGATCCCCGTTTAATCATCGTATATCCAGGGTTGCTAAACCATATTCTTTTAGCCGTTTTTAACAAATTCTGTACTCTTGTTACCGTATCCGTGTCCCTTTGACGATTATGGCACACGAGCCTGTATAAGGTATTCTCATTGAAAAGTATACGTAGGCTATTTTCCTCACACGTTATATTTGATATAATTAACCCAATAACTTGATTACGTATGAAAAACATACTCGCCACAAGAATATGGAGATGGATCGGCCATATCCTGAGAAAGAAAAACGACAACGTCTCCAAAATAGCACTTAGATGGACATCTGAAGGAAAAAATGGACGACCATAACAAACCTGGAGGAAGACTATATAAACGAAACTCAAAGAACTACAGTTGTTCATCTAAGTTGGGGCCAAACCGCAAAGATAGCTGTAGACAGGAAGAGATGGGTTGGCCGTGGCCACCGACTGGGTACTGTGACTGGCATCCAGAGGCAATGAAGGGATTGTGTGGATTAAAAGGAGGAGCATTTGTCAGACCTGGACTTTGCTGATGACATCGCCGCCCTTTTAAACACCACCAAGGCCTACAACGGCTCATGGAATCAGTCAGCAAATACGCTGATGGTTTGAGACTTACAAATCAGTGAAAGCAAAACACAACATACTAACGAGGAACATCAATCACGTACATATGCTTTGATTAACCAGAACAAAGTAGAAAAAGTAGAAAACGTCACCTACCTTGGCAGTTCCAACAACCAAGGGTGATCGATCACGAGCTAAACTGCTTGTAGGTGAGTGGGAAAAGCGTCAGCAGCCTTCAACCTGCCCGACAAGCACAATGCTGGACACCAGCTGGTCAGAGTTGGAGAGGACGACCGAGAACGAACTGGCGCCAGACCGTCGACCGTGACTTATAGCTAGTCAACAAAGGATAGCACGACGTCAGAGTGCAAACAAAAACAGATCAGGATGGAATGCTGTGACTGCCTCGTACGTCTATAGACTCGGGAGCCGCCAACTGTAAGCAAGTAAATACACGAGTTGCAACGTCAAAATTAAGCCGAAGCCAAGTTGCAATTGCAAGTTCAAAATATAATGTATCATGGATGTGGCACATGTTGGTCAACGACAGATATGGCACATGTTGGTCAACGACAGATATGGCACATGTTGGTCAACGACAGATATGGCACATGTTGGTCAACGACAGATATGCAATGCATTTGTCATTTGAAACATGGAACGAGCAATATTTACCGAACATGCTGTTTTCGTCCTATAGCGATGATTCTCATCGCGGTTGTTACGGCAAGTGGGGCAGCGTACAAATGCCCGTTTGCAGGGGTGATTACATCAGGGTGATAAGACTGTATCGCTACCGTTGGACAAGGATGCGTCGATTAAATGGGTTTACTCAGTGCCTGACCGCACAAAACCAATCGTTCAGATCGCGCCGGTGTCCATGTCTCCGATTTCTGGGGAAATTGATTTTATCGATGTTATTTTCGGATGTTATTTTCGAGTGGATATCGATTATTGATGATAGGCCTACCTAGCAATTATGACAGTTGTGTTAGAAATGCGCATATCGACGTTAAGTATTTCGACAGTAAGTGAAAGAGTACTGATATTGACGTTACAAAAGGTCACGCCGTGTGTTCGGGTGAATTTGGTAACTCGGCCTGACAATACTAGGGCAGGTCTTCGTTTGAACCGAACGGTACCAAGCAAATCGTTCTGTGATTTGTCATCGGTCGCTATCCAACGTTGGAAGACATGTCCATATATTTACAGGAGCAATCATTGCTTGTGAAACATAGTGGTGGATAATGATTTATTGTAATTGTAGACCAAGAAAATGCATTTGATACTTGGCAAGGAGAACGAGCAGTTGCATTTATGAGAGATTGGAAGGTCAGAGGTTAGAATGGTGGAGGCGATGTATATAATGGAACTAACAACGTTGGTGAGAGTAGAAGGAGACACATCAGAACAGTTTATAATCGGACTAGCACTTGGTCAGGGAATTGCCTTGGTTACAATGTTTGTCATTATATTGATGAATCTGATTAGGGGAAAACGTGCAGAAAGCTTTGCAAGAATGGAGTAACATGTTTAGAAAACATGGCCTCCGAATGAATCTTGAGAAGACAGAGGCAATGTGAATTTGAACAAGAAGTAGATATGCATGTATAGTAGTCGATGGAGAGACCATTGATCAGGTGAACAGTTTTGTATCCGTGGGAGGAACAGTGTGTGAGGATTGAGTAAACAGGTATAGAAGATGTAGCGGGAGGAGCGGCAGTATAGGGGAGGGCGGCGGGTATAATATGAAATAGGAAGTAGAAGAAACAGATAGAGAGAGAGAGAGAGAGGGGGGGAGGGAGAGAGAGACTGAGAGAGAGAGAGAGAGAGAGGAGAGAGAGAGAGAGAGAGAGAGAGAGAGAGAGAGAGAGAGAGAGAGAGAGAGAGAGAGAGAGAGAGAGAGAGAGAGAGAGAGAGAGAGAGAGAGAGAGGAGAGAGAGAGAGGAGAGAGAGAGAGAGGAGGAGAGAGAGAGAGAGAGAAGAGAGAGAGAGAGAGAGAGAGAGAGAGAGAGAGAGAGAGAGAGAGAGAGAGAGAGAGAGAGAGGAGAGAGAGAGAGAGAGAGAGAGAGAGAGAGAGAGAGAGAGAGAGAGAGAGAGAGAGAGAGAGAGAGAGAGAGAGAGAGAGAGAGAGAGAGAGAGAGAGAGAGAGAGAGAGAGAGAGAGAGAGGAGGAGGGAGAGAGAGAGAGCAGAAGAACAGAAGACAGGAAGAGTGGGGGGAGAGAAGAAAAAGCTGCAGGTAGCAGAGAATAGCTGGATCCGAAGAATGTATAGATTAACAACTAGGTATGACTTAATGAAACATTCCGGCCGAAATAAAGATATACACATGAGCACTGATTTGATTGCGTAGTTATCAGTGGATAAAGCAAATTTAATGCGTATGTAATAACATACAATATTGAATATATGTTTACTCGCCAGTTTTGATAAATGCACGCATCATTACGTAGTTTATACATTGCTATTTTACCCGGAGAATGGCAAGAAAACTGAACTCCAATTTGAGTATGCGGAACGACTTGCCTCAAGCAGACTTGTCATCCAGGCGTCGGCACAAAGGAAAGATCGAAGAAGAAAAGTAGTCTTTGCCGATTCCGGTTAATATTGTTCACATTGGATAAATAAACTGCCACAGAACCAATAGGCTTATTGATTATCGGGGTTCCAATGCAACATTCCCAAGAATAGAGCTATTTATGTACTTCTTAAGAGTGGAATGACGAGATTGATGCTGTTCCATCAGAAGATTTGATCTTATATTTGGTAGAAAAGTAAATCCGTATTCGCGGGATCCCTTGATAAATCCGAAGGTTGGTAATTTGAAGGTTGTTTTGTCCGACGGTTGGTTAGTTCGACGGTTGGTAAGTCCGGAGGTTGGTAAGTTTGAAGATTGGTAAGTCTGAAGGTTGGTAAATCTGAAGTTTGGTAAGATCCAAAGGTTGGTAAGTCCACAGGTTGGTAAGTCTGAAGGTTTGGTCAGAGCCAAATATTGGTAAGTCCGGATGTTGGTAAGTTCGAAGAGTGGTAAGTCAGGATGTTGGTAAGTCCGAAGATTGCTAAGTTCGAAGGTTGGTAAGTCCGGAGGTTGGTAAGTCCGAAGGTTGGTAAGTCCGAAGGTTGGTAAGTCTGAGGTTGGTAAGTCCGAATGTTGGTAAGTCCGGGGATTGGTAAGTCCGAAGGTTGGTAAGTTTGAAGATTGGTACGTCTGAAGGTTGGTAAATCTGAAGTTTGGTAAGATCCAAAGGTTGGTAAGTCCGAAGGTAGGTAAGAGCCAAATGTTGATAAGTTCGAAGAGTGGTAAGTCAGGATGTTGGTAAGTCCGAAGATTGCTAAGTTCGAAGGTTGGTAAGTCCGGAGGTTGGTAAATCCGAAGGTTGGTAAGTCCTGAGGTTGGTAAGTCCGAAGGTTGGTAAGTTCGAAGGTTCGTAAGTCCAAACGTTGGTAAGTCTGAAAGTTGATAAGATCCAAAGGTTGGTTAGTCCGAAGGTTGGCAAGATCCAAAGGTTGGTAAGTCCGAAGGTTGGTAAGAGCCAAATGTTGCTAAGTCTGGAGGTTGGTAAGTCTAAAGGTTGTTAAGTACAGAGGTTGGCAAGTCAGAAGGTTGGTAAGTTTGAATGTTGATTAGTTTGAAGCTTGGTAAGTGTCAAGCTTGGTGTGTCCGAAGGTTGGTAAGTCCGAAGGTTGGCAAGTTTGAAGGTTAGTAAATCAGAAGGTCGGTAAAGTTTGAAGGTTGGTAAGTTTGATGCTTGGTAAGTTTGAATCTTTGAAAATTTAAATTTTGGTGAGTCCGAAGGTTGGTAAGTGTGAATGTTGGTAAGTTTGAAGGTTGGTAATTCCGAAGGTTGGTATATAATTTCTTGCGATTTTCGCATGTCTGATAAATGCATGTAGATGACACATGTGTAATAAACAGTCAGCCTGTGCAATGCGAAATAAAACAAGCATGCATCGTATCTCTAGTTCGGGCGAAATAGAACTGGGGTACATTCTGGTTAATGTTACCAGTATGCTGTCCGGGTAACATATCATATCACATGGATAGGAATCCTAATATGGGATGCATTGTAACCTACATAGGCACTACACGTTGGTTTTCATATACAGTGTATTGTATATATTGGAGTGTTAGCACCGTGTTTACATGATGTGTTTTGGCTGCTGAACGTAGACAATCTTTCACCATGTGGCAACCACATCTCACCGACTAATCAAGGTTGATACTTCAAACTTCACCATTACATAGATACGTTGTAGTATTGATCCGTAAAAAAGTTTATTGTATTCGACTTTGTGTTATTTTGTTGTAACAGCATGGTCATATTTCCAACGCATAATGTAACATGACCGATTTGGGAAAACATATTTCTCTTCGTCATCATTGAAAAAGTAAACAGCTTACATGTGCAATCATGCCCATACAAGCAGTCCACCATGTAACTGTCCCCGTCATCTTTACAAACTGCGAATATGTAGAGCTCCAGAATAGTTATGTGAAAAAATGTCTCGTGGTACCGAACCTTTCCCTACACTTACAAAACCCCTACATTAGCGTATTAACATATATATTACATAAACAGTTATGTGGCCATTGAACGCATAAGCCGGCTTACATGATTCAAGAAGACGAGAGGATGTGGATCTAACTTCAGCCGTGAAAATTGACAAACAGACAAAAACACAGAAAAAGCAACGTATGGAGATGTTATATTATTATAAAGCATGGAGCTTATTTATAGCGAAACATGATACTTAAATTTGATACACGGCATACTGTTTTTACACTGGAACAGCTCCAGTATAAGTAGTATTAATAGCCTGCGTGTTATACATTGTAATAACACGATATCTTACTGCCATAGAGTGAGAGAGATTACGTATTCGTAAAACAAAAAACCGCTACAAGTACCTCGTTTGTGTTTAGCATATATAGCAATGGTTTTTAACCTTTTTTGGCTGCAATCCAAATTCCGATCACGGAACTTGCTTGGCGACCCATGCATTCAAACAGTAACTGTTAACTTGTGATAAATGATAACAAATAGGCAAGGTAGACAACATTTAAGAAGCGTAGTGAACATTTTAAAGAAAAACTTGCTTGCCGAAGACGGGGAATCATCAAATCAGCGCGGTTTACTGGTTCGTTTACATAGAAAGAGGACATTCCTGGCAATGTTTAAAACATATTACCCTAATTTAGTAATGATAATAAAGAGGTAGACCATCGATTATATAATAGAATGTACGCGGACATGCTGAATAAAACGATATTTGTCTGTGAAAGTGTACTTCGATATGGAGTGACTCGAACCGGCTCCGAATTTCGGCAGGTGCGTACATGGTGCATTTCCAGCGGCATCAAATAGAATATGACTTGCCCATTCCAGATGCATGGAAACAAATGTACCGCGCATTTGAAATGTCGTGTGGAATTATGCCACAATTATGCGTTTCAAATTCATGCATCATTTGGCATCAATTATTCGTATTCCAGAAAAAAAACTAAAGTTCGGATAGTTAGTGGAGACTCTTGGCGATCCGTTTTTTGGGTCGCGACCCAGGGGCTAAGCACTGCTGACATATAGTGTGTATCATCATAAACGAGACGCAACTTCCGAAAATATATACGCCGTTGAATGACATATGTATTTAAACACTTGTAATTAGTTATAATTATCTAGGTATTCTTTTAAGAGAAAAAAAATTATAGCGTTCATAAGGAAGGCCGTATTCCTATATGCGATGGTAACTGTTTTAGATAACTTTCCATTGACAATTGAAGACAATGAAATGTTGTCGTTATACACTGCTTCCAGACCCTGCATATGCCAACCCCCGCAAATACCGATCTGCACAAGGCAAGCTAGGGTTAGGGTCACGTACGTACCAGGGATTGTTTGCTGACTATGTCTTTGTTCTTTGTTAAGTATCAAGTCTGATGATGTTAACGACCATGACATAATCGTGTAATTTGTAGTTAGCTGGATTATTTATAGACAGTTAATGCATTTTCGTCGTTATTTGCACTAGTATTTCGATGTTTTCCTTTAAGCACGAGTTTCTCAATGTGACTGTTTCTCAATATATACCAGGGGTCGGCAACCTGCAGCTCGCGCGAAGCTATTTCTTGCGGCCCGCGGACTAAAAGCGAGATTGCACACAATGCGGCCCGCGGAACGACAACATGCATTTGCATGGTGCGCCTTGCGTGGGAGAATCAACCAAATTAGTTGTTTCGTTTATGGGAAAGGTTCGACACGATACAGGTGCCTCTGCAAAGCTGTTCGTTGCCTATTGCATCATCTCCTTGAAAGCTTGTGCTGCAAATCGATGAATATCCAGAAACATGTATGTGTGATTTTGTATTTCTTGACGTCGACATCACACCGCATCTCAATTTACTGAATGTTCAACTCAAGGGACGAGAACATCGAATCAAAGAACTTTTCCAGTTTGTTTCTTCCAGTTCGTATCAGATTTCCTGATCAAGTTGCTATTGTGGGAGATAACTGCAGAACATCAGTTGCAACCTCCTAGAAAACGAACTAGCTAGAAAGGCCGGACACGTACGTAGCGTTCGTTGGGCGAAAGAGACGACGGGAGTTGCGCAGCGTTTTACCTCGCAGTTCTCTTATAAAGCCCGTTTCAGAAGAAAGTCGTCGATGGGTTTAAAGCTGGGCATGTGATGTTCACCGGACTGCTTGGTGCCTCTGTGACACTCAAAGCGACGTTCGATGAGGAATCACTTGTAGAGTTATACCGGCAACACCTGCCGATGGTACAGTTTCTTAAACTAATCAAACACGACAAGTTCATTGCTTGTCTCTTTGATACAAAACATGGGCGTGGGCAGCAGTAGAGCCTACTCGATGATACATTTCATGAAGTGCAAGACGTTGACGCAGTTAACACGTGTATGACTCAATTAAGCTCACGGCTACAAGTCTGCAGCTAGAAGTGAGGCACATCGTGGCGCAGCAACAAAACCAGACGGCACACTAGTCAACATGTCAGTCGCCTGCCAACAATACAGACCATGAATAATGAGTACCATTTAACACTCAATTTCTCAAAAATATACCTTGATGACTGATAACAATTTATTATTATTCAATCTTATAACGCATACACTGCCAAAATGTGTTAGTTTGCGGATAGGGCCTAGAATGTTTATATATTCGTAAATAATATTGTTTAATTATACCAGTTTCCACGAAGATTTCGTGAACGGTAATCAATATTCATCAATAAATGTGTTGCCTGCTGATCTAGCCTATCTCACTTATTTTGCCCCCCATTCAAAAAGGTTTCCGGCCACTAATATATATCATAACACTAATTGTGTGTATAAAGGTGACCCTATCACACATGCTACATTGTTTAATGCGTACTGTATTTTTTTGTCGGGTGAAAGCTGACAACACTCCCTCTATCTTAGAAGTGGATCACTTATCACTGCACTAATGCTTTACTACATTTTACGACGTCGATGACGTCTTTTAAATATCAGCATGTACATCTTAATATCATCGGTTGCATTATTGTGTAAATGAATCTTACCAATTTTAGGCATGACTATGAATTCAAAATAATCTATTGCAATATATATGAGTTTAATTGAATAATTACAATCTGTGATAGTATGCTTACCATTTTATAATGTTTACTATTTTACAATGTATTTACTCTGACCCCATGTATTAGCCTGATTGTTTACAGCACTATTTGTATGATAGACATTCTCTTCCTGTGGTTTACTTGTTTACCTGTTACTTATTTACTTATTTATTGTGGTTTACTTATCTATGAGCATATGATCTATCACTATATCCTTTTGTGCATGTGATATGAATATTACGTGATAACCTCGCTCTTAGTATTTATCTTAACCTTGTATACATACATATGTAGGATTTTATATGAACAAGCCTAAAGGAAATTTTCTGTAACCCAACAGACAATAAAGTTATTGTATTGTATTGTATTGTATTGTATTGTATTGTATTGTATTGTATTGTATTGTATTGTATTTATCGTTGCTCTCCTCTTTATCCCCGAAGTTCACAGTGAAGTTGGACTCGATTTATTGAAACTTTACTATGATGTGAGGAAGCATTTACACTCCAGTTCTATTGTTGTTGGCCTATTTTGTGCTTTGCTATAATTATTGTCCTCATCATCATCATCGTCGTCATCATCATCGTCATCGTCATCATCATCGTCATCGTCGTCATCATCATCGTTATCGTCGTCGTCGTCATCATCATCGTCATCGTCATCTTCATCGTCATGTCTTGTCTGTATCTCACACCCTTATCCTTGCTCTCGCCCATCGCTGTCTATATTTCATACCCTTGCTCTAGACCAATGCTGTCTGTATCTAATTTTCTTGTTCTTGCTCTCGTCTACTGATGTCTGTATTCATACCCTTACATTTGCTCTCGTCCACTACTATGTAAATATTGTACCCTTACCCTTGTTCTCGTTCATAGCTCTATGTATCTCATACCCTTACACTTGCTCTCGTCCATTACAGTCCGTATCGCATATCCTCGTTCTTGCTCTCGTCCGCTGCTGTGTGTATCTCATACCTTTACCCTTGCTCTCGTTCAATGCTGTCAGTATATCATAACCTTGCCCTTGCTCTAGTCCACTGCTGTCTGTATATCATACCCTTAACCTTACTCTCGTCCATTGCTCTCTTTATCTCATACCCTTAACCTTACTCTCGTCCATGGCTGTCTTTATCTCATACCCTAACCTTCGCTTTGGTCCATCACTGTCTGTATCTCATACCATTGACCGTGGTCTCGTCCACTGCTGTCAGCATATCATACCCATATCCTTGCTCTCATCCATTGCTCTATGTATCACATACCCTTATCGTTGCTCTCGTTCGTTGCTGTCGGTGTCTCATACCCTTACTCTTGTTTTCGTCCATCGATGCATGTATCTCATTCCCTTCACCGTGCTCCCGTAAATTGCTGTCTGTATCTTATACCCATACCCTTGCTCTCGACCACTGCTGTCCGTATATCACACTCTTGACCTTGCTCTCGTCCATCTCTGTGTATGTCTCAAACCCTTATCCTTATTCTCGTACATTGCTGTCTGTATATCATTCCCTTTCTCTTTCTCCCGTCCACTGCTATCAGTATCTCATACCCTGCCTTTGTTCTATGCCACTGCTGTATGCATATCATACCCTTACCCTTGTTCTCGTCCATGGCTGTCTCTCTCTCATACCCTTCCTCTCATCCACTCCTGTCTGTATCTCACATCATTGTTCTTCTCTCGTCCATTGCTGTCTATACCTCACACCCTTACCTTTGCTCTCGTCCAGTACTGTCTGAACCTCGCACCCCTACCTTTGCTCTCGTTCATAGCAGTATGTACTTCATACGCTAATACATGCTCTCATCCACTGCTGTCTGTATCTTATACCCATGTCCTTGATTTCGCCCATCGCTGTATCTGTCTTATAACTTTGACCGTGCTCTCGTCCACGGCTGTCTGTATTACACACCCGTACCCTTGTTCTAGTCCATTGCTGTCTGTATGGCATACCCTTACCCTTGCTCTAGAACAATGCTGTCTGTATCTCATTCCCTTGTTTTTGCTCTCGTCTACTGCTGTCTGTACTCATAATATTTATCTTGCTCTTGTCCACTACTGTCTGAATATCGTACCCTTACCCTTCTTGTCGTTCATAGCTGTATGTATCTCATACCCTTACACTTGCTTTCGTCCATTGCTGTTTGTATCTCATATACTTGTTCTTGCTCTAGTCCATTCCTCTCTGTATCTCATGCCATTAACCTTGCTCTCGTCCATTGCTGTCTTTATCTCATATCCTAACTCTCGCTTTCATCCATCCCTGTCTGTATCTCATACCATTGAACGTGATCTCGTCCTCTGCTGTCTACATATCATACCCTTATCATTGCTCTCATCAATTGCTGTCTGTATTTGATACCTATGCCCTTGCTGTCGTCCATTGCTGTCTGTATCTCATACCCTTCCTCTTGTTTTCGTCCATCCATGTATATATCACATACCCTTGACCGTACTCTCGTACATTGCTCTCTGTATCTCATACCCTAACACTTGCTCTCGACCACTGCTGTCTGTATCTCTCACCCTTGACCTTCCCCTCGTCCATCTCCGTGTGTTTCTCATATCCTTATCCTTACCCCCGTACGTTGCTCACTGTATCGCATTCCCTTGCTCTTGCTTTCGTTCACTGCTATCAGTATCTCATACCCTGCCCTTGCTCTCTTCCAATGATGTATACATATCATACCCTTACCCTTGCTTTCGTCCATTGCTGTCTGTATCACATAACCTTGTTCTTCCTTTCGTCCATCTCTGTCTCTGTCTTATACCCTTACCCTTACGTTCGTGCATTGCTGTCTGTATCTCATATACCCAACACTTGTTCTTGTCCATTGCTGTCTGTGTCTCATAATCTTGTCTTTGCTCTGGTCCACTGCTGTATGTATATCATGCCCTTACACTTGCTCTCGTCCTCGGCTGTCAGTACCTCATACCCTTACCCTTGATTTCGTCCATTGCTGTCTGTATCTCATGTCCTTGAAAATGCACTCGTCCACTGCTGTCTCTATCTCATACCCTTTTCCTTGCTCTCGTTCATCTTTGTGTATATCTCATAGCCTTATTCTTTTCGCCTACATTGCTGTATATATGTCATATACCCAACCCGTGCTCTCGTCCTTTGCTTTCTGTATCTCATATACCCAACCATTGCACATTTCCATTGCTGTTTGTATCTTATATACCCAAGCCTTCCTCTCGTCCATTGCTGTCTGTATCTCATACCCTTGTCCTTGCTCTCGTCTGTGTCTGGCTGTATCTCATACCCTTTTCATTCCTCTCTTTCATTGCAGCCTGAATCTCATATACCAAACCCTTACTCTTGTCCATTGCTTTTTGTATTTCATATCCTTGATCATGCACTCATCCATTGTTCTATGTATCTCACATCCTCACCCTTGTTATCGTCCACTGCTGGCTGTGTCTCATACTCTTACCCTTGCTATAGTCCACTGCCTTGTGTATCACATTCCATTGTCCTTCATCTCGTCCACCTCTATATCATACCCTTACCCCCGTACAGTGCTGTCTATATCTCATATACCCAACCCTTGCTATTGTCCATTGCTGTCTGTGTCTCATGCCCTCGTCCTTGCTCTCGTCCATTGCTGTCTGCAGTTCATGCCCCTAACCTTGCTCTCGTCCACTGCTGTCTGTACCTCATTCCCTTACCCGTGCTTTCGTCCATTGCTGTCTGTAGTTAATATCCTTGACCGTGCATTCGTCCATTGCTGTCTGTATCTAATAACCTTATCCTTCCTCTCGTCCACTGTTGTCTGCGTCTCATGCCCTTGCCCTTGCTCTCATCTATCTCTGTGTGTACCTCATACTCTTATTCTTTTTCGCCTACATTGCTAAATCTATCTCACATATCCAACCCTTGCTCTCGTCCAATGCATTTTGTATCTCATATACCCAACCCTTTCTCTCGTCCATTGGATATCTGTTTCTCATGCCCTTACCCTTGCTCTCATCCATTGCTATCTCTATCTCATACCCTGACCAGTGCTCTCGTCCACTGCTGTCTGTATCTCATAACGTGGTCCTTGCTCTCGTCCATCTCTGCGTGTATCTCATACCCTTATTTTTACTCGCCTATATTGCTGTATGTATCTCATATACCCAACCCTTGCTCTCTTCCATTGCTTTATGTATCTCACATCCTTGTCCTTGCTCTCGTCCATTGCTGTTTATATTCCATAACCTTTTCCATGCTATTGTCCAGCGCTGCCTGTATCTCATACCCTTTTCCTTGCTCTCGTTCGTTGCAGTCTGTATCTCATATACTCAACACTTGCGCTTTTCCATTGCTCTCTGAATCTCGTACACCCTACCCTTGCTTTCGCCCATTGCTGTTTACATCTTACACCACTGTCCTAGCTCTAGTCCATTGCTGTCTGTATCTCATGTCTTATCCTTGCTCTCGTCCATTGCTATATGTACCTCATAACTGTTTCCTCGCAATTGTCCTTCGCTGTCTGTATCACATTCCCTTTTCATAGCTCTCATCCTTTTCAGTCTGTATCTCATATACACACCCCTTTCTCTTTTCCATTGCTGTCTGAATCTAATATGCCCAACCCTTGTTTTCGTCCATAGCTGCTGTATGTCATACCCTTTTCTTTGCTCTGTTCCATAGTTGTCTGTAAATCATACACTTACTCTTGCGTCATTCCATCGCTATCTATACTTCATACCCTTTTCCTTGCCCTCGTCGTGTATTGTCTCTGTCTTCTACCCAAACCTTCCTCTCGTCCCCTGCTGTCTGAATCTCATACCCTTACACTTGCTCTCGACCATTGCTGTCTGTATCTCATATCCTTACCCCTGCTCTCGTTTACTGCTGCCGGTATTTCATACCCTTATCCTTGCTCTAGTCCAAATGCTCCCTGAATCTCATACCATTCACCGTGCTCTCATCCACTGCAGTTTGTATATCGTAACCTTATCCTTGTGTTCGTCAATTGCTCTCTGTATCTGATACAATTGTCCTTGCTCTAATCCATTGCTTTCTTTATCTCATACCCTTACCCTTGCTCTCGTGTATTGCGGTTTGTACCACAAACACTTAATCTTGTTTTCGTCCACTGCTGTATGTATCTTATAACCTTGACAGTGCTCTCATACATTGCTGTTTATTTTTCATAACCTTTTCCTTTCTATTGTCCAACGCTGTCTGTATCTCATATCCCTTTTCCTTGCTCTCGTCTATTGCAATCTGTATCTCTTTTACCCAACCTGGCTCTTTTCCATTGCTATCTGGATCTCTCATACCCAAAACTTGCTCTCGTCCATTGATGTCTGTATGTCACACCCTTGTCCTTTCACTCTTCCATTGCTTTTTGTATCTCATATACCCAACCCCTCCTCTTATCCGTTGTTGTCTGTATCTTGTATACCCAACCCTTGCTCTCGTTTATTGCTTTTTGTATATCATATACACAACCCTTGCTCTCGTTCATTGCTGCCTGTATCACATACACTTGTCCGTGCTCCCGTTCGTTGATGTATGTTTCTCATACCCTTACCCTGACCCTTGCTCTTGTCCACTGCTGCCTATATATCACACCCTTGACCTTGCTCTCGTCCATCTCAGTGTGTTTCTCATACCCTTATCCTTACTCTCGTACATTGCTGTCTCTATCTCGTTCCTTTGTTCTTGCTCACGTCCACTGCTATCAGTATCTCACACGCTGCCTTGCTCTCTTCCATTGCTCCTTGTATATCATACCCTTACCCTTGCTCTTGTCCATGGCTGTCTGTACTCATGCCCTTACCCTTGGTCCCGCCCATTGCTGTCTGAATCTCGTTCTCTTACCCTTGCTTTTGTCCATAGCTGTATGTATCTCATACCCTTACCAATGCTCTAGTATCTCACCCTCATCCTTGCTTTCACCCATCGCTGTCTCTATTTCATCCATTGACAGTCCTCTCGTCCTTTGCTGTCTGTATCTCATAAGCTTACCCTTGCTTTCGTCCATTGCTGTATGCATCTCATTCCCTAGACCCTGCTGTCGTCCATTGCTTTCTGTATCTCATATACCCAGTCGTTGCATTCGCCCATCGCTGTCTCTGTGTCATACCCTTAACCTTGCTCTCGCCCATTCCTGTCTGTATCTAATAACCTTGACATTGCTGTCGTACATTGCTGTCTGTATCTAATACCCTTGACATTGCTGTCGTCCATTGCTGTCTGAATCTCTTACACCCAACCTTTACTCTCGTCCATTGCTGTCTGTATATCATACCCTTGTCCTTGCTCTCGTCCATTGCTATCTGTATATCATACCCTTACACTTGCTCTCGCCCATTGCTGTCTATATATTATGCCCTTGCTCTTGTACGCGTTCACTGCTTTCTGTATTTCATGCTCTTACCCTTGCTCTCGTCCATTGCTGTGTGTATCTCATACCCTCACCATTGCTTTCGCCCATCGCTGTCTCTATCTCATACCCTCTCGTCCACTGCTGTCTGTACGTCATACCCTTTAACCTTGCTCTACCCCTTTGCTGTCTGAATATCATACCCTTGACCGTTCTGTCGTCCATTGCTGTCTGAATCTCATACCCTTAACCTAGCTCTCGTCCATTGTTCTCTGTATCACATACCCTTACCCTTACCCTTGCTCTCATCCGTTGCTGTCTGTATCTCATACCAAAACCTTGCTCTCGTCCATTGCTCTCTGTATCTCATAACCAACCCTTGCTCTCTCCCATTGCTGTATGTGTCTTATACCGTTGTCCTTACTCTCGTCCATCCATGTCTGTATCTCATATATTTTTGCCCTTGCTTTCGTGTAGTTCAGTCTGTATATCATACCGTTGCCCTTGCTCTCGTCTACGGCGAACTTTGTTTAAACAATCTCTTCAGTATGACTGTGGTGGTATCCTGATGCTTTCAATCATTCTTCTCGAAGTTGGGAAGGTTGCCATGCATTGCCCCATTGGGTGTGTGGCTGTGCCTATCGAAGAGGAATCGGTCCCCTCGATCCATAGCAATTGTCTTCGGGTCTGGAAGGATTAAGTTCACATTTGGCATAGAGAAATATATCTCAGGTTGTTTATATGTATTTACTGTGTGGATTTTTAAAGATGAATTCAGGGAATGATTTCGCGTGTGTTTATGTAACCAAAACATCGAACCTTGCAGGTATACTAACAAACAGACGATGCCATCGGTAGTCCGGAGTATAGCATTGCCATCCGATATGGCCCATCTTGCCGTCTCGCGAATGTGACATTCTGTCCGTAGCTCGAAAGATACTTCCTTCAAGTTTGACGCGGTCGTGCTAGAGATTTTATTGAAAACGATGAAGCTATTATTGCATACTATTTTTGATTATTATATATAAATATATATTATATGCTTTTTCATACTCACTGATTGGGATATATGTATGTGGATCTCAATAACGAACTTGTGCCTGTCTGTCAGCTCTCCTGCCCTTCTGCCCGCCCACCCGCCCGCCCGCCCGCCCGCCCGTCCGTGATGTGTCTGTCTGTCTGTTTGTATGCCTGTCTGCCTGTCTGTCTGTCTGTCTTGTCTGTCTGCCCGCCCGCCCGCCCGCCCGCCCGCCCGCCCGCCCGCCCGCCCGCCCGCCCGCCCGCCCGCCCGCCCGCCCGCCCGCCCGCCCGCCCGCCCGTCCGTCTCTGTCGACCAGCCAGCCCGTCGGCCCGCCTGTATTAAATACAAGCAATGCTTGACTGTTTCCGGGTAACAGTCTCTTTTGACAGGCATTTGTTCTCTGTGATGCTGTCTTGCGTCATCTGGATGATTTGGTCAGACAGCTTATGTGTGTGTTACCTAAAATCATACATCTGACAGAGATCTGCCTGTGTTGTCACTAGGGCGTTGTCACGTCGGTGAAGTGGTCATGTGCCACACCAGATATGAACGTCAGCTAAAATGACAGCTGAATTTTCAAATAAAGATATCTTTGTGAAGTGCAATACACGAGAAACTGTTTTTACAACAACACACAGAGACATATTTCTCTTAAATTATCAAAACAAAGCAACTGTTGTTCTCAGCCATTAGTCTGTTATCCCCGCGTTCGGCAGTAAGACGGGGTTCGCCCCGCCCTGGACGAAATAACACCAGCGACGACGTGGAATGCGTAAACGAACTAGTTCTGCGCCGTTATGGCGGGTTTAATCGAGCGATGGAATAATGTGTACTCGTCTCAGTGCCTTTCTGTCAAAGTGTATAACGTAACTATGTTTATACTCCGAATAAATCGGCCGGAACATAACCCAGTGCATAGGCCTACCCGTCCAGCTAGTAGCTAGAGCAGATACGGTGGCGCAATAGCTAGATCATCGGACTCTCGGGTTCGAATCTTGTGCTGCCATGTCGAACCATGGGCAAGTGGCTTAATACTTCCCAGATGGTGTTCAATAATCTCCCAGGGAGTAAAATGTAAAGCGATCAGACGCAAGGTGTGTATAGCGCGCTATATAATAATTTACCTTTTATAATCGATGAAATGTGAAACTAATAAGCGAAATATAAACCTAGCTCGCCAGTTTGAATCGATTTCGTGTTGGCAATCACTTCTGCGGTTAATAAATACTTTAACAAATCCCTGTTGTATTAAGCCAAGATTACTCAAGATTGTACGGACGTATAGTTTCTGAATGAATGACACGTATAGGTCACATGCCTACGTATAGGGCCAACATTTACAAACTGCGGACTTTTACTAGGAAGTTTAGAAATAGAGTTAGCTGGATTACGGACAACTTAACATGTTATATAATTGCAGCTGTACTGCGAATCGTATAATCGTAAACATGTTTTAATATAAACAACGAAGATTTAACAAGAACGTATTTTAACGAGGGAAGTATGGATTCGGGGTTATTTGGTAGATTTTCGCATGCGGGTGAACCATACGGTTTATATTAGGCCACAATAAATTATTATGGAAACGTAGACAAAACTATTAAAAGAGCTCGCCTACAACTGTCTCTACGGAGTTCAATAAGTATACTCCGCCGGTATTCACAAAACGAAACCGGTGAACGACCTTTTTACATATTCTATCATTTCGGCCTAACTATATCAAATCGCGTTTCCTTTGATTCAACATTACCGTGAACATATACGTGTGCCTACTACTATTTTTGATATTGCATGATTATAATCGGTGGATTTCAGCGCCTGTAGTTGGATCTCAGCGCCCCTATGTGAACGATTATTTAGATTTATGGCGCTTTACAAAATTCACTTATTATCGTATTATATATTATAAAATAATCTATCGTATTCACCCTCAGCATTATATACGTTAACACATATATGTTCGTCTTGTTTGGTTAAGTTACGTAATGTTAGTTTGATTAAAACAATTATCACTAATGTTTTCTAGCCTAGAAAAATAATAATGTACATATTAAATTATACTGGCTTCCGTAAAAAGTAAAAACCGTAAAGACACGTCAACAATGTCAGTCATATCTAACATAAAAAATTTTTGGATAACGTCAGGCGTGTGGACCAAAATAGCTTCGAAAGTACTGCTTCCTTTACGCAGAACAAAATACAAAGTCCATTGAAACCAACATCAAAACATATTTCAGTGGAATTGTCCAGAACTTAAAACAACATGAAAGTAAGACGGTTTCACTGTAGCTTGATCTCGTTCGTAGGCTTCAGGGGTCAGCACACTGTTAGGTTTACCATTGGCGACCATGATAACGTTTTGTCTGATTATAAGAAAACGTGACCTACAATATTTCGTAAACTTCTCACCTGCTGTTATTATCATCTCATTGACATGCTGGTCGAGTTTAGTCAAAAATCTAATATTTCTTACTCTCGTAAATTGCCTGTATGTGTGACACCCGTCAATATTTACTAATGGATGCAGGCAGTAATCCGGCTAAAGGGTCAACTAGCCAAATTGCTGCCAAATATCATTCCGCTTATTAAAATCAGCTAAAAATACACCATTTTACTGTCAACAGCTTCTACAATCACACCTGGAAATCTGACTACTCAAATGCACTTATGTCAGAGCAGTTGAATTTTGTAAAAAAAATCATTTTTCAAAAATACACTGCACTTTTTTCGTAACGAAACAGAAAGTCTAACAGTTTCATGACCCCTTCAATTTTTCTACTGAAGACGAAACACCGGTGATAGAGATGCATGCTGGACATAACAATCTGGATTAGTCGGTGACGCTCGCTGCTCGAATCTGTTGTCACCACAACGATAACGGTTGTCAGAAGCGCGCCTGAACCTCCAGCCATAACAGCGCCAATCTTCAACGACGAATGAAACCGTCGCGCGTCGCGTCACCGCCGACAACCCAACACCCCTCCGCGCAGCAGTGGACTCGCCGACGGAGGCGTCAAATGGCAGCGCGAAGGTGGCGGCGCCGGCAAACGGCACTATGCTGAGGAGAGAGACGGTTGTCTCGGAGCGGCGCCTGGATAGCTTCCCGGGATTTACTTCGAAGACCACACCGGGATAAGCGCGCCAATATGCAAACGGGCATTCTACTGTATATAGCCACTCTTCTATTCGACGTTCTGAGAACAGGTAAGGAAGCACTTTGTCTTACCAATCTTTGGAGCCTTGCGAGTAATGCATGTAGTTCTTCTTTGCGAGTGTCCTGTGTTGCGAGTTTGCAATTTGCGAGAAAAACAGACTAACTTATAAACAAATATGTCAGTCATTCTTTGGTCGAAGACTTGTCGAAGGATAATCCATTGTGAACAGTATAACTCCAAAGCAACGTTGTAATTCGTAATCATGTGCTATTCAATGACTTTAATGTGGAGCTTCATGGTTCTCCGTTAGAGAAAACTTTATTGCCAACCAAAGAGGATCCGTACAGCGTCCTTTGGGGCTGGGCCCGATATGGTTTGGCTCCCGGGCGTGACAACACGATCCGTCGGCTCCTCGGGGTATTGTAAAATGAGTTTCACTGTGTTTTCTCAGTTTTGTGACTTCTGTTTGACCAGTATTCCCTCACCTTCTCTCTCCGTGCGTATGCAAGGTGTAAATTCTCGATTTGTCCTAAAAAGATATCAATCATGCGTCGTTATGAATAACCAGACGCGCTCTCTTTTTTCTTGACCGACCGGTTTTATCTCAGTCCCGTGCACTGTCGGCTGTCAACTATTTTTGCATCCAACATAATACCAAGTATTCGCATCGTGTTTAGTCGTGCGAAAACAAGAGCGGTATCGCGTGCATACCGGCGCGATATCGTATGAATACCGCTTTCTCGGCAGAAAGACATTCCGCACAGACCAAGCCATAATTAACTTTGTAATTTGTTTTATTTCATTGGATGACGTCAGTTGAAGGCTGCATTCATATGACTGGTCGTTTCGGCATTTTAAATTAACAATCCTTGGCTCAGTCGATTAGCTGAATTGAAATCCTGTTTTGCGTGTTCTTAAATATATGCCCTGAATACAATTCCTCTCCCTTTCCGTACCCCCCCAACTCTCTCTCTCCTCTCTCTCTCTCTCTCTCTCCTCTCTCTCTCTCTCTCTCTCTCTCTCTCTCTCTCTCTCTCTCTCTCTCTCTCTCTCTCTCTCTCTCTCTCTCTCTCTCTCTCTCTCTCCTCTCTCTCTCTCTCTCTCTCTCTCTCTCTCTCTCTCTCTCTCTCTCTCTCTCTCTCTCTCTCTCTCTCTCTCTCTCTCTCTCTCTCTCTCTCTCTCTCTCTCTCTCTCTCTCTCTCTCTCTCTCTCTCTCTCTCTCTCTCTCTCTCTCTCTCTCTCTCTCTCTCTCTCTCTCTCTCTCTCTCTCTCTCTCTCTCTCTCTCTCTCTCTCTCTCTCTCTCTCTCTCTCTCTCTCTCTCTCTCTCTCTCTCTCTCTCTCTCTCATCTCTCTCTCTCTCTCTCTCTCTCTCTTCCTCTCCCGCCTTTTTCTCTGTCACCTTCTCGCCCCCCCTCTCTGACACTTACTTCTCCTTTCTCCCTTTTGTTCCCCCTCTTATTCTCCTCTATCTGGCTCTCTTCCGCTCTTTCTTCTTTTCCTTTCTTTCGTCTCCCCATCTATACCCCTCTTTTCACTCTCTCATTCCTTCTCTCCTACTCTCCGCGCCCCTCTCCACTCATTCAATCTCTCCTTGTCTCTATTAACTTCTCCACCTCTCTCCTTCTCTCCATTTCTCCCTCTCTCCATATCTCTGTCTCCCCCTATTCATCCCTCTTTTTCTCCCTCCCTCCCTCCCTCCTCCCTCCCTCCCTCCCCTCCCCTCCCTCCCTCCCTCCCTCCCTCCCTCCCTCCCTCCCTCCCTCCCTCCCTCCCTCCCTCCCTCCCTCCCTCCCTCCCTCCCTCCCTCCCTCCCTCGCTCTCTCTCTCCCTCCCTCCCTCCCTCCCCTCCCACCTCCATCCCTTCCTCCCTTCCCCTCTCCGCCCCAACTTTGGGACACGTTAGAAGAACACATGCAGTCGTCGCGCGGCAATGCCTTTGGTGCAACAGTAGTATCAGCCAAGGACAGGGACTAGCTCGTGGCCCTGGTAGGCGCTATCAGTGGGTGCGCGCAAAAACCGTCTAATTTTGGATCGAGCATCTATGCGACTTCGCAAAGTGAATGTCCCGCGTTAACGTGCACCTTACCTGTCAACAGCTGAATACCGTCAGCGGAGCGAACTGCCCGATGTCCAGTCAGTGTCCCGTTACATGTCTACTCCAGTGTAGAGGAACTGACCATTTCGTTATGTCCTTTTTATTGGATGCTTTATGTAAGCAGATTGTGTTGGCGAAGCTTTGCGATTTGCAACTTTTGTGTCTAACTGTAAACCTAGAAAAACTATATAGTAAGTATATATATATATATATATATATATATATATATATATATATATATATATATATATAGCTGTTTGTCGTGATCGTCTTCTGTTCAAATGTGTAAACTATAATATCCCCCCATATATTTAAATAACTTCTAGCGAGAGTGCCCTAAAGTCGCCGTGTTTATCGCTATCGGGTGCAGGGTCGTTGACTTCGACAGCACCTGCTTATACGACATTGTTGTGACGGGTGCTACACTGCGCTTTCTACTGGATGACTCGTTTGTATAGCGAGCGCCACTCTCGTCGCCTTCCTAAGCCGGCAACCTTTCAGCGTGCGTCGTGTTTCTAAGCGATTGACGCCCAAGTCGAATTCTTGCTATTGTGCTTCGTGTTTACGTTGCCTCGTATCACTCGTTCGGCGGCGTTGCATCTGTCGCTTGCCGTTCTCACGATGAAATCTCCGCAGTAATACACAATCTCGACTGTGTATAGTATACACATTATAGTGTGAATAGTCTTGAGTGAATACTTCCCAATGTGCTCATTCCAGAAGAATCACATATGCAACGGCGCACTGTTTAATTCCAACGGATTTACCACCAGCGCAATTGCTATGACTTTGATATGGCGAATATTTTATTAATAACATTTCCGCGGCCTTGACGTAGTTCTATAAAACGAAAACCGTGTAAAACACGACCTAAACCTGCAGCTGCTTGCCCTATCTTATTGAACAACAAAACGTGGCGCGATGCCGCTTTTTCTCAACATGACGGAGTTTCGAAGCGACCAACTCCGCGAACAGTAGCCTATGTTGTAAGATAGTCGTAGGGCCGATAGCGTGGGTCATTAGCGTTGACACCGTGCATGCTTCTATGTAGAAAAAAGTTTATAGTGTGTTTTATCAGTAGTTTGTGGTCTGCGTGAAGGGTGGTTATACCGGAAAATCAGTGTAGACATTTCTGTAACCGAAGACGACAAAGCTTCGTTTTTCACAAAATGATCCGCGCCTCAAGATTATAGCAAACTACCACATGGACGCTATATAGTGGTTGTTTACGCAGTTAGTGTCAGGAGTGCGACTCTGTATAGAACAAGACGTAACAAAAAAGTCGTATTACTTCAGTACAACAACGTAGATTTCTATATATGGATCAATGCAAAAAGTTAACATAATAGCGTTGACAATGTGTTTATTTACGGAACAACGCACAGCACACAATGTAATGTAGACGGCCTTCGCATGACTACCTAACAATGCAATTTAAAGGCACAATGCGAACGCATTTTTTTTATGATAAATAAAACAAGCTTTATAATTCACCCTCAATATGACTTTGACATGTCATATACCGCCGCGACACTGCAGTTTGTGCGTGAAAGCTGTTCGTTTGTATTATGTGATCGTTGGATTTTCATTGGTATTTGGAAGTCATATATATAAGTGATAATGCCATGTAATGGAGGATTTGCGTATCTTACGTAACCACATACTGTAACGTTAACGATTGTCATTCTATAAATCAAACAACGATGATCAACGTTGACAATACGGAGGCGTGTACAGAACCATGCATCAACGGTTCTATAATTACACAGCAGTGCATCATCGGATTGCTTTGCCGTTACCCGGGAACGCCTGCGTCCAATGAACCGAACCGTTACGAAATTCCACAAGGCGGAGATATCGGGGAGTGTTATAGGAGTGACTCTCTTTGGTTGATGTTTCCATCCCGGTCGTATCCTGCCTGGAGCAGCCACGTGGGGTAGCGGCAGCTGCCCACGCGCCAACTATACCTGAGTCGGCGTGGGTGCGCCAAGGGGGTGACGTTCTGGGAATCGGCCTTACGAAACTTCGCGTTGGTCCCTGTTTTCGTCCCCCTCTGTGTTGGTCGTTTTAGATTTCGCCGCTACGCTAGTTTCCCTACGCATGACGTCACGAGAGGAACGGGCCTTGTTCGTACATCGTTGCGGAGTCTTCGTTTGGCGCATGCTACACCGGATGAAATCATACCACGCACGCGTGCGATACTTTGCACTATCAGACGACAGGTAGAAATCCGTGTCTTGTCCCACAAAATCGTGTCTTGCTTGGAAACGTACTAGTGAAACTTGAATGTTCTGGTTCACGTTAACCATGTCCTCGGCTGACGCGGATTAGCCGGCGGTAACAACAACAGCATATGTCAGTCGCCAAATGTTTCAGCTGAACCGAACCGCCGTAATTCAAAGGGCACGTTTTCCGATGTTCGCTGTGTGGATAATAACGAGACAGATCTTTGGTTGGTGTGACAGAAAAGTTAGAAAAACGACTGATGTAGTTACTTTTGCATGCCGTGCTTCTTTGATGTGCAACCCGACCTCTTTGGTTTGGTCTCTACGTTGTGGTCTTGCCCCTGGCGTATTCTGGTGGGGGTGACTGCGTTCGGGGGTGCGTAGAGAAGTCGGAACAGTTGTTGCTCCCAGTATCTATCGACGGCCGTATTCTCCGTGCGACACCCCTAGAACTACTCTTGTTAGTAGCAGTGTCGAGGCCCGCAGCGTCTGCGTGCATACGTCAATTACGTAACATTACAAGATGCCGCCTCTAGACGTTGTACGTTCTCCGAGCCGCTCTACACAGCGCCATCAATCTTTGCCGGTATTTACACCCTCTACCCACCGCTCGGGCGACATTCTCCAGTTTTTCATGTGCCTTTCAGCTCCAGCGTGCCATAGCCCCCCTGGTAAGTAGGTCGAGCGCTTCGTCGTAGTCAAATAGTCGCTTTTGTTGACGCTTCTCCGCCGCGTGAACATCCAGTCGCCGGCGGCGAGGATTTGGGAGTTTAAGCGCATTTTTGAACCGCGTGCCTTTTCGGTTTCTGCCGTTCTATATCAGGAGCCGTATGACGATTGCTATCGGAGAAAGTCGCTTCTAAATTAGGGGGTGAGGCGATGAACCGAGTCGACCGGCGGATAGATAAGGTTCCCTGAGCGTCGTCCGTCGGTGCGAGTGGCGGGCAGGTCAACGGCGCTCTCGGAGGCAGTGTCTAAAGTTACAGCTACGGACTGCTGCTGCTGCTGCTGCTGCTGCTGACGATGATGATGACAATGATGATGACGTCAACGACGACAACGGTGATGATGATTATAAAGAGGAGAATGCCAAGATAAATATGCTGATGAAGATGATGATGATTATAAAGAGGAGGATTCTAACGATGATAGTGATAAGGATGGTGAAAATTATGATGATTCGGCTGGCGAGGATGACTACAATAACGATGCGTAGGATGATGGAGATGATGAGGATGAAGCTGCTGCCATCACCACCGTCGATGATGACTAATGATAATAATCATAATAACCATCATACAAATGATGACGATAGTCATCACGACGACGATGACGACGACGGTGAAGACGAGGAAGACGACGATTACTATGATTCTGATTATCATTAAGATTACAATTACGGATACGTTTACGAGGACGACGACGACGACGACGACGACGACAGTAACGGGCGTGGGAGTTGCTTGTCCCTGTTTATTCCCGCCTGCTGGATAAGCGTCACACCTACCATCGCCTCTGCGCACAGATCCCCGGTGCCTTTCGCGCCACCGAATCTCTATTTCAACTACTATTCGATAACTAACATATTAATGATTCAGAGTACAGTCGCATCTGTGAGGACAATTGTGGTCGAGGCAGATGGTCGGTGGTGACGAGCCCGCTGATGTCTCTACAGGCGAGCGTAGTCCGCCTTGACGCTGCTAGCGACGACGTCAGCCTTCACCGCATCGCCCTTCATCTGCATGGCGTAAGGCCACAATAGCTGTATCCAGCACGTCGCGGTTTGCCTTCGTCAGATTCGAATTTTGCACGTCAAGCTTTGCCTTTGCCAACACTATCAATCACGGTTATATACGCGATTCACATTACTATTGCTTCAAGGCAGCTCAGAAATCAAATAAACCCGCGTATAGTTGTCACTTTAGACATTTTGCCTTAGGTTTTTGTCAAATAAAATTTTTATGACCACAATAAAAAAAAAACGAACGGTTTTTGCTAGGCAACAGGTCATGTGATAGATAGGTTAATTAGTGTCAGTCCGCCATTACCGCCATTACTGAACGAGTCACTGTGGAAATATAGCGTCTTGGTGTGATGTGTGAATTTGTTGAGCATTTTTACGTGGGACATATTGAATCAGTGAATACTGAACGTACCACTACATTAAGTCTGTCACGCGGTAGCGATATATATACGCTCGTCGCTTGCATATTCGCACAGTGGCTATTTTGCAGAACGCGCCAATATTTCAAAATCCATTACCAGATTGGGACGAAATTTAGGGGTGTCAGGTTTGTGTGGATTTTTCTGAAAAACGAGATAAGAAATGTTCACGAATTGTCTACGCGTGAGCAGTTAATTAATGTTTCATGCGCTGAGAAAGTTTAAAGAAAATTTATATATACATTAACCATCCAGCACAGGGTGGCCGTCTATGTAAAATCTATTGCGGTCTCACCTCATCTGCACGCGAGCATGCAGCTGGCGTCGCGACCAGATACCGTCGATGCACATCACTGGATATCACATCGGCGGAACAACTCGTCAGATTGCATCGATACGGCGGTACACAAGTTATTAAGTTATCTCACGTTATGTTGACGCGGTTCCTTCAATGTACACGAGATACACCCGGAGGCAATGCGTACAATACGACTTCTGGTTGCGCTATGGTACGAATTGTTCGAGTGGTGAACAGGGCCTAGATATAGGTCTTTCAGCAACATCGCAAAGATCCCGTAGTTGACTATAGTATGGGAAACTTCTGGTTACGGTCTGATGCGAGTTGTACGGGCGAGCGATAGCTCTACGGTTGGTTTGCGTTCAACTGACCCACGGTTCATTTGTCTTCCCCTTCGCACGCAGGTTCACCGCGTTCACCTCGGGCGGTGCTCGCGATGCTGACAGCGACCGGTCTGAGTGATGTCGCGGGCAGGCCCACGACAATAGACGGACCGGCAAGATTTAGCGTCGCACCTTGGCTGGAGCAAGCGGCGACCACCGGCACAGTTAGGGGTGACAGACGCTCCCACCTCACCCGTCACTTGTGTCGACTTCGTAGCCGCGTCCCCGTCGTTTGACAGCCAACGACGTCGGTTGACAATCGGCAGCATAATGCCGAACACCTGCGAATGTGACTACAGCTTGTCGCCGGATGAATGTATGATCGCTCGCTGATTTATCGCGGCCAGATAGTAGCTACACGTCTGCAGCTCCGCGCAAGTCTAAAACCTACCTTCGCTTACGTTAAATCGCGCTGCTCAAACTAGCTTTAATCACACCCTTATCCGTGTGGGTCGAATGTCCAGGTCATCGGTGGAGTTTTATTTATTCCAAGGACAAAACTGGCTGAAACGTCCACGAAACACATTATATATGCCTAAAGCAATCAACAATGATGTTCCACCTGGATGTCACGTTTGGTTAGTATCTGCACCGACCGCGTGAGCTATAAAATCAGATCATTATTGGCTCAGCGAACTGTGTCCAGCGGTAGTTGAGCCATACCGTCAAAGCACATGTACATCTGACCTTGTAAGCAAACAACACCCTAAATAGAATAATTATAATATCATCGTGAGAACATATATCACTACGTCTTTGTTACAATCAAAGTAGACTATCTCTCCGGTCCCACCCACTTGTTCAATCCGCTCCCAGCAGTATCACTCGCTTCCGTCCACGGCGCCGCCGCAGAGATCAGACAGGCTTCTCCCCGTTTATCAATCCACCACAATCAGATATTGGCAATCCATCGAGTGATCTAGAAACACGAACCTCTACAACCGATCTGCGTCTCTTTTGTAGACTTCACATCGCAGATGTCCTCGATCATATCTGTCCTAAGTTGCCATATAATTGCGTCTTCAAACCCAACGCATTTCGTCGGGAGGAGAAACTGGTTCCGAGTATTATGCGTATAGAAACATTCCTTTCCGATCGACAAGGAAATGCACAGGATTGTATATACGATGTACCGTATATTTTTCAATGGCACCCTGTCGTTTTGTGGATTATTTTAAACAGTCTTGCTTCTGGATTATGTGAAACTACAATAGTCCCACCAGCTGGTCCAACACAGAACTGATGCTTGTCTCTTTGTAGATAACCCACTTCCTCTTCGCGTGAAATAGTCGGTGAACATTGTCGATATTAATCTGCGATCACCTACGTCTATTGTTGTATGTACCTAAAAATAGCCAACGTCAACTGTCATATAGTGGTTTGTCTCGGACAGTCGTCCAGGTGTATGGTATAAGTGCAGTTTATTTCGTTTTGTTTTATTATCCCTAATAAGACAGTCTTTGTTTCTACTAATGTGCTTGCTAACATTTCAGACGCTGTGGCTGGATAAAACGCTAGAATTAACCGCAATTCTTTGTTAGAACTGATCGAATTTTGCAGCGAAATACAATTAAACAGAAAATACAGCTCTGTGGCATACTACTAAATTACGACTTTAACCCAAACAAAACATTAGACACACACTGCAGCAAGTGACAGTTAAGCGTATGTTTTAAACGATCCTCGTTAATCCCTACTGTTTACTTCCTCGCGGACGGCTGAATCACCGCCCATAAATAGTACTCCGCGATCTAGTTCGACGGGCACTGACGCATATCGAACACTTCGGCCGGACATCGACCGCCCTGAACCCACCCAATATCCCTCGAAATAACCCCCCGTGCCTCCCACACGGGCCCTCCACCTCCGACCTTCTGGCTGTGACGCCAGCGAGGGAGACAGACGTCGTCAGTCGTTGCAGAAGGTCGATGCGTTCTCACCGGGCCCGGGTGCTGAGACAGCTCCTGATGCTTGGAACACCTGACGCCGACAAGGCTCGGCATCAAGTGAACCGTTTCACATAGTCAGAGCCGAGGTCACGGCTGAGGTCATGTACACTCGGGGTTCTACCTTCGCTAATTGCGCAGGTAAAAACGCCCATCGCCGCTGATAACGACGTTAATTGTTGCGTCAGTTTTTGCCGGTGTTTGTTCTGCATGCGCGTCTGTGCGTTCTTGTTTGTTGCCGTGGTCTTTGTGAGACGGATGCTGCGTGGGGTGACTATTGCGCAAGCATCCCCCGCCCCGTTGTAAGACTACCGCCTCCTGTGAGCTGCCGGGTGCTATCGATAATCTGCCGGTTGTGCCTCACACGACGATGCTGTGTAGAGATAGGATCGTGTCTCCGGAGTGTGGTCATGTGATATCGCCACAGCTCCGTTGTCGCAGTTTGGAGGACCGGGAGACGACATTCGAGTGTCAACGCAGTGCATGCATGTACATTTAGATGCGAAGCATACACGTGTAGACTTGTATGTATGCATATGGCGTGCCTGGGAAACTGTGGAAGCATTAGTCGCGCGACGTATGCGTGATGCTGTAAGTTATGCATCCGAACATGCGCGCACAGCACCCACACATTTACGCGGACCACACAAATACGCACACACGCACGCACGCACGCACGTACCCACATCCACACAGGCAGACGCACGCACGTAACACACACCCACGCACGCATGCACGCGCGCGCACACACACACATACACATATTTGATAAACACGTATAAATGTCAGTAATATAGAAAAAGTATCACAAATTCTATATTATAGAAGAGAACGTATGACCGTTTTAGATACTGGAAGAGATCGTTAGCTATAGCAAAAGCCAATAAACGAAGATAAACATCTCGCAGCATAGTATGTATTACGAAGGTCGTTAATATACTAAAATAGTAAGTTATATGGGCCCATCATAGGCCTATTATATAGTTCTGGTGGATGGGTTTTTTCGAACTCGGCTTCACAACTTCTCCTGTGCGTATTTGTCGTACAACAAACAAACAGCCACACGTAAATAACCGAAGTGTCTGTACGGTCACCGAAGTGTCTGTGCGGTCACCGAAGTGTCTGTGCGGTTACCGTAGTGTCTGTGACGACTGGTTTTTTTCATAACGTGACCATAGTATACACGCTGTTTGAAACGTGCTGCCGGGTGTTTCCCGTCGGACCACCCCCGCTCTACCCCGCCTCCATTCTTACCTCGCCTCCCGCCACGTCCTTACCTGCCTCTCTCAACGTGCGAGACTAACGGCGCTATACCCTCCCACGCGTCCCTCTCCCGCTCATCACGGGAAGCGTCGGGAACTGCCAACAATACGACTGCGGCTGCGCCTGCACCAACCCGAGGGACAACTCTCACGCCAACCATTGTCAACGCGATGGAGCGGCTACGATATTGAAAACGACAGTCTTAATTATTTTCCGCGATACAGCGATAGCGACCGGGTGCGTAGCGTGCAGCTCGGGGGTGGCGGTGTATATATATTCGGGTATATCGATTGTTCGACCGCGGACAGAAGCTACGTCGAGGGCTCTGCCCCGCGGGTATACACGCGGACGCTATCGACACCTGCAGAAGGCGACTTTGGTCAGACGTAACGTCGTGTGCCGCTCGTCGCCTGATGCGTTTCTGGTGTAACTCGATAACGGATCCGCGGGGAGAGCTGCCCGTCCGGCGTACTACGGCTCCAGCGGCGAGAGCCTCGGCGCGTGTCACCGGCCTGCCGGGGTCCGCGACCTCAACATCTGGGGTGAGACCACAATTGATTCCCCACGCGCGGCCATTGTCACGTTTCCTGTGCTGCGTGGATAAAATGTCGTACGATTGTCTTAAATGTTTCACCGGATGTTAAACATTTCATCGGATGTTAAACATATGTTAACTAATCTCCTGTGGGAAATACGTAAAAGCGAAACACCTGTGCTGACACACGAGCGGTAGTCTGTTCACTGCCATCATGTGAAAAATCTATACTATCATTATATATAACGCATTAACTAAATTCGATGCAAAAGTGGAGTAATGGCGGACGAATCCCAATCGTGATCTGTGGCCATCTGCAGGAAAGATGATGAATCGGCGATCGTCCCGCGAGTGGTCGTCGTCTTAACGATGTTCACACCTATTTGACAAGATTATTGCCCAAAGCCTTAGGGG
Source organism: Escarpia spicata (assembly GCA_963995525.1). NCBI lineage: Eukaryota > Metazoa > Annelida > Polychaeta > Sabellida > Siboglinidae > Escarpia > Escarpia spicata. The sequence continues at coordinate 7,392,820 of OZ023218.1, forward strand.
CCTGCAAGTGGAGGAGGACGCAATTAAATTGGATTATCGATAATCTAACATTTGTTCATTTAAACATTTGTTCATTTAAACATATGTTCATTTAAACATTCGCACTGCTAGCGTTATAACGCGCAGATAAAAAAGGTGTCCGGTTCAATTCGGATGCGTGCGTGCGTGTGTGCATGCGTTCATTTGCGTAGGTACGTACGTGTGCGCGTGCATACATGTGCGCACGCGGTGTGCGCATATTGTTCATTATTTTATGCAACTGTGACGATAAACATTTGCTCACGCTCTAGAACAAGGAGTTGTTGGTCCACTTAGTACGGAATACTTTTGGACACCTTAGAGTATACATATATTCCATAATAACAGTAACAATACTAGTAGGCTTAGTGTAGGCAACGATGATACATTTTGCAACTAGTTTCCTGCATAGTCCCAGGGGCTTTCTAAGAATTGTGTAATGACACATTACATGCGAAACACATGGACTGGGGGACTGACCCAGAAGGTGGACATTTAGGGGTGTTTGTAATCCCTTCACTCTCGAACCAGTGTGTCTGTATGCGAGCCGCATCGTCACCTCGGTCGTAATGAGAGTGTACGACGCCACACGATAGGACAAAGCGGGATGCGATGGCGCGCCGAGAGCGTGACGGACCGCAATGACTCCACAACGACCCGCTTCTATAGTGGCTGAAAGAAAAAGCGACGGCAAGAATGTCGGACGTTGACGATAAGATCGGCGGGGAGCCTGGCCGGAACGCCGGGGCATACCTGTGGGGCGCTAGCGTGGCGGCCCTCGGCGCTACTCACGCTACCGGCGAGCGGCAACGGCGGCGATGGCGTCAACTCCGTCACCGGGGTCTTTATGTGTACTTGTGCAGCTTCTGGCAAAAGGTGTTGCACTGCTGGGTGCAACAGATGATGCTTTGCGGCAGCCTTGAAGTGGTTGTTCGCGCTGATTCCTCACTGTTTCTGATAATATCAACGAACAATTTAACGGTTGTTCCCGCGAACCTTCAAAATGCCACGCAAAATTTCACACTCGAATCCTCGTTTAACTGGTTCCAAATACAAAATATAATTGTGATTTTCATAAAGATATTTATTTGTGAGAATAAAACGTGTCGGTGATCACAAAGATGCACCTGTGAACGCGCGCACACGTGGTGCCTTTCATCTACCACAGAGACCGACGGAGCCTTCTCCAGTGTGTACACTCCCCCGCACCTGCCCACCGTCGTATCCGGTGTCGTATCATCCAAGGTCTCCCGCCGCTTCCCGTCCACGGCGGCGAGAGACCGAGCCGCGTCCAGGGCCGCCCCCGCCGCCGTCGCCACGCGCGGCAACGTACGTCTCCTGTCCTCACGTCAAACACCTCCGACACACGATACGCCCGAGACCGGGTGTTTAAACGACCGCTTACGGCGCCGCGGAGAGCTCATCGCTACGGGCACCGAGCGCGCAACGATCACACGCTACGTAAAAACTGAAAACCAAAGCTTCACTATTGCTAATGTATGTTTATCCAATTCGTTTTGCTAACTCCTGGAAACATCAAATAACGAACCGTGTGTGAATGTTGAAGAATAAAAGGGGCGTTGGGAATCGGCTTCAGGTGGAGATTGTGGCCGCGGCTGGTGAGGTGAAAGTAAAGAAATGCGGTCGTATTCAAGTTTATGGCCCGCGTGTGTTGCGTCGTGCCGACTGATAAAAACATCTATACAGCGAAAAAGTCATAAACGCAACTGTGGCACGTCGGGGCTTAGCTTACGGTTGACTAGCCTCGGTGGCGTCACAAGCAAAACAGCATTTTAATACGGTTTAACAGCATTTAATACGATTTAACTGTATTTAACCAGATTAAGCAAGATAGCCACGCGAAGCATGCAAGCTATTGAGATATAGCAAATGACCCAAGAAGCCAATGGCTTATTGAGACTGCCACTTTATTGGTATGTGATCTATAGTCGAATGCACAATATATACAAGTCATATTATGGAAATTAGGGAAATGGAGCGCTACCATGTAATAGCTGCATGTAATAGCTACAGTCACGGCTGATATAAAACACATTCGTATTACAAATCAACAACAACGTCGCGTAAATAAGCAAGGAGACGACGGCATGCGGTTTATGTATGTGTTTACTGAGTTACTGCCTGCTACTGCGAGTCCATTTGTGGTAATAGAGATGTATATGTACACACAGGTTCAGTTCGGCGTCCGTGTGACAAACGACCGTAGTCGGGAGTAAGGCCGGGCTCTTCCTCCGCTGACGTCACGATGCAGGTCCCAGTCTGGTCCGATTTACGCCGCCATCGTCATCACGTGACACTGATGTCACCATTCACAAACAAAACAACGTGCTATTGTGCCGGTTGACCCGCATGCACACATGATGAATTTGAATTTATCTTCGGATGCCACCTAAGATAAATTCGAAAAGCGGAAGACCACGACTGAGATAGGAGGATCGTATGAAGGGAGGTGTGGGAGAAGGAGAGCGAGTATTCACAGGGAAAGGCAGGACAGAACATACAAAGTATAGGAGCTAAGTAGCGCAGCGTTAAGAGCTTCGGACTCTCGACTGAGAGAACCCGGGTTCGAATCCTGTGCGGCAAGTTCGTTTATCAGTGCGACGCTTAGCCAAGTTTGTTCTCGGCTAGGCCTTCATCCGGGAAGGGTCTAATTTTTGGGCATTCTAAATGCACGTATCTGTGTTAAAGAATACAGTACTCTGGGATACTTAAAACACCTACATGCACGTCATGTGGCAACTCGTGAATATCGGCTAAACATAGTTAACTTGAGCAGAGTTTAAATACCGTCACTGGGTAATGTTCTCCTTGACGTAAAATAAATAAGCATTACCTGCATGTATCGCATATCAAGCAGTGCAAATATGGCGCTTAGTGGGCTGTGAATATAAAAATCCACCTCTCCCGTGCGACAAGGTGTTTCTGTGTTTATGCCACCAATAGAGATGACTCAGCACAATCTTACAATCTTTCACGAGAGGTTCCGCATCATTTAAACGAATCACATTGATCTCAAACTTGACCTCACAACTGCGCGTTTACGACACCGGTGCGTTGTTTTCAGCAGGCATAAGACAACTCAATTCTCTATAGAGCCGCCGATAAAGAATTAAAAGGACACAAAAGGAATTCGGGCGCATTCCTGAAATGATGAATGGGGGATGTGACGGAATTGTCTGATGGCGGAGTGGCGTTAATGCGAAGGCGTGACTGCGTCTCGTGGACAAGAGACGCCTCAGAGAGAGACGACCCTGGACGCAGCGGCTTCCCAGTAAGACGTCCCCGCGGCGAGCAGGCGAGTATACGGCGAACATTACGCGCGACACAGCTCCGGCAACACCCAGCACCCGGTTGACTAAGACAGATAGTCGCCGCCCTAAAAGGCCATCTTTACGCTCGTCCAACGGTTTTATTTCACTAATGGATATGGCCTTTCGTTCGCACGCACTCTAGTGAAAGTATGTGTGTTTTGTGCGTTACCCGCGCGCTGGGTTAGCTACGGTAGTCGCGGTGTAGGTGTTTGACACTGTTTCTGTATGCGAATCTCATTGATACTGTTGTAGAACATTGCTATGCACAAGCTATTTCGGATTACGAAATCGGGACGAACAGTATAACGTCACAAAAAAGCAAAAGCGATCCATTATCGTGATTCCAGACGAAAACAGAAAGTGTGTGCTTTATATAATTACTTAGACCCTATATGTCTGATAGAGGGTAATTTCATCAGCAGGCACACGAGTCGTGTACTTGGGTGATATTGGTGGCAGCGATGTATACTATTGCTGAAGACGATAGCCGAGTGCCTCGTCTCGTCGGAGCCGACTTGCTCTTAGCCATCCAGTAAGGAGGTGCTCACTCACACGTGACCAATTTCACACTGAAAGTGACGATCGCAACACCCTTTGCATTAAATGTTTACAGTCAGAGGCCGCAAAAAATTGGTGGAAATATTACGTCATTTGGTAGCTAGCTAAAGGTTTACGTTGCGCTATTTTTAAAGTTGCGATTGCATGGTCCGGTAATTTCGAATGATCGGTCCTGTCAGTTTTTTTTTTTTTTATTATCGGACATCCACCGGAAGTCATAGTCTTTCTAAATGATTGGTCAATTCGTGCACGAAATGAGCGTTATGCAACGCGCCGTCACGCATCATTTCCTTCGCGCGGTGTCGCTTAACAAAGCAATTGTTACGGACACGGTTCAACGCCCACTCTATGTCGTGCGGCTCGATAAAACAATAAAGGCCGTAGCCTCAATTAACTGCGAATGTCCCACGAGAACGCGATTTCCAGAAATCAAGATGCCCACGAGGAAAAGAACGGAAATTGCACGACACCTCATCAAAAACCAAATCGCGGTGATGCGTGCATGCATGCGTGCACACGAAAACAAATCTCGTTCATTGATGTGGTTGCTGAAATGCCTGATATCAAAGACGATCTCCGCAGAGCGGATACAGTTGCATATTTAGCCGTATTACGTCCGTCAAGCGTGCAATGTAGCACTATAGACTAGGTATGCGGTAACTTCGCTCTATGGTGTAGTGTGTCTTCGGTCCCTGCAAATCGGTGGCGTGATGTTTGTCGTCGCAGAAAGAGTCTGTTGCTTCACAGTCAATGTTTAATTGTTTTTTCAACTTCCATTCCCCTGTATGTCAAATATGAGCCTGGCCTCGATACTGGTCCTCGATTTCTGTTTTCTTTCCCCCTCATTGTTCTTGCATTGCTGTCTCCATCAACTCGCTCCTCTCCCCTCCATATTTCGCTCCCATTCTCCACTCCTCTCCCCAACCCTCCAGATATCTCATTGCACAATCCTTCCATCGCAATCGATGTCATCATCGCCTCCTTTTCCTTACATTCTCAGCGCATGTGCTTTCTTTGCCAACCATTCGTCTCCTGTTCTCTCCACATCTCCAGTTCACATTTGTCGACTCATCACCAGCTTCTTCTTAATACATGTTTACACCAACTTCCTCTCTCAGCTCCTCCATTCTTCGTTTGTCTAGTTTCCTTACTCCGCAGTTGTTTTTCGCAAACATGTATCCACCCTCTCCTGTTGTTTTTCTGTCATTGCCACAGGATCTAGACCGCTGTTGTCACCCACGAGCAGGGCGTCTTCACCTTAATTGATGTCACATATACGTCAATGCAACGACTACTGCTACAATCAGCAGCAATTAACTTCTCCGCCCCTTGTTCCATCAGTCGTCGTTGACTTCGTTAGCACCCAACGCTCGTCTTCCAATGGCACATATATAACAGTGACAAACACCTCCACTCTCTACAGGCAAACACCACAAGGCAATAACTGTCAATGTAATGTCCACAACGTTGCTTCCACGTAGCGTCAACGATTGACTTTTGTCCAGCACGAGAATACCGGCTTCTTTCATTTGGGCATTGTGCAAATTCCGTTCTAAATTGTCATCCCGCATCGCCAAGAGATTCGCACCGATTAACCGTCGACACCCGCAAATGGCCCCAGCATAGGGCGTACCAGGTCCGACCCCCTGTGGCGAATTTACGCAACGGCGCACTTGGTAATGGTTCTCTTTCTTTTTGCTACAATATATCGCGGGGATTTCATAATGTACGATCATATCTACATTGTTGATTGGTAAAATTAGAAAAACATTTCCAACTGGTATTCCGGTTATAAATCATAGGCTATCGGACGCGTCTGAGTGGGGAACGACGCCTGCTATATTTGTAGCCGTGTGGTCAGACCGCATACCCATTGACATCGCGATCATTGATCTTTTTCTGGTCAATACTCGACGAGGAACACTTATTTTAAGCTAGGGGTTACTCATGCACTGCAATGTTCACATGTCGAAGGCTCTAAGTGCGACAGTGAATCATCATGTCCCTATATACCCCATGGTAAGGTAATGTGTCCAAAATACACACATATACTTATTTGATCATATACTTGCCAATATATATAATTATGTCACTTTGGCATTATATATGTCTACTAGCAAAATTACTGGTCGTCATATCCGTAAAAAGGTATGGCACGCGGATACAGGACCTAAGTGTTCGTCTTTTGCGCCGTTGTATTTTAAAATTGCGCATTATGGGAAAGAAAGTTATATGGAGTTGAGGAAAGTGGTATATAATGTATGGGGCATGTTGATTAACAGGAAATGTGTCTCTAAAATGGACGATCTCTGAATAAAACTTTATTCGATACGTGCAGAAAATATATATGTATGTAATAGCATTAAGTGTAGAAGATCGGCTACCACATCACTAGTCGTGCCCGACTTTACACGCACGGCGTAGGGAATAATAACTCTGTCTCCATCAAGCGATATTCGAAACTAAATGTAACAAACAGGTGAGATTCGATCCCGGCAAATTTCACTTAAAAGTTAATTTAGCGACAAACGAAAGAATACAGCGATGTATCAGTAATTATGCAATTATGCACGTTTGTTCTCAAATTAAATGCAACGGTAGTAACAGATCCGCAGTTATGAAAATAAACGTGCTCATTGGATGGGTCGTTGAATCGTTCGCATCCTGTCATGCATCGACTTGTCTCATTCTGGGTCCATGTTTTTCACAACCTCTTCTTTTTACGACGGCGCTCACGTCTCTGTTTATTTGGTTGCGTTAACCTCCATGACTCTACTTTGCGAGTCTGCGTGTGGGATTTCACAAAATCTCGCATCCGGATATTTATCACGTGCCAGTCACCAACGCTAGTTGAAACAGCCAGTGTCATTCGCGGCGTTTATAGAGTAAACTGTTTAATTTGGTGTGTTTAATTAAGTAGAGACAGAATAGTGTAGCCTGCACAGTGTGCATTATGCAGCTATCGAAATAGTGAGTGTTACTTTTTTATCAACATGCTAGTCTTTAAAGGAGTCAGTAACCCTTCTCTCTCTCTCTCTCTCTCTCTCTCTCTCTCTCTCTCTCTCTCTCTCTCTCTCTCTCTCTCTCTCTCTCTCTCTCTCTCTCTCTCTCTCTCTCTCTCTCTCTCTCTCTCTCTCTCTCTCTCTCTCTCTCTCTCTCTCTCTCTCTCTCTCTCTCTCTCTCTCTCTCTCTCTCTCTCTCTCTCTCTCTCTCTCTCTCTCTCTCTCTCTCTCTCTCTCTCTCTCTCTCTCTCTCTCTCTCTCTCTCTCTCTCTCTCTTTCCCTCTTCCCTCCAACCCTACATCCTTCCACACACTCCCTCCTTCCCTCCCTACCTCCCTCCCTACCTCCCCCTCTCCCTCCCTCCTCCCTGCCTCCCTGCCTCCCTGCCTCCCTGCCTCTCTCCCTCCGGTCGTTCCCCTATTACCCCCTTAACCTTACAGATTTGTTTTCTTCTCCAAATATGATCATGCCTCTCGGACCCATTAATCTCTTACGGCCAAATCACTGCTCAGACCAACCGGGAATTATTCGTCAGCAACCCGGAAGTGACGCACTGGAGGTCTTCAAGCGGACACATTATTCCTGGCATGACGTCATATTCATCCCGGGGAAGCGATACGATGACGACTGACGTTTTTTGCGAAGAGTGCTCTCCAGTTTCGAGTGTGGACACTTGTGCGACTCAAGTGCGGTATCGTGTCGTCCATTCATCAAACCACCCCTTGAGTAGTCGTAGATCCGATACATTGTATTCATTGTCAACTCAAGTGCCGAAACAATAGTCCAGATGACTAACGCGTGGAGTAATCACGCACTGCAGTAGCTATTTATTTATTTATAAGTACTCAGTAAGTGTTCCGCCCATATTCATCTTGTATTTATAACCCAACCAGATTCATCTTGTATTTATAACCATTGCAGTGACATGTCTTATATTCTGCAATTCTTGTATTCCGGGTTAAATGGACATTGCATATTTATAACGCGCTGACGAGACTCGTCGTGCGCCGACTTTAACAGCTCTTTAAATGCATGTTTTGCATCATCAAAGCAAATTTTATGGTAATGACAAACGAACCGTTACATCAGTTCTAAGCTAATGCATGTTGTACTTGATGGCGTTCCGCATAGCTTTTGATGGATGGAGAATTGTTTGGTTAAATAAAGTCCAGGCATCGAACTATATGTAGGACATTTCCGTCCAAAATGGCCTTGGTATGCAGTGGATTGTGTACAATTGCACATCGCCCAAAATCGCACTGTGTCAAATGTTTAATTAGGTTATCTGTCTTCATCGTTGGGGCATCAACTCGAATTAGTCGACGCCTTTGTCGTTAGACAGTGCGAACGGAAATCCATCCGCTAAACACGATGCAACGTTACTATAGTGCGTATTAGGGTAACACACAAGAGTGCAATACATTGTATCCAATACATTTAAGCAGTTGTGATTTCGTGATTGTACGTGTTCGACCATGGCCTTACTATTTCTTTACACCATGACGCGATCATCGTCGTTTCAAACGACGCGTATGATGACAACAAAACTTGTTGACGTCATAGCATCTCAATTGATGGATCCACTACAACGCGGTTTGCCTACGTCACAATCATATTTCTGCGCGTGACCTCCGTCAAGCTTTGCAATGCCAATGTTTTCACAAGTATGCGCTGTACAGTACCGTTCTCGCCTTATGTTTTTTGTCATAAACAAACACTCCTGTGGCCAGAATTTCAACAAAATATATTATGGAATGTTCGAAAGTCTACGTGTTCGCCAACTATTTTGATGGCTTAACGGATATATTGCTAGGCAACAGGACACGTGATGGATCGGTCAATTGTTTTAAAACGAATGAAGACCAACTGCGACAACATTAAGAACATTGTCTACAACTTTGAATTTGCTCAAATCTTATCAGCTTGTTAAATAAATTAATATAAAATGCAATCTGCATTTTATTGTATTCGGGCCTGACGGCTGTCGCAGTAGTTCACCTAAGCGGACACGATTATGTGTGCTACTCCTCCACCAGCTTATCCGATTACAGCCTCATGTAATTCGCAAAGGTGCAATTAGATAGAAATATCGTATGTGATGCTTTGCATGTTATTAAAGCGTCAACAATTCGTAGAAAATCCAAATCACGCAAACAGGCGGCAACAGATAATCGTATCACATTACAAAACAATACCACGGCAAAATAGCCCATTGTTATTTAGAAAATAGAGTTTCTACAATGCAGGCAGGCATAATTACATTCTTCAAATGAATCTTTGTCTTTATCTATCCCACAATGGGTTTAGTCCCACGCTTATGTTGAAGTTCACTGAAGGTTGTAGGCCCACTACAATGCTTTCATTTATAGCTTTTGTCCATCTTCCATCAATTTCACCCGCGCCTATTGACGTCACTGCACTTATTGACCCCACTGTCGACCGACATAAAACAGGTGGTGTTTTCTTAAAACATTTGCAGCTGACAGGTGTCTAGACAACCCGCGTGTTTTTTAGGAGACACCATACTGCACAGCGCATCGGGAAAACCTTTTGGTCGAACTCGTATAGGACACGTGTCGAGCGTAAGACTATATCGGCGGCGTCGTTCTGGCGCGCTTCGTAACTAAGACGTCGCACCAGGCGTCACTAGCAAGTCGTATGGCGCTAAGGCTTTCGAAAACAGGGTTCCGCACACCAAAAATGAATTACGGGCATGTCATTGTATGGCGAAAACTGGCGACAGTCGAACTCCCTCGGAGACCATTCAGTGCGCACCTAGATACCACTCTCAAGCCATTGTCGATGACGACGTTTAATGCATCTTCGAGGCAGAATTAATAGGAATAATGGCATGAATATGAGCGCATACCAGGGTAATAAATGCATCCCCGAGTTTTGCCACGCGTTTGCCACGACTGCAGTATTTTTGTAATCACGTGAAGTTAAGATATCGTTAATGGCTGTTATTTTGTCAGTTTAACACTTCCTTCGCGTCTTTTTCCACAAAAACTACGGATAATATTTTAAAACATTGCACACAGAGATCGTCCGTCTATTAAATACAAATTTGCTGCGAATCAACATGCCGCATACACTATGATTAGTATAGCTATCGCTTTCATCAACACCTTACAAAATCCGCCGACCAGTAAGTTTGTAAAAGTGTAATTTATCGAATAGCATATCGAAATGTCAAAGTGATATTCCCCAGATCTATACTGGATAGCAAGTACGATCAGATAAGTCAATATTGTTCATATTATACCTACGCTTTCTTAAAAAAAACTGTTACAGTGTTAGCTTAACTCAGAATGCAACGTTAACATTTGGTTGATGAAGTGTTAACATAATCCATAATAATGGACGTCATAAAATTATATTTCCGTTCTTTTGGTTGTTTCCTGGTTAGCACAACATCAGTGGAACTTAATCCCGGTGAGGATACAGCGTAGTGAAAACGCAGTCTTCATCGACAAATCGGTTAGCGCTACTGGTGGTTGCCGATGGAGTCACGCGCCACCGTTGATTCCAATCACGCCGTATTATACACTTACGCACGTAGCCACACCCCATACAACCGCATGCATTCTCCCCCTGTCGCCGTCCTGGTGGCAAACGTGGTTTACTGATAAAAATTTAATTATAATTGTCAACGACCGAAACAGCTAATTCGACGCGAAGTGACAGCCTCTCAACCGTATCTCTCGATCATTCGTCGCCAAGATTGAGCGTCGGAATCTTGACTATGCGACGAAGTGTTTTTGTCGACGCCGTAAATTCCATCTACGGTCTCGTTCACGCGTCACCGGGTTCTTGGTCGAAGGGACCGACGACTTCGTGACCTAAAAAGGCGAAAATACGCCGGGGTTTACGACGACGCCAACACAACCACAATCGACGATGTTTATGGAATCTACCGTATATAAGCATACCCTAGCTTTAATGTGACAACGCTGAAGCGCTAACACATGCAACTGCTTGTCCGCGAGATCAACCCCCTATCATTAGTCATTGCTTGGGCATTCCTCAACGGCGTTTATATTGAAACATCGACGAAGACTTGCTGCACTGTTTACTTGCACCGGCGAATAAACACATATCTGAACTGTTACATTAAAAATCAAACGGATTCGTTGCGATGTTTACCCAAACGCCATGCCGCGTTATTCTGAAACTTGATACTGAAAAATCGACAGTGTATCTGTCGTGTTTGTATACACATATACTACAGACGGTGCCTGGAACAAAACGTAGGCCTATAAACAAACTAAGCAACAACATCACTCACTGCAGCAACACACTGTATAAACAAGTAAAAAAAACCAACCGGACGTAATGCTCCCGTACAAATCGGTCATTCTGTGCTCACTCGACCGTAACAAACACGGTCATCGTAAATTTATATCACCCCAGAAGCATGGCGCTGTCGTGGCTACGATTGATTACTATTTTGAATGATTGGAATCTTACCAGTGAGAGGTCGGAGTATTACATCAAATACCGAGCAATCGTGCTTAAAAAGTGTGCCCTATATAACGTCCAATGAATATCCGCCCCCGGCCCGAAATCGTATAAAGAGATATCCATCCAAAGAGCTCTCTGAACACTTAGATCCCCATCCAAACAACTCCCCGGACAAGGAGATCCCAGTACTCAGAAATCTCCGTCCAAGGAGCTCCTTGTATAAGGAGATCTACGTCCGAATGGCTCTCATTTCAAAGAGCTTTCTGTATAGTGAGATCCCATACAAAGGATTCCTTTAGTTACACAGAGATTTCTTTATACCGGGAGCTGTTTGGGTGGAAATTTCCGTCCAAGAAGATCTACATGCAAATATATCTATACGTACAAAGAAATATCCGTATAAGAAGAACTACATGCAAATATATCTATACGTACAAAGAAATATCCGTATAAGAAGATCTACATGCAAATATATCTATACGTACAAAGAAATATCCGTGTAAGAAGATCTACATGCAAATATATCTATACGTACAAAGAAATATCCGTGTAAGAAGCTCTCCAAACTAATCATTTATTTCTATAGATCTATACATAATAGTATATGCATAGCGCTGTCTCTGTGAATTGCTGCTTTTGGAAACAACAACGTATACGTTATTAAACAACGTAGTCGTTGTTGTTTCCAGACAGACAGTCGTGTCAGGAAGGTATTTCAACATTGTTCGCGATGTGCCCCCAAGACACAGAATAAATCTAATCTTGAAAGCTAAACGGGGACTCGCGGAATTCCTTTGTTGTTAGCAGAATGATACACATTCTCTTACGTTGATATTCTAATGTGACATAGGCCTACCTTTTTTGAAAGCAATGTATAAGTTGATGCAATACCATAAATGGTCATCATCTTATGGAGACCCGTGTCGTTGAAGGGACAAATACATTAGACATATTCAAGTAGTTAGGTGTTTTATGCTTACGAAGGTATCTCCTTGTTCCTTTTTATGATGTTTTACCAGTTATTCCAGTAAAGAGCATCGTTTATCACAACCTTGCATCATTTTTGTCTTTGTATCAAACTGCAGGTACCACTGTAAAATGGCATCTGTGTTTTACAGACATCATAATATTATGTTATTTAAGTTTATGTTTTTGAACTGTAACTATATTTAAGTTTGTCTGTATCGAGTCGCAATGACAAAATAATGCCTTTAATTGAACTGCTGATAGAGATCTAATATATAAATGTAATCTCGAGTTATGAATTACTACACATACATGTTCTAATCGTTGCAAAACCGCATGAATGTGGGCAAAGCTTTCATCATGAACTGAGATAGATCTTATTTGAAAGCAAATATTGATATAATTATTCAACAGCGATAGCAGCACGTGCCAGGACCAATCGATATGTAATAATTATCTAGATTCAAAACAATCACAGGCAATGTCGATTAAATTATATAAAAATAAAACGTGGACACGCGAACAAAAGATTGTATTGCCGCAAAACTGTAGTTGATAGAAATTGGTATTTGTGCTTGCGTTTGGAAGACGGTTGACGAGAAATAAATTGCCATTGATCAACAGGTGTTAAAACCAACATGCGTGAAACACTATCGAGTCTAACAATGATGGGGATAGTTGCAGTGTATGGCCGTCTACAAACTGACAGTTACTTTATGAAGTTATATTTTGTTCAGCGCATTAAAGTGAATGACCGAGAGCGTCATATCAACTCAACGCGTTGTCGATCGATCTCCGAGGAGTTGACCGTTACGAGTGCACGGTTTAGTCATACAACAGTTGCTATTTCTGTGTGTCCTTAAGTTTATGGCAATTCTGTATTCTTGGTTTGTGTAATTAGTAGTAGGCATGAGCCAATACATATATTAACAGTTAGTAACATTTGTGTACACCCAGTAGGACGAGGCTACTGCATGCTATTCTATAATATATTTGTTCAGTAACACTCTTAATTAGGGGAGTCAAGACCTGTAAATAAACGTATAGGTCTTACTCCGAATGTATAGCCTAATTACGTTCTACGCTTGAAAGAATAGGCGTGAACACGGCCGGGTCGACAAGTTTACACGAACATGGGTCGGCATGTTTACATGTTTTCTCGCAGTAAACGAACAGTTGTGTTTTCTCGAAACGGCACACGACACAGGAACTTTAACAAGGAAGGTAGACGAAAGACAGATGGTAACGTCAGTGTCACGTGAACGGGGCCAGAAACACCTCTCGAACGGTGTGTTCAACAAGACCGCGACTGGCACCTGAGACGTTGCAAAAGGTGTATGTGGATGTCCGTTTACGTTTCCCACCTGTGTGATGCGTGCGTGGACCGGCACGCTTGGCCGAGCGACCGGGCGTTAGTTGCTCGAGCGACGAGGGTAATCTCGACGGAATGCGCACCCCGATTTATGGCTTTCTCTTAGGAGTTGTCGTGTTAACGGGTGTTGATCGATGGCACTGTCGACACTCGGCGACAAGTGCACGACAACACGACAATCTGCACGGGTGTGTCACGCCAGCTGCAGCGACAGGGCGGCAGGCGAATGTCATTCGCAGTTGTTGTCATATACTGAAGAAAAAAACAACGGGTGGATCGTTTGGGTACGATGATGATTCGAATCCTGGGTTGGCTGCCCGTCCAGTCAATTCGTAATAATGCATTACAACCTGTAGTTCTATCAGACATAATTACCTCTCAAGAAACTTGTTTTCAGATCTGAATATTTCGACCGAACCCCGCAGTCGTCTTTAGCAGAGTAAAGTTCATTCTGCTGAAGAAGAAGGCGGGATGCATTCGAAATATTCCGACCGGAAATCGTGTTTCTTGAGAAGTAATTATGTCTAATATTAATAACCAAGTAACCATATTATTAGAAGTCATTCGAGGAGCCTGTGGTTGCGTTCTATAACTGGGGGCTACACAAAGAGAAGTCAAAGACCCCCGTCGAGTTGGGGAGGCCTAACTGTGCAACAGGTGGCGAGTCTCTATCTCGTTAATATCAGAAACTTCACTCCGAGATAGGACTCTTTGGAGCACGACCACGGATGCAACGAAAATTCCACTCGCGCGTTTTAGTTCAAACGTTGAGGTTCACCGCAATTAAGATAACGATGAACAAACAGAACGGCGGGGCGAGGCTTCACAAGCGCGGGCTATTGACAGTATTATCTCGCCTGAGTGAAATCCTGCGTCGTTTTTACGAGCAATTCTGACAAACTGTTTTTAACATATGTCATTATCCATGCATATATAAAGAACAACACAGTGATAAGAACACCATTAGTCTCGTACAAACAAAATATATCTTTGCAATACACCATCAGGTCCGTATGCCAATGGGATATCATGCGAGCACATTAAAATTGTGACAAATATCCCTGGGACAAAAAATATACATAGAAACATCGCTGGAACCGCTTTAGTTTGAATTCAGATGTTAAGACTTTTTACGGCAACTATCTTGTTTAAATATCTAATCAACAACCATAAGGCAGACTGTTGGACACGAACTACAATCTGCGACGAGAGATGTTTTGCTGCTATCAAACCAGAGAGTGGTGAGATAGTGTTACTCTATCAATGATTCAGACTGCGATACAGATACGCGATACGCCGTCTGCAAAGGTATATCTCGATACACTTAGAGATATGGGTTCTCGTCTGTAGTATCTACACCCGAGATAACATATTCCTTTATCGTACGCACTTCCGTACTTACGTCACCCTAGGCCCTAAACACGGGCGTCAGCACACACACTAAAGGCGACCGTATTAATTCCATCGACGTCACGAGCAACGTGGTACTCATTTGATTACGTAATCTACTCATTCAGATACTTGAATAGTCGGATTATGGGCATGGAAGGCTTTTAAAGAAAGGCATTTCGCTTCATTAGCTGTACACAGTTATGTCGGTGTTCAAATGAACATCAAGCACGCTCGGTTCAACGTTGAACGGTTATCAGTTACTCCGCGCCGGAAGATATTTTCTTAGACAACAAATAACGATGAACTCACGATATCATCTTATAGGCCTATAATATCACATAAGTCGTTTCATACTAATCTCGGAATGTTCTTATTTAGACAAAATAATACTTTTTTTATGTGTGTAACTTCACGTCAACGCAATAAATCCGAACTTTTTCACCACTTCGCCTGTTTCGTGTTACCTATAGGGCAATGGTGTCCTCTAAAAATAAACTTTATCGATATATCTAGCAACACGGCAAACATCGTCGAAATAACACAGAACGTGTCTGAGTTGTAACTGCAGACACGTTGGAACAAAGCCTACGTAGAACTAGACCTGTACATACGGCACATTTGATTCAACTGCACCCACCACACACACTGTGTATTTTTGAGGTGGGGCTGGGCCATATAAACATATATATGTATATGTATATATACATATATATATGTGTGTATATATGGCCCAGCCCCACCTAAAAATACACACGCACGCACGCACGCACGCACGCACGCACGCACATGCATTATATATATATATATATATATAAAACATGTTGCACATTTTAATACGTTTATGGAAAATAATGGTTTTTTTTTTTGGGCCTCCTGCCGATATTCTATACGTACGGGGCCTACGTCACTGACTATACAACTCCCTGAGTTTAAGGATCAAATTTTTATTTATCGAATTCACTAAATAACAAGGCTAAACGGCAATGATGGTGTGTTTGTGGGGGCTATTTACGGCACCAGATGCTCCTTTTTCGTGATACGAAACCGTCGTTACGCGATGGCTGTGGTTTGATTGGGCCGCCTATATTTAGTCCCGTCGTAACAGCATGTCGCGTGTCGTCCCTTGCGACACTCAGGATGTTGAGTAGTGTCGCGTTCACGCCACTAGACGCATCACTCAGTCGCTGTATCGCGCTGAAATCACGACAAAACCACTTTGAACCATTTTGAACTGCACGCATTCCCGAGTGATGCCCGTTCGGTTTTACATGCAACAATCCACCGGACGAAATATATAAATTTCCTGTTGGACAGGCCGTGCTTACAACATAGCACCCATTTAGTGACGGCTTCCGCGTGCTTTAACTTTAACGACGTTGATATGCCGACGACGACAGTGATTAACGCGGATGACTTGCGTTGTGGGTGGGACGATTTAGCCACCTACGATATACATGCCTGCAGAATGCGCCACGGTCGACAAGTTTGGTTGATGACGGACCGATTTTTTTTGATGTTCACTGTCTGTCTGGTCTGCGAACTTTTAGATTCTTACTGTCGTATAAATGCCTACGCACAAACTGCCAATCATCGTCATTGCCTGCACCAATGGCAACGGATAAACATTAGCGTTTGTGTAGGGTCTAGGACTCTAGGCCCTATGTTAGGGCCTAACATTTGACGTAGACACTAATTGACTGTTTGTGCTTCGGAAATACGCTAGGTCTACATCTAGGCACATGATTAATTCATGTAGGAAACGACATGGATATATATATGTATATATATATATATATATATATATATATATATATATATATATATATATATATATATATAAATTATATATATCAATTATATATTTCATCAACTTTAATATAAAACGGTTGTTGGAAACGTTGTCACTTCTGCCACTGCCCTGCTTTGACAAACATCTTTGTCTTTGTCCTGCATGGGTCTGGCTGAAGTCAGTGATTAGAGTGACAGGTGTTTCAACCTACCATCTCTCACCTGTTTTGGGGTCCACCTCCTCCCTCCCATCATTTTAACAATCCACCTCCCACCAATCTTACCTTTCACATCCCACACATTTTAGAACAAAATCTCAATCAGCCTTCCTGCCACACCCCAGGCCATGGCTTCTTGGTTCTGATCTGATTGAGCTCTGAGTCTGAAACTACGACGTCTTCGCGGTCAATGTCAATGAATCATTGAATGCCGCTATCTCGTTTCTGTTAATCTATGTTCCGCCCAAATTTGACGCCGTGAATTAAGCATGATTTACTTTTATGTAAGTTATTAAATATTATATACGGTAATTTTATAATCAGTAGCTGTAGCCGTAGGCCCTACGCCTACGGCTACGTATTTAAATCGAAACCAACTGTTACACCAGGCAACAATGATAAATCAAACACCAGCTATCAGGCCCACAATTTTGCCATTTTTGCTGCGTTTTACGCCATCTGTTTAGCGAAGCATAACTACAAGCGAAGGTTTTCCCGTAGCGTTGCTGGTGCAAAAGAAACGAACAGTAGGCTTTGTTTAGTGTTTTATGTTTCCAGTGTCTAGACTCAAACTGTAGTTGATCCCAGATTAAACAAATAAGGTTCTTTTGTTACATGATATTCAATTGCGTCGGCGGACTGTCTAATTATCTTGTCTGCGTTTGACAGTGAGTGACATGTTATTGTTACCTGGCGTGACCGTGACTGTGGAATGTGATTGTACCGCGTAGAAATGATCGATCAAAAACACAAATAGTCGAGCTTCCATTCGTAATTGTTAGCAATTAACGTCAATGTCAATAACCCAGATATACAAAATATGTCATTTGTTATCAGAGGTGGCTCTGCAAACGTCACGACGCACAATACAAGTCAGTTATCACGACAAAGTCAAGACTCAATGTCTAAAGAGATAAACTAAACTGTCGATTGTCGAAGCATACATTTTGTAGGCGAATATAAAATTGGAAAAATAGATTCCACGATTTTGTTGTTTTTCTACATCACAGGTGTCGTTGGAGAACAGAACTAATCATGGCATGCATAGTTCGCCATGAGATAACTAGGGTAGATAGTACTGTAGTCGATGTCTGATCTAAAGACTTAAACTTAACTGATATTTAAGGTAAAAGGCAAACATTTTTTACTTGACAACGTCAAAATATGTTTTCTAAGCCAGTACTCTTGACAATGATGTTGATGAGGGAGAATAAATATTGCACTGATCTATGTCTAATATATATGACTGTCTATGCATGCTGATTTGACCACCACTACTGGTAGTTGTTACAGTTTTGGATAAGTCCTACTAAAGTATTCTCCAAGCAATAAAACTTATAATGAATCCTAACAATTATTTACAAAAACTACACATAATTTTTAGAACAAAAATTAATTTTGTAATGAATCGGTTTATGTTTTTATCCTTTGTTGTAAGTATGATGCAACATAATACATGTATATATATATATATATTTGTTTTTGACTGAGAAGCACTTACAGGACTGTGGTCATATATTAACAACATTTTTGTGGTGAAACTTTGAAGATGTAAAAATTACTAGCCATCAAACTTATGTGTTGAATTTCAGTATTAAGCATCTGAATTGGTTATTGCTGTATTCTTGATACATTAAAACACAATCCTTTCATATATGATATGCTAAAGGTCAGTCTTCAACAGAACAGTCATTGGCGATTGCAGTTAACATTATATCAAGCAGCAGGTGTGACAAAGTGGGCTGTTAGTGCCTGTCAAGTGGTTATGATGGCAGGCTTGTTAACCTTTTGTTTTGCTCTTTCAGCAGTAGCATGATGGGAATTTTTTGTTGAATGACTCACGTGAATGTATATTCTTGCAAATTTGAGTCATTTGTATTAACTTTCTGTGTCTTCTCAGTTGGACCACACATGAAGAGCTTAGTGTTGGATTCCATTTGGTCAGTTCCCCACTTGACCCTACTTCCAGGGGTTATCGCAGTGTTCTCAAATGTGAATCATATTAGAGCTTAAAATATTTGTGGCTATTCATTACCTGCAGAAGGTCATGAAAGGTCATACTTGGTTTTCGTGCTGAAAACTCCTACAATTGAAGCTTCGGCAAAGAATGGCATCAATTATGTAACGTAACAATATTTTCCTGTCTTGAACAAGTTTGGTATCATGATTCAGAAAGAGTAATTCTTTACTGAATTTGCTATCATAAATTCTTAACTGAAATCGCTATCATAAAAATTAAATTTAGGCTGCACACAACTTTTCACTGTTCCCAGAACTTTATAAGCTGACCTCTCAATTTTCCGTTAATTATCATGCATCACAAACAAAATCTACAAATTCCTATAATCTATCCCAATCTGTTGTAGGCACCACGTAGACTGTTTCCATCTATCCTATGCTGAGATATAGGAGTGCAACCTGACATGATAAGGACTTGTATGTTATTTCTAGTTAGAAGCAAGTGGTTAGGCTGATAATGCATAAACCACTTCCCGCAGCTTTGTAATTATTATTTATAAATGTTATTTTCTCGTGTGCTACCGTTTTTGATCCAGCACACATTTTTTGCTGTCACAACAGTTTTATCTTGCAAATGAGCAGCTTTATCTACGACAGTGTACTTTTGTTTATGTACCCACATTACAATAATCATACCCTGTCTCTCACAGTGACTGTCTAGTTTCACTACCATTGTTTGGAACTTAGTATTGCATTTGTTGTTTCTGGCTCAGGCCGCATGTCTGACAATTTACGTTGGCATTCTGTTAGTTTATTGACTGAATTTATGTGAGCCACTCCGCCAGTGTCATTGTTTGAGGTGAAACAGCAGGCTGCACTGTGCCAAGTTGTACTCTAGCGAGAGCTGGTGAGGTCGCACATCAAAGGGGACTAGGGAAGCTATGTGGTGCAGTATCTGTCCGACAGCCGTTATGATGAATATGTTGTGGCTGTAGTTTTCTGGCAGCCTCTGTGTATGATTTATGCCTCCGACCATATGACTGAGTGGGAATATGTCAGTTGTGACTCGGCGCTTCTGTTTACATTTGCTGGCCCTATGGGACACCACCGCACCAGCATTTAATATGTCACCAGGGTCACTAACAGATGACAACATGTCCTGGTTCACTACCAGATGACACAGCAGTGTCTCTGCGTTCACAGCTGTTGTGTCATATGTTCTCCTTACGTCTGCCACTATTTACAGCGTGTTTTATCTATATACGAATACATTAACTTTGGATCACTGTAAGTCTATCTCCTATGAGGTGCTGAAGTCCATTTGCCTCTTTCTATGTGTGTTTGCTTCCTTGAACAATTGGCCTCTGACCTGTCAATTGGCGATGTGTAGAGAAAATACAGTACCCCTAATACATATTTAGAGTAATTGAATTATAAACATGTTTTTGAAATGCATGGCTTTTCTTTAGGGTCTTTCTCTTACCTGAGACAATAAATTAAGTGGTGATTATTTCGCCAGGTGGTACCTGTGTAAATGAGTGTTTTATTGCTCCATGGGCAGGTGTAAGCAATTATGAATTTGTAACTAATTGGTGTAGTACTTTATAATTCTGGTGTCTGTTGTAATGAGATATCGTTAATGTTAGTGATATAATATAATTACTACTGACTTTCTGAATGCAGTGAAGATATTCCACTTGTCACTGTATCCAGGTTTTGCAAGACTTTCAGGTACAAGGACTTTAAGGTAGAATCATTTAAATAAAATCATGTATCAAAGATATCAATTCTAACAACATGACTGCTCATTTTGTTTTTAGTGAAGTTGAACCACAATTTGTTCAATCGTATAATTTGACCATTAACGGTAACTTATAAACATCAGCCTTGTTGTTCAGTTAGCATTTCCTAAAACCTAAACAGATTATGGTAAATTATGTGTCAAAACGTATGGTTTATTAAACACATTTGAGTAGGCATGTTGTTAGAATAGATACACAATGTGGTTTATACCATAACATAATTATATTACAATAAAAACAAGCAGACTTTGTATGTTTGTATCAGCACAACATAGAAATGAATCTGGTTAAGCAACTGTTGAAAACGTTATTTTCCTTCACTTCCTTGTAAGTTTGTGTTCACCATGTGAGACAGACGTCGTCAGTCATGGGTGTCCATCCAATGGAGAGATGATTAAATCATTCCAGAAAGGTGCATCCAAAATCCAGGGCTGAGGCGGAAATAAATGGTACCAGGCATGTGTGTGACTCTGTCAAACCTTCCACTATGCACCCCCACAAAAACCACGTCAGCACAAGACCACCCAGCCAGTCCCATCCAATAGGAGTGTGAGAAAAAATGACATCGACATCAGCTAACACAGACACGTGTCTTACAAACCTCTTGAATGTCTTTGATAACGTTTAATACTCATCATTGTCTCCACTCACAAACTGAATTAGGTTTTTTTAGCGTTTCCAAGCGATCGACGGCATCGGCAGCATTCAGGGTTACAGCCCGCCGAGTGCAGACAAATTTATGTTGACAGGCCCTATTTTTGAGGCAATCCATTTGCGGTGGCTAAAGGAGCCGCCGATGTGGTGTGTACCTGTATCAGCAAGCTCGACACCTGGCCTAACCTTTTCACCGTCTAGTTTTATACATATATTACGAGTGACACTACTAGCCCATCCATTACTAGGAGTGTGTGTGTGTGGGATCATCGTTAGTACCTTTTGTTTTTCTCTAGGTATCATTCAAAGCATTTATCTAGTTCACCTTGGCAGTCTCGAGTGAAGTATGACCTTGCCATTCCACGTGTGTCAGCCTCACGGAAGTCACATTTGTTACAGCGATCAAATTAAATGTGTCGCCATTTCATCATTACTGACTGAATCGTGATTATTACCACAGCTGATAATGCTGTTAATAAAATAAAATATGATCTTCGTTGATCATAATTGCATATTTTTTCCTCTGTAAACAATGCAGTTGATGTGAATGAATCGTTGTGATTACTCAGTGGAAAGATATATTTTGTGGATTTTATTTATTTGTGACTCACAATCTGTGAAATTCATAGCATGCGGATAAGCATGTTTTCTTTTTTACCTGCCGGCTGTGATATTTGTGTAGAAACAAGAGCTAAAGGTCACCAATGACATCACCAGGCAGCCACACTGCTGTGGTATCTGCTTACAGATTAATTCACCAAGCACTTTGTGGTGCATTGGATTTAAGAGGTGGCTTAAAATACAAGTTGAGTAATTGGCAGTGACAGAGATTGATGAATGGAGGGAGACACTCTGGTGTAGTTAAATGTTGATTACCCCTCTATGTACTTTCCCCAAAACAAGGGTTCACGCAAAAATGAGGTGGTAGATATAAGGTCCCAAAAGTGAATCCCTTTACCTAAATCCATGCCTGTATTGTAAGTTAAATTTTAGTTGAATCAGCATTTTTCTGGGTTCATTTCTTTTGATCCGCTGGAAGAATATTGATCTGTTAGTAACATTGCATGAAGACATCTGCTTGTTTTGCTCACCATATATAACCAGCATCTTGAGAGAATAAATGAGAGTGAAAAAAATCCCCAGGTGGTTGATGAAAGAATGAATATCTAACATGTCGGATTTTCAGAAAAATTAAAATGTACATTTGTGCACAACATCGAGAACAGATGTTGCATGATTGTTGCCATTGTAATAAAAATAGCAATCTATCTCCAGATGGTGTTTCATCATCGGGTGCCCAGAACTTTGTATGATGTTCATTTTAAGAATGCGCCAGTGATGAATTAGGAGTCTGCTCCTCAAGTTTTTGTAATTTATCTCTTTCGAATGTCTCATCTCCTCAAGTTGTGCTTTGATCAAACTCCTCGAGTTAATCTTAGATCACTGTTGCCCATGTTGAGGAACAGATGTGCGAAATGTAATCTTTATATTAATTTGCTAACTTTGGGGGGTTGTGGGTGCAAAAGTTAATTAAGTACTTTTACAGTTATTTACTTAACGTATACGTTTTTTTGCCTATCAGGGACAAATGGAAACTGTGGCCCCAAAACTGAGTGGTGAGACACTCTCCAGAGGGTGCTACTAGTACTGTATCTTTGCATTAACTTTTTTGAAATATCGGCAAGCAGTTACATTTGGTGATAACTGCTACTCTAGCTTTGTTGCTTCTAGACCGGGTATTAGCTAGTTTAACAAGACTATCATTCCAAAAACAATTTTACATGATACCTGATGTATTGG
Organism: Escarpia spicata; assembly: GCA_963995525.1. Lineage (NCBI taxonomy): Eukaryota > Metazoa > Annelida > Polychaeta > Sabellida > Siboglinidae > Escarpia > Escarpia spicata. The sequence continues at coordinate 7,416,145 of OZ023218.1, forward strand.
CAGTCATAACATAGTTATCCACATGTTGTCCTCCTATGGCTGTTACCTCTCTTTATGGGTTTACCTTTGTTCCTTTTGGTGTCATAATCTGAGGATATAGATCATGCACTAAGCACCCACACTAGCCAGGCAAGTTACAATACAAATCTTGATTTATTAATAGTAATTTGGCATGAACATTCTGCGGTCCACATACCATAAACTAGATCAGCATCAAATAGCCATATGTATTGAAGCTAATCTGCCACATGTGAATGTTAATCCTTGTGTTGATTCATGCGTGACTTGATGTCATAGATGGCCAGTGTGAACGAGTGGTGTACGACTTATAAGTCAAACCCTCACTGTTGTGGTTTACGAAGTGAGTTGCATGGCCGCTGGGCTTGGCACTGACATAGGTTGGCTCAAGTGATCTACAGTTGAAATCCTGCGTGTGCGTGCGCTGTGAACTTGATGATTTATACCAGTGTTTACAGATGAAGCAGCTGCATTGCTTTGTGCATCCGAGATATTGTCACACATTTCTGACAGGTCATTCTCTTTAATGCAAGTGGGCAGTGGCAGTAATGAGCCTGCTTGACCGATTTTCACTTGTTTGCCGTTTGATTGGTGACCTTATATGTCTGGTGGTTTGCAGGTGTTTGGTCTTATTTACCCTCATCACTGTTAACATTGTCCCTTGTCTTTCCGTTCAGTCAGTGTTTGGTTCTCTTTCTCTTAAGCCTCTGTCTTTCATTTGTTTTTCCACCTCTTCCTTCTAGACATCTAGATATCAGAAAGTGTTAATTCCCAATAATAATATCATATCATAAACTGATCAAATGTGAATGCTAGCAGTATAGATATGTTGAATAACGATATTGACAGATCTTTCCGAAGGGTGGGGTACTCAATGCTACATATAAATTGCAAAAATGTTACACTCTTGATTAGCTAAGTTTTATCCTTGTCCATTTGCCAGCTGGAGTTTTAGCTCTGGATGGCAATCCCATTAACTAGACTAGTTAAAACGTATCTTTTCTCTGAAGAGATCCATTTCACTAGTCATGTTGCAGAATTGTTGTGATGTTTTGGAAGAAACCTTTTTATCAGCCAATGCTATTGAACCATATATATTAATTTGGATATCCATAATTAGGCATTACCACAGCACTTTCCGAACTGTTTCCCACTTTCATCTGATAGCAGGTGGCAATCTTCACATCCCATGAACTGATACGCTGATATGTTCCCTGAATCCACTTGACAACAGTAAGACAGTTTCCAGCTGTCAATATGTCGTGTTGATTAAGTGTGCTTTTGTCAAATGTATGGTATGTTGGCCAAGTGGGTGTGTGTGGACTTCCCTTCATATGTATGTACAAGGCTATACATATGTATGTACAAGGCTATACATATGTATGTACAGGGCTATAAGTGTGTATGTGTGCGTCCATGTGTGTGTGTGTGTGTGTGTGTGTGTGCGTAAGCGAGCATGCATGCATGTCTATATGCATGAATGGTGTATCAGCAACTCTGCCTGTGACTCAATGCTTCAGTGTAGACGTATTGTTGTGTCTATATATTAGTGACTATTGATGACACATGTCAATGACGGTACTGCTGTTTACTCATTGTAATTCCCTAGCAGTGCTTCATTTACTCTTCTCTTTACTTGCTTCAGTTCACTCAGCTGTATGAATGAGTACCTGGCTATAGACAGTGGTGGTTATTTGTGTACGAATAGTCTTCGTGCATTAATTGCAGCATGGCTGAATGCTTCCCAGAGAAGTCAAGATGGTATTCGATTGAGCAGGTCTGCCAGAGAGTAAAGTGTAAAGCGCTTTGAGCAGTCCTGAGGCCTGGATACTGCGCTATATAAAAACTTACCTTTACTTTTACATAGTTGGTAAACTTTTATATCCCATGGCATAGACACCAGGTAGAAGAGACCAACAGCTTATAGTGTCTCTTCCGAAAGACAGGACCAGTCTGATATATGTCAATAGACATATCAGCCAAATGTGTTTGTGTCAGATTATGTGTGTCACTAAATATACTTTTATCGGATTATGTGTGTCACTAAATGTGTGTCAGATTATGTGTGTTGCTAAATGTGTGTCAGATTATTTTTGTCACTTAATGTGTCTTTATCAGATTATATGTGTCACTAAATGTGTCTATCAGATTATGTGTGTCATTTAATGTGTCTGTTGGGTCATGTGTGTCACACAATGTGTCTGTCAGATTATATGTGGCACTGAATGTTTCTATCAGATTATGTGTGTCATTAAATGTATCTTTGTTGAGTTATATGTGTCATCTTTGTCGGATTATGTGTGTCACTAATGTATCTTTGTCGGATCATGTGTGTCAATTAACATATTTGTCTGATTATGTGTGTCACTTAACGTCTTTGTCGAATTATGTTTGTCACTAATGTATCTTTGTCGGATTATGTGTGTCACTAAATGTGTCTTTCTGTTGCAGTTTTAGCTGAGCAGCTGGTGACGCATCAAATACTTGACTTGTCTCGACATGTCAATTGGAACATGATAGACAACAGTACTATGCAGCCGAGACTCAGTACAGATGATCATTCCTTGGCATATAGCTTCAAAAGTAAGTCTCTCTTTGCCTTAGCATCTGGTTCAGCGACAATGTCTTTAGGGATAATCTCAGAATATTGATGTCTGATATCAGACGGAATCACTTTCATCTGGCCTCAGCCCCCACCTCCAAGACGAAAGTTTGTAAACATTGATAAGATGATATCAATATATTCACAGTATCACTCCGAAGGGTAAAATATCGATGTCCATCGCACAGGCGAAAGATGTTCTGAGATGACCCCTTATGCGGTACCCAATTTATATTACAAGAACTTTCATGAACAAAACCTTCAAAGACACAAAAGTTTTATATTAAAAATGTTGTCACTATTCTGATCCAGTTGACTATTTGATGATTATGACGATGATTCATTATTCTTGTGAGAGAAATAGTCTGGAGACATTTTAAATATTGCAGTCAGTCCCCCCCATAATTCACAACATCTTGTCCCGTCATTCGCTAATTCTCTGAGCTTCTCAATGACCATTGTTGACTATATAGATGAAATAATTAGAAAGTTTAAATATGGAACTTTTTAACTTTAATTAATCATATATGGCACATGTTTAAGTCAGTTGTTTTCCAGCCAAACTTTACATTATATGTATGAAAATGTTAATTACAATGTTAAGAACGTTTTACTAAAACAGTGAAACCATAATTGTCAATATTAAAATATATATTCTAAAAGGACTCAAAACAGATTATGGATTAAAGCAATATTATCAAGATGTGTTTATTTGGTTGTACCGATTATGCAATAGACCTTTGTGAAACCGTTAATGAAAAGGTGAATCTTTACATCTGGTTTTCTGCAAGAAATTTATAGGAACCAGGCGTAGGGATGTCTGGATTTAGTAATATTCTATGCCGGTCTGTTACATTTCTTATCTGTTCTGGTGGGCGGGAACCCAAAGTGAAATTCCAAGCCACAGTTTATCAGTTGCCATTATTAATGCCATAGTAAGTATTTTGAGAACCGAGATTGCGGCACTTAATCTGACAGTGGACATCTACATTGTCAAAGATAGTAAACAGGTTCTCCATTTCTACTTCGGTCCAGTTTGACCAGTCACAGTAGAATGACCAGGCTTGGTATTAGTAAGAATAGTCACCGGTGCCTGGTTTCTGATCGGTCTACTTATGTGACTTTGGTGTACCTGATATGCAATTATGTTATGTACATTCAAATCTGGTGCTAATTTTATTCATAAACATTGCGTAGACTTTTATCCACTTTGACGTGTCATGCCCCATGCGTCGAATGCTTGTCGAATTCGATCATGTAGTTCATTCTCGTTCAGAATACAATGTCCTTACCCCCAGTGAGGAATTGTTGGTATGACGTGCATGCATATAAAAAGCTTTATCGCACTCTATAAAATGCATAATGCAAATGTATGGATCAGTCATTTAAAGAAGTTCTTAAGATGCTTAGTTTAGTTTCAATAAAAAATACTGACATTTGACATGATAATTACCTCTGAAGACACTTGTATTCTTTCAACAATATCTTAAAAACATGTAAAACTTGTGTCACGTGTCATATTTCAAGGAACTGTAAAAATGTAGGGATTTAAAATTTAGTGATGTCCTCCATTTTAGAATAAGCTTTATCCAGCCTTAGTTGATGCCAGTCGTCCAGATAATTCGACAATTTGTCATTTCGGTGCAAAATAATTTGACAATTATTGACTACTTATAACTGACATGTTGAATTAGCACTATATTTGCGTGTCGTTTGATATTTAAGCGAGAAGGAAGCTGTATTACTCAACATCTAAGTGTAAGACCAGTATACATTAGGGCAGGTACACGTTACTGTCACCTTGCAGGTGTTACTGTCACCTGTCTAAGATGTACAATTTCACTGGGGCAACAAAAGTGACATTGTAAGGAATGCTAATAAACCACAGAGAAGGTAGGCAGTGAATGGCAGACAGATATCATATTAGTACAACACAATCTGTAGCTGCATAACTCTCATGCAAAGAAACACATCAGTTATCAAACAAAAATGACATCCAACTTCTATATTAAAATGCAGTGTTAGAATGATGTCAAAAATTATACATTTACACTAAAGTAGTACTTAGCAAAACTTGTTTCAATGTACACCAATATTTTTTACTGAGAACAAAATTTAAAAAATCACTTCACTAGTGCTGCTGATTAAATACTAGTAAATTCCACGAAACCATTAAAATAAACCATTTCTCCCTTTCAGCGTTTTTATGTTTTAACATATGTGTGCAGCTGTTAGCGCATTCTGCAATATTTAATATCTCATAACCCAATATCCACCTTATTCTTCAGTGATGCCAAACCCCTTTGAAGTTGACCAGCTAGTGTTCCTTAATTAGGAAAAAGATCGCATTGATTGCATAATTGGTTATGATGAATGGGACTGGTTTGCACTGTGCTGTTAACTTGTAACACTGTACGGTGACAATTCTTCTCAGCTGTTGATAGGAGCTCTCTGTACAATGTAGGTGTTATCAGATACTCAGTTAAAAGGTTTGCAACATGATCAAGTAAGTGCCGCCTCCACAAGGCTTGCGGAATCGGTGGTAAAGATCAACCACAACCCGGTGCACTCATTAAATAGTCCTTTAACATTCACAAACAAGTCGGCCCAATAAGGTGCCTTTTGCCACGTCCCAAGGTTGCGTTGCGTGCTGCCGCGAAACCAGATAGGCATTATTTTGAACTAATATGACTTGGTGCTTCAAGCCTGTTCACGCATGTGACACCGGTAGGGGTTCTCCATTTCAATTTTTATCTCTTCCCTTTCTTTCCATCTATCTCTCGCTCCAAAACATCCCTTTCAGTGTTTTATCTGTTCATCTTTCCCCGTTTCTTAGACCCAGTCACTTTTCGTTTCTTCATGGAGTTCGTCCTAGCACAATCCATGCAGTCGCACGCTGTTCGTTAAGATTAACAAAAATAACACTATCTGATAACGATGAGATATTTGATGGCTCTATCATATATATGAACCAAAAAAAGTGTGCCAAAAGGAAAAGATTTACTTCAACTTTTTAAAGGGACTTTTCATCTTATCGAATTCATTTGCAAGGACTGTTCGTGCATTAAATGCCATCTGATAAGTCAAGCCGCTTCATATTTAAATCTATGATGTAACTCAGTGTATAAATAATTATGTCCCGAAATATTTAACATTAATTCCACATGATTCATCCACATTATCACCATGAAATTCCTTTCAGATTAAATAATTTTTAATAATAGATGCAAATATGCATGCTCCGCCATGTTCGAATTATAGGCGTATCCGGTACCTGATTAGGATCTCACTGGTATTTAATCTTCAATAGTGGTATTCCCACCAAGCCAAAAACATTCTTGGTATTAGCTGTCAAGGGTCATTGACCTGCCACAATAAGACCATGGAGAGGTACGGCACCTGGCGTTTCTACAGTACCCACAGATGACAAGGACCAACCTATCACATTGTTTTTTCATCTCACTTTTGTGTAGCATATATGCGATGAAAACATCCCAAGAAACCCACAAATCGGCTCAAATCGGACCCGACACTTGGGTAATTGTCTCTCTTTAAGTCGTTAGAGGCCTGTAGGATCCATACCCTGGATGTAGCGTAAGGATCATTGCGTCTGTGGATGCCTCGCTTTACTGTCAAAGCGTTACGGTAACACACACTACAGAACCTTGGCTATCTGTTGCACATCTTCACCACAGTCGCTGGAACATTCTCGTGCAGTCACCACCTGGTGGTAGCGGCGACAATACCCCGAAGATTACACACGCTGATTGCGAGCATTTGTGTAACACACAAAAGCGACCACAATCTGCATTGGAGTATCGGGCATGATTACCATTTCAGGTTACTATTTCATTGGCTGCTTTCACCGGCCGTATTAATGAGTGAAGGGTGTTCCTATTGGATGCGACAGATAAAGATAATTGACGCATTATATGGGTGAGAAGGGGCGGTTACTTCACACACTGATTCGTGGGCAAATAGTGGAACCAATGGATGTATCGCATTTCGTTAATTTGTTAAGCTAAATTGAGCTCCAATACAGACGGCGCCGCCACAAAGGTGTTTCATACAGGTGGAAGGGGGCTGTAAGTGGAGTGTTCTTTCAACAAGTCATCATTAATTGTAGGCCCCAGTGCTTCTACCCACTCTCAAGTCGCAATCCTCTTACAGATGTCAACTGGATCGCTGTGATGCAGGTCGCAAAACACCCATACGTTTTAAGTGGATGGTTTAGCCTCGGTTAAAGTGCTGAAATCATACAGTGGGTTGCACAGATATTTGTAGGTAGTTGTGTACTATTGTGACAGCACTAGTTGGTTGTGTAGTATTGTGAGATAGCACTAGTTGGTTGTGTACTATTGTGACATAGCACTAGTTGGTTGTGTAGTATAGTGAGATAGCACTAGTTGATTGTGTAGTATTGTGAGATAGCACTAGTTGGTTGTGTAATATTGTGACATAGCACTAGTTGGTTGTGTAGTATTGTGACATAGCACTAGTTGGTTGTGTAGTATTGTGAGATAGGACTAGTTGGTTGTGTAGTATTGTGAGATAGCACTAGTTGGTTGTGTAGTATTGTGAGACAGCACTAGTTGGTTGTGTAGTATTGTGAGACAGCACTAGTTGGTTGTGTAGTATTGTGAGATAGCACTAATTGGTTGTGTAGTATTGTGAGATAGCACTAGTTGGTTGTGTAGTATTGTGAGACAGCACTAGTTGGTTGTGTAGTGTTGTGAGATAGCACTAGTTGGTTGTGTAGTATTGTGAGACAGCACTAGTTGGTTGTGTAGTATTGTGAGATAGCACTAGTTGGTTGTGTAGTATTGTGAGATAGCACTAGTTGGTTGTGTAGTATTGTGAGAAAGCACTAGTTGGTTGTGTAGTATTGTGAGATAGCACTAGTTGGTTGTGTAGTATTGTGAGATAGCACTAGTTGGTTGTGTAGTATTGTGAGATAGCACTAGTTGGTTGTGTAGTATTGTGAGACAGCACTAGTTGGTTGTGTAGTATTGTGACATAGCATTAGTTGGTTGTGTAGTATTGTGAGATAGCACTAGTTGGTTGTGTAGTATTGTGAGATAGCACTAGTTGGTTGTGTAGTATTGTGACATAGCACTAGTTGGTTGTGTAGTATTGTGACATAGCACTAGTTGGTTGTGTAGTATTGTGAGATAGCACTAGTTGGACATAATAAGAATGCCATTTGGTGGAAGACAAGAAGTTTGTAGATGTTAGAATTCCTACGAAATTGCAGCTTATTTAGCTACAGTTCTAACTTCTGTAAGGCATATGAAAGTATTGTCTTGTTGATTGTTAATTCTTTAGTGTCTTTCATTTCACTAATCTCCCAATCTTCCAAGTTAGGTCGAGTTCAGTTAAAAATCTCATTTAGGATTACAAATTTACAACACTTCAGAATATTTTCAGTATGACACATTATTTTTTATTTCTCGAAAAGCAGCCCCCCCGTCATTAATCAGCAATTCCTGATGCATTTATCATGCGTATAGATTCCTCAACGTTTTAGTTTTTATTCTTTGGTATCTATATCCCCGCCACATAACAGTTACTCATAACAAAATCCTCACTTCTGTATGTGATAACGGCTATAATGGAGATTGAAAGTATTATTATGCAGCAACACGAGGCAAAACTGAGTAAGTTGTCCAACGATTTATGTTATTATTCACCTCTGGTGTACCCAGGCCTGAGTATGCCGTCGGATCCAAATCATATTCATCAAGAATGTAGACTGATATACCAACATAACCGGGGTCTACTGAGGATCTGGTGCTGTTCTTTATAGGCCCTGAACTAGTGCAAGGCACAACTGGACAGTGTTCTTAAGACAAGAAAGCCAACTGGACACCCGAATGTACCACAATTACGACTTTCTCACTCCTCCTACTTTGATTTGTGAGGCGGTTTTAAACTCTGCAGATTGTATGCCCATTGGCAAATGTGATAACTCAAGAGGGAGGTACCCGGATACGTTACAGAAGTGCTGCTTGGTCTTGGAGGTGGTTTGTGGCAGTATTCAAAGCCGTGGTTTCATTGATTTACATTCCCTTCTCACAATACTAATGTATGTTTAGTAACGGTAAAGTTGATGACGTAATTAGGGCATTGTCGTATGTACATGGGCAATGTCAATACATACACAATTTTTTTCATATTGTCAAGTGACGGCTACCCCCTAGAACTGAATGCTAACTGCCCCTAAAATGTTGCATGTTTTGGGCTGTTGATAATATGTGATAAATTGTGGGTTATTTTAAAATGTTGTGGTTTACATTTTGAAGCCCCCACATTGCAGACATCAGTTAATTGCTTTTAATTTTCAAAGTTGGACAGCTTAATCATCTCTGCTAATTCTTGACAGGTGATACAGGAGAATTGTCAATTTCAACAACTAGAAATGTCAGCGCTGTATTAATATAATTTACTTGTTGACTTATGTACATGATTGGTGTTGTAAATTGTTTTATGTGAGATATATTGCCGTGTATTTACTGTGATGGAGCTACAAACATTCTCATATGAAAAACATGGAGACTCCTTTACCTTTAGCTGACATGTATAAATTAAGATAACTGTAAAAATGTGTATTTCCCTCTCTTTTAAATAGTGGTGTGAAGTGCTTTAATTCAGCGTGAGTAGTAAAACTATCATAGTTTCTAGTCACTCATTTCCTCTGACCAGTGACTTTCCAGCCATTCAGCTGGACAATGCATCCACTACTGGTCAGACACTGGTGTCATTTGTCCACTGCCATTGTTATTATTCAAGATCAAGTCCTTCATGTCAACCAGTCAATTCATATAACTACTTGAGTAGTGACCAATGCCAGGTGTCCACTGTCAATGCCCCAAGTCTGGCGACAATACATCACTGGTCAAGCTCTGGCTGATATTATTAGCTTCAATGAAATCATACCTTCTTAGCGAGGTGCAATTCATAGATGGGAGTTTTATATATTGACCTATTTCTTGTCCCGGCTGTACCTTATGACAGGCTGTGTTGACATAATGCGGCACATGGACCAAGTTACCTGTGGCGTTTGTCAGCATGTCACTGCACAGCTGTGGACATGTGCTGACACCTGGTGCCATAGAAACTTGCCAAATGTGTCACCCTGTGGAAACTGTAACCATGGGAATGTTGCTGTTGTGGCACGTTATACAAAATGAGGAATTCTTCACTTCTTGTTTTTGCATATTCTTTATTTTGTCGATAAGTATGCAGAGGTATAGACATTCCCACATGTTTCTCTCTCTATATTTCTTCCGGTCATTTTTCTGGATGTTCCCCATCCAAGATTGACTAGGTGGACGTTTAAAATTACCCCAACTTTATACTATGAGATATCTATTTTTCATCATTTCCCCCTCTATTAATTAATAGGGTTGAACCTGGTTAAAACCGGGCTTATTTTCCCTGAAAAGTGGTCAAAACCCAGTCAAAACCTAATTTAGTGTGCAATATTTCTGTAATTAATTGTTAATCATTATAAAAACAATACAAGTGTCAAAATATATGTACAATATGAATAAAAAACAAGATATCTGTGTGACATATTAGTGTGATGTAGTTGATATTGTATTTGACGTAAGTGTACTCGTTGTTAAAATCGTACAATATTGCATAACAATTTAAAATTTGAATCACCTCGACACTTTCACCACACCAAGAAGCTAACGCCAATACAATTGCCAGGTGGCGTGCACTTAATGTATTACGTTTGTCGTTTTCACTATTAAGCATACAATTACATCCATTCCAAAATTGTGTATTACATTAGCGCAACAACAAAACTTTTATATATTCAGATTAATATTTTTAAATACACAGGACACCTAAATCCAATCATTTTCATTAGCCTGACACTGCGAGAATTGACACTGGACAACGTATTCGAATTCGGCGTAGCCAGGCCGTTTCCGTAGCGTAGATTTAGGGTCAGGCCGCACGCGGTCTATGTGAATTATTCAAGAACACGGCTACCTTTTTTCTGCCAAAATAGTTTCTAGAATATTTGTGCATATAAAGAACTTTGTAACTGACGAATACTTTACAATAATTAATAAGTTTTATACCCATGCTTTTATCTATTCAGCATGTGTGTCAATTCAGTTTCAGTTGTGCAGGAACAAGGACTGCTTCAGAGTAATTGCACGACAATTCAGCATTAATGTTTCATAATCTCCAGCTGTGCTTGTTTTAAGCAAGTAGATATTTATATTCTATCTCTAGGTAAAATTAGTAAATAAGCTAAATATAAGCTAGGAGAAATTTAGTCTTAGGCTTTTCAATAGTATTAATAGGTTTTGGCCGGGTTTTGACCAGTTTTGACCAGTTTTAACCTGGTTTTAATCGATAATCGGTCAAAACAGGTTTTGACCGGCTAGTGTTAAAAGTAAACGCTTACAATAGCCGTACATACATATCTGAATACAAAAACATTGCATTCTGAAGCAGCATAACTGCATCCAAACACTGCAGACACAAATATCTCTTCTGTTATTCTGCATTTCTGAAATAACTCCACCACAGATTCTGAATTTTTGTTATAAAAAAATTTGAGTTGATTTAACAACTTGACATTACAACCGAGCCTGCATCGGCGTACAAAGCTGTTTAATCAGCATATGTACATAAGTGCCGGCTTTCTTGTAGCACAATGACAAATGGCAGAGCGGTGCGAGTTTTTCCACTCAAGAATTCGCCTACTATTCACAATTCCTATCCAATGCAAGTCTTCTGTCTCCTCTGGTTAGTGTCGAAATGATTAACGACCATCCGCCTGCAATATGCTTTGCCATTTTTACATTTTACTGTATGCTCTTTTCGCACCCGGTGATGACCCCGATGTTTTCCCAATGTTTTACATAAATCCACATATTCAATCATGCAGTCAACGCGGCTGTACCTACAAAGCTAGACAAGAATTAGTCTCCAGGGACTTGTGTGATAGAAGCCAGTGTGTGTCTTTGTGGTTCCTCTCTGCGATATCTTCGATAAATAAGCAGACAGAGTGAGTTCACCGGGTCGTCGACCGACCTGTGGAAGATTTCCTCAATTCTTTATTCATTTTCACATCCATTTATGATGTTTCTGTTTAATGAGATGTTGTCGCCAGCTAACGATGGTGCCACACCTAATCCCTGGGGAAATGTGGCAGTATTTTATGCCGTGAATGTCACATGTATGTCTTGCTAGCACCCACATCCCCTCTTGTTGTCACTTGTCCCTTAGCTGAAAATTTATAGAATTACATAGAAATCTATAGAAAAAATAGATAGAAATATAGAATTGTATAACAGTATTAAACAGTTATCGCCGCAGCGTAGTTCTCCTAGCTAGCCACCTAGTGGCGCCACTATTTGTGGGCTTCACTTTTCGACCAGTATTTAGGCCGAGTGGTTTCTTTTGCCGTCCATTCTTTTTGGGTCACTACAATTTGTACAGACTGTTTTCATAGAATTTTCTATAGAATTTTATAAAATGTTCACAGTCACATACATTTTTATAGAATTTACAAAAATTCTATAATAAAAATATTCTAAAAAATTATATAAAAAATATTCCACAAAAATCCTTTAGAACATATACTATAGTATATATAGTATAGATATTCTATAGAATTTTTGTGCTAAGAGATTGGTGATGTTGCAAGATGTCCACATTAGAGACACTGTGGTAGGTGGTCCTGTCTGGTGTGACTTACTGGGGTGTGGGTGTGTGATAACTCTACAAAGTGCTCTGGTGGGTGTGGGCTCTATAACTGGTAAGTGAAACAACTGTCATCCTGACAGCAGGATGGTACTCTCATATTCTCCACCCCCCTTGATCTGTGCAATGTGGGGGCCTCATCACTTTGTCTGTCCCACCTTCTCAACAAGTGAGTTGTCGCCAGCTATTGGTGTGACACTGAAGACAGTTCTGGAGGATACCGCCGCTTGGGACTGCTTGTCCTGTCTAGAATGACCAGATGTGGACCATCTAGATTGTCTAAAGAGACCACCTGACCAGTAACTCCACTTGACGATCTCATGTGTGTCTTCTCCTGGGAGAAAACACAACCTGTATTCTCTAAAGCAACCACTACCTCTGGGATTATATGTGTTCTCTAGAAGGACCACTGCAGATAAAGACTACCAGTATTCTTCAGACGTCATTGCCAACACTGGAACTCTAAAACCGTTCTATACACGTTATAATTTTGATAAATGTTTTGCTGTACTTTAGAAACTATCTTGCAGCCTGCACGAATCACTCAAGCAGGATTAGGAACAGTTGGTAAAAATTTTGCCACGGCACCCATCGTTGTGTTCTTTCATCTGCTATTTTCATCGGTTATCAGCATTGCAGCAGTGTTTGTCAATTACCCCACAGCCTGAAGCACTGTGTATAGAACCTCAATTGTCTCGCTACACTGCCCGGATCCTATAGACAGGTTCTTGCGTTGACCTCTCTTTGTAATGCACATACTTTATGTCACCTAATGATAAATTTCTACAGTCTATGAAGTCGATTTCTCTGTACTCCTGCTGAGATAGTCGGTTCAAATATGAAGTATTTCACATACACAGACAGATAAAGTATGATTGATACCAGTGTCGGAGACTTTCACGAGCAAATATCTAATGATTTTTCCCGTTATCAATAAAGAAGTGGGCCAGGTTGATTTGGTAGAAGACATCTCATTTCTCAAATACTGTGGAGATAATGTAAAAACTACATGTTCGGTAAATGAGTCTCCGTTTGGGAATTATGTAAATTGGTTGTAGGTTTTATTGCTGCGATTACTGTAGAAAAATGGACAGCTTGTTGTTTGATACACAGGTTATTTATATTTGTAGGGATTTCACAATCTTGAGTGTATCCATAATAATAAATATTTAGAAGTGATTGGCTACTTAAAACTGAAGATATATGTATAACTGTTCTCTGATAGCACAAGGCTTAATGTAAAACAACATGTGTAACTGTTCGCTGATAGCACAAGACTTAATGTAAAACAACATGTGTAACTGTTCTCTGATAGCACAAGGCTTAATGTAAAACAACATGTGTAACTGTTCTCTGATAGCACAAGACTTAATGTAAAACAACATGTGTAACTGTTCTCTGATAGCACAAGACTTAACGTAAAACAACATGTGTAACTGTTCTCTGATAGCACAAGGCTTAATGTAAAACAACATGTGTAACTGTTCTCTGATAGCACAACGCTTAATGTAAAACAACATGTGTAACTGTTCTCTGATAGCACAAGACTTAATGTAAAACAATATGTGTAACTGGTCTCTGATAGCACAAGGCTTAATGTAAAACAACATGTGTAACTGTTCTCTGATAGCACAAGACTTAATGTAAAACAACATGTGTAACTGTTCTCTGATAGCACAAGGCTTAATGTAAAACAACATGTGTAACTGTTCTCTGATAGCACAAGGCTTAATGTAAAACAACATGTGTAACTGTTCTCTGATAGCACAAGACTTAATGTAAAACAACATGTGTAACTGTTCTCTGATAGCACAAGACTTAATGTAAAACAACATGTGTAACTGTTCTCTGATAGCGCAGGGCTTAATGTAAAACAACATGTGTAACTGTTCTCTGATAGCACAGGGCTTAATGTAAAACAACATGTGTAAATGTTCTTTGATAGCACAGGGCTTAATGTAAAACAGCATGTGTAACTGTTCTCTGATAGCACAGGGCATAATATAAAACAACATGTGTAACTGGTCTTTGATAGCACAGGGCGTAATGTAAAACAACACGTGTAACTGGTCTTTGATAGCACAGGGCGTAATGTAAAACAACATGTGTAACTGGTCTTTGATAACACAGGGCATAATGTAAAACAACATGTGTAACTGGTCTTTGATACCACAGGGCGTAAGATAAAACAACATGTGTAACTGGTCTTTGATACCACAGGGCGTAATGTAAAACAACATGTGTAACTGGTCTTTGATAGCACAGGGCGTAAGATAAAACAACATGTGTAACTGGTCTTTGATAGCACAGGGCGTAATGTAAAACAACATGTGTAACTGGTCTTTGATAGCACAGGGCGTAATGTAAAACAACATGTGTAACTGGTCTTTGATAGCACAGGGCGTAAGATAAAACAACATGTGTAACTAGTCTTTGATAGCACAGGGCGTAATGTAAAACAACATGTGTAACTGGTCTTTGATACCACAGGGCGTAATGTAAAACAACATGTGTAACTGGTCTTTGATAGCACAGGGAGTAAGATAAAACAACATGTGTAACTGGTCTTTGATACCACAGGGCGTAATGTAAAACAACATGTGTAACTGGTCTTTGATACCACAGGGCGTAAGATAAAACAACATGTGTAACTGGTCTTTGATACCACAGGGCGTAATGTAAAACAACATGTGTAACTGGTCTTTGATAGCACAGGGCATAAGATAAAACAACATGTGTAACTGGTCTTTGATACCACAGGGCGTAATGTAAAACAACATGTGTAACTGGTCTTTCATGACAGAAGACTTTAATGTAAAGAAGAGACAATGAGCAATTGGCCTTTCATAATAGGCCTGGTGTAAAGAACATACAATGTGTTCATGCAGTTGGGGTAGCGAGGGGGTGGGGTAGTTTCTTATGATTATCTTAGCCAGTGACTCAAAGTGCTGCTTATCTTGCTCTGCCTGTGTTTTCCCTCACGGATGCTACACTTTTTACCTTTAAAACAGGAAATATCTACCATCAACCACAATTTCAGAAATGCACAGAATCTACGGATTGTTGACACGGGATAGTTTGCTAGGATATTAAGACGCCAGCTGAGAGATACAGACAACTGTGCGTCACCCTTCCTCATTGCGAGACAGGCCAAAGGGGTGAGGGTGGCTGGAGCGTTCCATTGTCATCTATACCGGGGCATGTTGACCAGGGTACAACCCTTCTCTGTCATCGGGACTCATCGCTATCAAACTGTGTTAAGTGTTTTCCCCGCAGCGACCTTCCCCCCCCACCCCTCTGAGGGTGCGTGCCAGCGGCCCACCACTGCCTAACCACCCCATCCATTAGCCGTATTTATTCGGGGTGACACCGTGTGCTTTCTTTCTTGCCAGCTGCCAACTTGAATTCTGTCAGCTTCGCTTAGTGACGCTGAAGAATTTTTATTTCTGTAATGCGGCACCTGTTACACTGGTCACATGAACTGCGGTGCTCAAGGGTTTTAACCTGTGTCATGTGACACCGCCAACTGCGTGTTCTCCACGCACACCCCTGTATGTTCACGTTCGCATGCATTCACGTACCTGGTTTCCGGATCTGTGACGTGATCAGTTTTTATATCACTTTTCGTCAACAGGTAGTTTGACCCCGTCGTTTGACCCCAGTGTTGTATTCGTTGCATTTTCCCCGCGGCATCGGTGTAAGACACAATGTGCAGACCCAGCGCGTGTCAAGATAGTCCCCCTGCAACTGGGGCACTTTTGCGGGGTAGCTTGTGGCAATTTGTTCGCAGAGGCATTCTGTACCCCCCGAAAATTGTTGACTTATAAAAACAGCGGAGAACAGATAAATAGTAAGGTGTCAAATGTTTACCGGCAATAGGGAAGTGTTTTGTTTACCCTTATCTTCACACCCACCCCAAACTCCTGTCGCAGCATAGTTTCGTGAGATGAGTATCAGAGGCTGACTTTAAGACACAATAAACAAAGAAATGGAACGTGGCATTCTGGGAGCTAATGAATGGAACGAATTGTAACTAAATCTTACACAGTAGTGAGAAGACGTATCCGAGTATTTACAAACATATTGTAAACGGTGCCCAAAGTGTCTTGATAATGATCGTTTTTAAACGGAGAAGCATAACTCTGGAAATATCATGCACTAGCTGCAGAAAAGACAGAAAAGCGAGGAATTCACACGAGACGTTTTTATGTGCATTTTCCGGCTGTCACCAATTAGCGAGTCAACAGTTGTGGCTGACAGCCATTAGCACTTAAATGAATCGTGCATAATTGAGCGCGCTAACCGTCACAAAAACTAACCAACGTCAGAAATGTTGCCCACAGAGCCAGTCTTTGTTCATTCTTGTAGCTGTATATGAAATAGCCGCAATCCTGATAATGAAGAAGGCATGGAATTTCTACATATTTACAAATTCAGTATATAGGTCCAGTGAGTCATAACTTCTGAGACTTTAACAGGTACTATTTTCCATCGTCAATTCTTTGTAACTTATTTATATCCGGCAATGTCATGTCGTTGCATTGACTGAAATCAAACGCTTGTTGATTATCCCTGTGCGCTTACTACTGTTTCCAATTACAGATAAGCCAATTTAGCTGTGAAACCTAATTTTAGCATCAGTATGTGAAAACATTTACCCCCCATGAAGAAGGGTAACAAGAGTCAATCCAGTGTAAAGGTAGTTGGGAATGTTGAATAGAAATGGTAAAACTGTGTACCAGCTTACACACTGGCGTATTTAGAGGGGGGGGGGCGAGGGGGGGGTCGCTCCCTCAATGGTGGCAGCTGCCCCCCCCAAAAGTCGCTCGGCAGCTGTCAGCTCTGTTGTGTGCTGGACAGGGCAGTACTCGCCCATTTTTGCCCCCCCCAATGGAAAATCCTGGATACGCCACTAAGCTTACACCCACCTTTGGAGCAACAGACTAAGGCAGCAGTTATTACCGTCACAATATTTTTCGATTTAAAATTAATTCCCGCTGACCGTTTTAATTTCTGCATACGGTGACAATAAAACATACATAACACCAGAGTAATGCTCTCTGGGGAGTGGCTCACTACTCATCATTCCGTGTTTCACCGACAGGTAGAAAAACATTTCACGTAAAGAAATAACTTTATTTAACTATCTTTGTGTTTTTTAACATATCACCAATTGGTAGACGAGAGGCCAAAGGTCGAAGGAAGTGAGTCAACATAGAAAGAAATGAGTGGACCTCGGCGCCTGGGAGGAGATGTCACCACTGCCCCCATAGTTAGTTTATTAATAGATAGCAATGGTGGATGAATATAATCAGAAAAGGAGAAGCCAAGAAGATACTTTATCAGTGGGTATGACAACAATAGGACAATACTGAATTACATTCTCTCAACTTGTTTACTAGAAGTCCATGTCCCCAAACACAGACCTTGAATCATGCATATTTCTACTCATGTGGCTATGATTTGTAGGAAAGGTTGCACAATCCAGCGTAGGGCTAAACATAGAGCGGGCCACAGGGACAATCTCGCCAAATGCCAGTCTGCATTACAAACTCTCTATTTTGTAATAATACCACTATAATGGGTTTTTCTTCTCACAACATTAATTCTGGAATCTGTGTTGGTTGATTTATGTTAAGTTAATGTTGACAAATGACCTATTATGTTGGTTATTAGGGCCACTATAAATAGTGTAGTTGCCCTGCCAGCATAGGGGTGAACAACAGTGGAGAGGGCTCTTAAATATTAATAACCCTGGTCTTTAATCATTCTCTTTTTACTGGCTGCAGTGGATAGTATGTAGATAAAAGTGGCATTTGACTGAAGATGGATGTGTATTATAAGACTTGTGAGGTCAGCAGGTGGGTGAGTGTAAGAGTGGGGGTGGCAAGATATAGAGGGAAGATGTAGGGGTAATGTGGGGGGGGGGTAATTTTGGAGGGGTCAGGGTAAATAGAAATGATGGCATAGATGTTGGTATGTTGGATAGATGGGTAGGTAAGGGTAGATGTTGGGAAGTGATAAGTATGGTGGGGTTGATATGGGTGTAGATGTAGGGTAGGGTTAATTTAGGGTGGGGTTAATATGAGGGTAGATGTGGGATTAGTATGGGGGTAGTTGTATGGGTCAGTATCAGGGTGAAGGGATATGTGGAGGTGGTGGTAAATGTGGGGTATGGGTTAGAGTGGGGTTGAAGTCGGAAGGGTAGATGTAGGGATGGAGGTCAGTATGGGGTTAATGTAGGCAGGGTAGATGTGGGGTAGGTGGTTGTATTTGGGGTATAGATGTGGTGGCAGGGATCGACATGGAATGGCTACAGTTTGGCTTATAAATGAAGAACTGAACGAAGATATACATAAGTTTGAAGAAGTATGTCTTAATTTGAGCAACTTCACACAATTTAACCATACAATTGTGCACCAGGTGGCACCACTGAGCTTCTGTTGACTGCACCCTGCACTTTGTCAACGTCCCATCAACAAGGTCATTACATTTGACATAAAGTCATTCATGTGTAAAGATTAATGTCAGTGGCATGGACTCCTGCTTAAGGCCAGACACTGCACCTGAAGTAAATGTTGTTGTCAAAGATACTTAAAATGTATTTTTGTTGTAATCTGATAGCGTTTTCAGATGGGGCATCAAATAAAACTAGTTTTCAAATCTTCCATGTCGTTGTACAATTACATGGACACAACTGTACATGTGGACCAGTCGATTGATGTCACCGATTCTCCTTGTTCCAGACTCAAACAGATCCATACAGTTGACTTCAGAGGAACTTCATAAGCTGCAGAGACTCTTAGGTGAAGATAAAGACTTCACAATAACAGCGACGTTCAAACAGCGGCGAAACAACACTGGAAGTATTATTGCTCTGGGTACAAGAACACAAAGGTAAGCAACACGAAAGACACAAGTGTTCATAAAGTCAAAGACTGCGTCATCATTGTAAAACATTACATGTTTTACAAACGTGAATATGATGATTGGTCACATCCTTGTCATGACCTTGTCATGACCTTGTTATGCTTTTGTCACATCCTCATCACGGCTTCATCACGTTCTCGTCATGTCTTCATCACATCCTTGTCACATCCTCATCACACTTTCATTACATTCTCGTTACGTCCTTGTCCATTCCTCGACATGCCCCCATATCATATCTTTGTCTCATGGTTGATTTCTGTATTTTTAGATGGTTAAATTTCACAGCGAATCTTATTAAAAACAGATTGTGATTGATGGTAAAAATGAATTCGATAATCAGGTAGCATAATATTTATGTGGTGTTTCTTGACAGCACAAATTAGTAAACAGAAACTGATTGGGAGCTTAGTAAGATTCATGCATACAGGGATTAGTAAGAAAGGTCAGTAAACCAAAAATATGTGTTGTTTTCTTTACATTATTATAATGCATTCAGAAATGTGTATGAAGAAAAACAAAGAAGGAACTATATTTTAATATATAGTTGGTGATGTAAGCCCTGGTTCAAACAAATAACTGTCGTGCATTGGGTAGTGGAATTTGTGTATTGCGGCGGACTGACAATGCAGACTGAGCGACTTCCATAGATAGACGCATCACCCATCATAGATTGTGCGGCAACAACAGTCCAAACAAAAGTGATAGGTGGACATATTTAGTAGGCATGACAGGTCTTATCTTCCCCCACTGTCTGCCTGTTCCCCAGACAGGGCTTAGGTTGTCCCCTTCTAGTCAGACTCCCCGTCAATCCAGATAAATCTGCTGCCATGGTTCGTGATTATGGGGACACCAAGTGCACATTGAAAGAAATCTCTCCCTTGGTTATCTCTCATTTTTATGATTTTATTAATCAGACAGACACAGCACTTCGCATTGTGATTGACACGAGTCGTCGTTTGTATCGGCTGAATGTAAAAATGTGTACCAGCAACAGGATGTTTGAAATGATTAGCAAGTCAGGTCTCTGTAATTGTCTTGTTTACAGATGAGTCTATTATCAGTTTATTGAATATTTCTGTCAGGAACTTGCTGGAGACGTGCAGGTGAACAGTGATGGTGTATACGTGATAGGGCTTAGGGTGAAAACAATGTTAGGGTAACAGGGTGATAAGGATAAAGACAGATGTCAGGAAACAAGGCATAGTAATTCACTATGATGTACTTCTGCAGACTACAGTACAACCTTGTGGCCCAGCAAAAAAGTAATCCATCACTATGATACGTATTGCAAAAGGAGTACAGAAATATTACATATTACACAATGGGTGTCTGAATTATAATGCCTCAACTATGGAAGTGAATCTTGTTAAGATTTAATAAGATTTAACCAGATTGCCATCCAGAGCAAAACCGCCAGATGTGAAGTGGACAAGAAAGCCTTTGGCTTATCAAGACTCCAACAATGCGTCGCCTGCACCTCTGAGATATTTGTCAATTTTGCTTGCAAAAATGTCACGCTGTTAGTAATTACGTAGTTGGCAGATAATTGGTTCCATTCATTTATAAACAGAAAACACCTCTGTGAGAATGAATACTTTCTGATATATAATCTACACTGGTTGGGTCATAATCATGTATTCTGGGGGAAATAAATTGGTAGAATGGCGCCACCTAGCGAGTGAAACATGTTAATGTAGATTAATGCTAATAGCAATTTAGAATAATTTAAATTGTAAGTCCCATACCGTGTATTGGTAAGAGGAGGTAGTAATGCAACGTCATCGATGAGAATTTATACTTTATAAAAGATCACTAATAACTGGTAGCTAAAATTGAAACAAAGAAAATTATTTTACACAGGTGTTCAAAAACATAAGATACACAAAAGATATTAGTTTTATATATGTTTTGGTGTCCGAATACATACGATGTCCAACTACCTGCAGTCAGTACATTAGTTGCTCTTCTGTGCGTCCAGCTTACATCTGTGCCGTGCTTCAGGTATCTGGAAGTAGAGAGCAGTGGCAGGGAAGAGAAGCTGCACTTCTACTACACACACAACAAGTTGAATGAGCGAGAGACATTCCCCGTGTCGCTCGCAGACAACCAGTGGCACACACTAGCCCTGAGTCTCCAGCATGGCTCCACGACCGGCTCCACGGCTAGCTCCGGCTCCGGTCACGCCACGCTGCAAGTATTTATTGACTGTAGAAAGGTGTTTGAGCGCCAGATACGAACTCTCGACAAGACGTTTCTCGTAAACACGCAAGGCGTGCACCTGTGGCTGGGACAGAGCAACGCAAGACATGCACACTTCAAGGTGGGTACATCGCTACGTTGTCTCATACCTAATATGTTGTAGGGATCAACATGGAACATACAGTAAAAAAGCTAAATTCTTAAATAGCGCAGCATCCAGTCCTTAGGACTGCTCAAAGTACTTTACACTTTGCTCCCTGGCAGACCTGTACAATCGAACTCCATCTCGACTTCCCTGGGAAGCATTCAGCCATGCTGCAATTAATGCCCAAAGGCTATTCGTACACAAATATCCACAACTGTTTATAGCCAGGTACTCATTCATACAGCTAAGTGAACTGGAGCAATGGACAGTGAACAAACTTGTCCAATGTTCGACACGGCAGAGCAGGCTTTGATCCTGCGTTCTCTCAATCGAGAGTCTGATGCTATAGCCACTGCGCCACAACTAGTGTCTTGATTTGTGGGGTGCAGTAGCTTAGAACATCTGTTCTCAATCAAGAGAATGCAGGTTTTAATGTTTTGAAGCTTTGGTAGTTTTGTTCATTCCTCATTGCCTCAGTTCACTCAGCTGTTTAAATGAGTATCCGGTTGTGATATACGCAAACACATAATCTTTGCACAGAAATTGCAGTGTGGCTGAATGCTTCCCAGAGAAGTCAAGATGGTGTTTGAATAAGTAGGTCTGCTGGAGAGTGAAGTGTGAAATGCTTTGAGCAGTCCTAAAGCCAGCTGCTATACTATGTAAGAACTTACCTTAACCTGTTTTTCTTGCATGGCATCCAGGCATGGGTGATGCAATTGGTTCATATGAATGATCACTTGCTTTTTTTGTCTTATAGCAGATATTGTTATTTTGAGATTAGACAATTTTCCAAAAGCCATCTCAATGATTCAGTAAGATGGCCATTCAGAACAAAAACCACAGATAGAACAAAGACGCCTAAATGTTGGCGTATTGAGAGTCCAATATTTACATATCTATGAGTAACCCACCTCTGAGATAGTTGTCAGTTTTGTTTTAAACAAATTATATTCAAACTGCCAGCATATTCTGGGTAATATATGGTGTGTGATATTGGTGTGTGATAAAGTGTAAATCTCCTCACTGTGGATAATTTTTTACATTTTCATATATTGTCTAAATTGTTGCCATCCTGGGATATATTTTCCGAATAATCCCAACATCAGGACATTGAACTTGTGTCGGAATCCCAGAATTTCTTGTCTCCTGCATAGAAAAACCTTTTGTTCCCCCAAAACAGTCTAATCATTATCACTGATCACTCATTGATAAAACACACCGGAACTACCGGTAGAACCGTTCCTTGGACTGAACTCCTTCAGAAGTAATCCATCGACTGTGAAAGCAAAGCTCATTTGGATTTTTTTCAATGAACGTTTTTGTGAGCACGTTTCGATGACATCGTCATCTGTGACACCGTCATCCGATACGATCTGCCAGCATGACTCCTTGTTCTTGCCCAGTGTAACTGGAGATCTGAATCAACTGGAAACTTGCTAATGTAGTGGCTGTGACACTGAACACCTCACAACCAGCTAAACTAAGTGGATAATTGGGCTGTCACCAGTCGTGTTGACGGACCCCAAATGGCTCCCATTGCAGTCAACATCTGTCACAGTCCACCGAGACCAGAACATTCGCCTCAAGATGGCCTTAGTGTAATGACAGTGGTCTGACCTAGTGGTTACACTGTAATCAGTCTGGTGATGTTAATGTGCTGGTACCAGTTTCATGAAATAGCTAAGAACGTTCTTAATGCAAAGATGATTGTCTTAGTAAATGACATGATTTTTAAAATGTAAGCAAACATAGGAGTTTACGCAAACACGTGATGCTAAGTACTTGCGTAACTTTAAGAATGCTCCATGAAACCGGCCCCTTTAGTGTCTTCATGATTACACCATCAACAGTCTTGTTTACACCAGTGGTGTGAAAATGAACTGACGTGCTGGTTACACCTTAAACGGTTTTCCTTACACTGGTGCTGTTAATGAATGGCAATGTAATGTCATGATTACACCATAGATGTTCTTGTTTACCGTAACTTTGTAATGATTGTGTTAACAAGCCATAACGTAATGTATTGTTTACATTATAATCATTCATGTTTACAATATCTTTATAATGATAAAATAATAATGGGACACAATTAAAACTTTGTTACTTGCGTACATTTACACTATTGTAATTATTTTGTAATGAGGTGGTTAATAGCTGGTTAAGCCATCTGCGCATTTTATTTAAACTAATCACACGATACAAATTTGAACATCGACTAACCTAATCCGCAATGGGTCAACCCTTTTAGGATATGCGAGTGATTGTTTGTTATACTGAGAGGTGCTGCCACCTAGTGGCAACACCAACAGTCCACCAGGTGGCAGGACAGTTACTACTCACAGACATATGCACAATCTGTTTTTTAGTAGCTAGAATGAAACTATAAGAAATTAAGTTGTTTGATAAGTCGTGGTGGTTTTCTTTATTATAATCTGAAATGTGACAATCTACTGAAACACATTTTTGTATTTGCATTTCATTTGATAAAATCTGCCATGTTGTACACGATTTCAGCAAAACAAACGTACGCTGTAAACATTAACAATGGGTGCTCTAATTTCTGATACATTTGGTGGAACATTTGTTGGCATCCAACTTTTGTGTATCTTTTCCATCAACATCAACATTTTATTTCCTTTCAAGTTCTTCTACAAATTTGACATAGCCGCTTTAGTGGAACCATCATGATTCTGTCCTGCTTTCAGGGTGCTATAGAATCTGTGAAGATTATTGGATCTGCTCAGGGGTATTTAGATCATTGTCCACATAGTAATACAGGTAAGTGTTATGAAAGGTAGATGGTGAAAACGTGTCCATGCAAACTGACTAACATAATATGAATACTTATAAAATAATAAATTAGGCATTTATAATGTGCTGTATATAATGTATGTGCATACACCTCAGGTACACTAACAAAGTTAAAATAAGTCAAAATAAATTATGAATTTTATTGTTCACTTTTACTTAACATGTTTTAAAATAAATGTCTTTTCATGTTATTTATGAAGAAATAAATGCAGCTATTGTTTTTAGTAATGACTAAACATTTATTAAAAAGTTGTTGTCTCAAGCAGTTCACTTAGAAGTTTTTAAATTGTCTAATGTTGTTGTCTAATCTATTTGTACAGTTAACTGTTCGATGGCTCTTGATTGAATGCTGATTTCTCTTTCAGATTGTCCAACTCGTAGTGAATTTAGTGAATTACAGAAATCGGTGAAGCAGCTATATCAAGTCATAGAACATTTACATGAAAAGGTTTGTTTCACTCATTGGACTGTCTTCCTGTGAACAGTTGGTGATTATGGAGAATTGAGCACATTATTACTGTATTTGTTAACTTCCTGTACCACTGATAGATGTAATATGAATATTGTGATCACTCAAGAAACAAGGAGTGTCATTATACATTCACTCCATTAATACAACTTGACCACTGAGAGGCTAGTGTCATTATTCTATTAATTCTGTAGCCAAAAGCATCATTGTGCTCATCCTGTAAACAAGGACTGTCATTATTATGTTCAGCCTGTAAGCAAAGTGTATCATTATTGGGTTCACCCTGTAAACAAAGAGTATCATTATTGTGTTCAGCCTGTAATCAAAGAGTATCATTATTGTGTTCACTCTGTAAACAAAGAGTATCATTATTGTGTTCAGCCTGTAATCAAAGAGTATCATTATTGTGTTCTGAAAGAGTATCATCGTGTACTTGTTTCTGCAGCTGGTAGTCGCGGAGACACGTGTGTCTGAGTTGGAGGGGTGTGAATGCATGCACAGCTGTGTGGAGGACGGCGTGCGCATGGGCGATGGAGAGACGTGGAAGAAAGATCACTGCACCACGTGCACGTGCAGAGTACGTACAACATGCGCCCTGGGAGACTGGTGTAGATATATATATTGGATCAGTGTCAGTCTCTATGTTGTATTGTGGCACGTTGCAAATGGATGCAGTCGAACTTCGCTTTATGGGCACCTCATTAATACAGCCACCTCCCAATTAAGGTCACCGTAGGACATTCCCAAATTATCTCCACATACAGTAAATTATAGGAAATGTTTCCTGCTAATAGGGTCACCTCGTTATTCAAGTCACTTTCACCCAGTCCCAAGGGTGACCTTAATAGTGACGTTCCACTGTATATATGTATCTGTGTTAGACTCTGGTGTTTTGAAAGTTTTTCATGCTCAAATAAAAGAGAAGAAAAAACATTTATTTATATAAGATAATTTGTTTTAGTTATTTTCCTTGGCCACAAGAACTATCTGTGAATTTGGATGTATTGGAATCTGCCAAAGACTTGGAAATAAATGCGGAAATCAGCAACCAATAGAAAGCCTTGGAAAGTGTAGTTTCGGCCCTGTGCTCTACAGTGAATGAAGACGAGTAATCAGGAAATACTGCCAAAATTATAGACATAAAAACATGGTTGTAAAATTGGTTGGAAATTTGTCATAGGCGTGCAGGTTTACTAAAAAGTGCTCTGTTTAACTATTGTTCACATTTCTCTTCTCCAGCGGGGCAAGGTCAACTGTACAAAACCAAAGTGCCCAAGTCTCAGGTGTCAGAATCCAGTGCTGCTGCAGGGTCACTGCTGCCCAATATGTCTCAGTGAGTATCTCCAACACTTACACTGCTGCCCAATATGTCTCAGTGAGTATCTCCAACACTTACACTGTTGCCCAATATGTATCAGTGAGTATCTCCAACACTTATACTGCTGCCCAGTATGTATCAGTGAGTATCTCCAACACTTACACTGCTGCCCAATATGTCTAAGTGAGTATCTCCAACACTTACACCACTGCCCAATATGTCTCAGTGAGTATCTCCAACACTTATACTGCTGCCCAATATGTCTAAGTGAGTATCTCCAACACTTACACCGCTGCCCAATATGTATCAGTGAGTATCTCCAACACTTATACTGCTGCCCAGTATGTATCAGTGAGTATCTCCAACACTTACACTGCTGCCCAATATGTCTAAGTGAGTATCTCCAACACTTACACCGCTGCCCAATATGTCTCAGTGAGTATCTCAACGCTTACACTGCCAAACAATGTGTCTCAGTGAGTATAGTTCCCCAATTCAAAACTTATCCAGTTTTTAATCCATATATTTAGATTATAAAACTGTATTTGTTAAGTGGACCTGGCCATTTCATCAGCAATTTCAGTGCGGTGAGAGTGTAACGAAGTGTGTGTCTGTTCCAGAGCACTGTTACTCCCGAGGGTCGTACTACGACCATGGAGAGGGCTACAAGCCCCGTAGCTGTGTCAACTGCATATGTCAGGTAAGTGCCAGGGTGTTAAAGTGCTTTGAGCAGTTGGGCAGGATTCTGTGCTATATAAAAACATACCCTTTGACATATTAATGGTGTTCATTAAGTGAGTTATAATTCCTTCACTACCATATATATCTTTAACACTTCTGTTATTAATGAGTACTTTGCAATCTTGATAGAAGTATTTTTCTCAGGAACAGTGTAGATTATATATAAACAAATCATTTGTTACAGAGGACTAACAATGAATGGGACATCTATCAACTCTCTGATTTCTTATCAACTCTCTTGTCCATTTAGCTAGCATGTCACTTTCTGTCTTGTCTTGTGTCATGGTTTTGTGTTGATTGTGGTCTGTGCGGCCTGTGACATGTGACTTGGCTGAACAGGACGGCAAGATCACGTGCCAGCGCCAGACCCAGACCGAGTGTCCCCATCTAGAGTGTAGTCGCAGCGAACAGGTGCGAGTGCCAGGGGAATGCTGCAAGTACTGCAAAGGTACGTCAACCACAGGAGTCAGTGTCCGTTGTTACATCCGTCATAGAGATTACCAAATATTCTTCAGGATAGTTAACTTTTATTCGTGTACTCTTTTCTTGCTACTACACTTCACGCTGTACGATGAAACACAACAATCCATGTTTTCATTGACGATGGAGTAATATAATGTATACATATACATGTATACATTATTTCTTTAACAGTAACCTATCTAAAATAATACAACGTGTGGCTCTTGTGGTAGTGACTTTTAACAAGTCTTAGTGGGAGTCTCCAAGATCTTCTCTGTACACGTAACATTTTATAACATACAATTTAAACATACATTTTGTTGAATAATTGTATAGTATAAACCCACTTCTATTCTATTCTGTTCTGCCATCGTTCTACCAGATTGTCAATAAAAAATGTATGTATCTTTTATAAAGAATATGATTTAACAACCTTACAGACAGAGATATTAAGAGGAGATAAATTAGAAGTTTTTTCAGATATCGAACGGTTACAAAAATATTTTTATAAATATTTGTTCTCACTAAAGACAGATAGAAGAACACAAATGAAGGAACAGTGTAGATATAAGAAAATATTCTCACAGAGTCTGTAAGTCGATGGAGCAAATTATCTACTGCGAGTATCGTAATTATTCAATAGTATTTAAGGGTAACGAGCACATGATCCTTGTCGACAGGTTATGACTTTTGCAAGGCGAGCAACCACTGCCACAAAAACGCAACGTGTCTCAACCTACGCACAAGATACGTGTGTCAGTGTAAGGAGGGCTTCATTGGAGACGGTACCAACTGTGCAGGTATGATTGCGGTCTTACATTGTTTCCTTCATTCATATGTCCTTGTAACCGAGTCATTGCTTTCCGTGCTGTAGAGGTAGAACACCAGGCAGTTTGTGATGAGAGAAATAAGAAATGCTTAAATGTCATTGTTTAAAGTACAAAGTCTGTTCATTCTTACAAAATCTTGACCTTGTGTAAACCTTATTGATTCATTCTAGTATCTAGATTGCCCAAATGTGTTTTTAAAGAACCATGGTATAGTTAAAGTTTGACAAATATCACAATTTGTTTCATTTTTTTAATAACGCATGAAATGTCTTATCATTTACTAACATGCTTTTTCCAGTTTACTTGATGAAATCTTCCTCAATCAGTGCTCTTGTTATGCCATAAACTAGTGATTTAAAATGTAAATATTTTCTTTGATCTTGTATCATTAGCAAACAGAATCTTTTAATGATACATAATTCAAAGGTATTAATGAATGATTCTGTAACTTTATGTCTTTGTCCAAACTCATATCTGACAGTTGGGCATTGTGTTTTAGATGCAGATAGTCTTCGTTCATGTATCCCCTGCCACTATTACACGTTGCAGTATTGCACAATTTGTGCTAATTATGAGTATTGTACAATATTGCATTGTAAGAATTCACACTTTAATGCTACCATCGCAATAATTGTGCAGTTGTAATAGTAAAATAGTTACTGCAATACTATTGCAACATAAAACTATCTCCAATAGTCACTTCTAAAGGATGCTACCTGTAAAACTGATATTCAACAAGTGTGCTGTGTGGTGTTTCAGACAGGAATGAGTGTGAGGTGAAGGGAGGTCTGTATGGCCACCACTGCAACAGGAACACCGTCTGTGTAAACACTGTGGGGGCGTACAAGTGCGACTGTCTACCGGGCTTTGTCAGGGAGGATGCATACAACTGCATGGGTATGTACAGCTCGCATGGTTTAATGACATTTTACTTAATTTATTAATTGTACTTTATTGATATTATTTAGAATGATATGAGTGAATGTGTAGTCTGTGAGATCTTGTAGAATGATCTGAGTGAAAGTATGATCTGATGTCTTGTAAAGTGATCTGAGTGAATATTTGAACTATGTGATCTAGTAGAATAATCTGTGTCGTATGATGTGTGTGATCTAGTAGAATCGTCTAAGTGACTATGATATGATGATCTGTAGTAGAATTATCTATATCATGTGTGATCTTGTAGAACTATCTGAGTGAATATATGATCGATGAGATCTAGTAGAATGATCAGTGCCATGTGTGATATGTGTGATCGTGTAGAATGATCTAAGTGAATATAGGATCATATGGTCTAGAATGATCTGTGTTATGTGTGATCTAGATGATCTGTAGTAGAATGATCTGTGTGATTTGTGAAACCTTGTGAAATGATCTGAGTGAATGTGTATGGCATGTGATGTCTTGTAGAATTATCTCAGTGAATGTTATGATCTAGTAGAATGATCTATATCATGTATGATCTGTCTGATTATGTAAATTTCTATATGTCATGTATGATCTTATGATCTAGTAAAATTATATGTGTCACTTAGGATCTGTCTGATCTAATATAATGATCTGTGTCACTTAGGATCTGTCTGATCTAATATAATGATCTGTGTCACTTAGGATCTGTCTGGTCTAATATAATGATCTGTGTCATTTAGGATCTGTCTGATCTAATATAATGATTTGTGTCACTTAGGATCTGTCTGATCTAATATAATGATCTGTGTCACTTACGATCTGTGTGATCATGTAAAACGATATGTTGATGTATGATCCATGTGATCCTCAGACAAGGATGAGTGTGAGAGTGGGAAGAACCAATGTGATACAAACGCTGCCTGCATCAACACGCACGGATCCTTCAAGTGTCAGTGTCACACTGGTTACCAAGGCAACGGTCTCGCATGCTCACGTAAGTACCAAACTAACTGACATGTTTATCAATGTCATTACAAAGATTAATTTCTTATACTAATAGTAAAAATAGTAAAACTTCCGTGGCTACCAATGTCATTATAACGGTCCGTTCCTTATAATATTAATAACAAATCTTTTATAGCACATAAATCTTTGGAAACCCAAGATTAGAGTTGCAACAAACTTGAACTGATAAGTATGACAGCATAAACAGGAAGTTATCGTCACAGCGAGTGACCAGTAAGGTGGAAAGTAGTCGTCACAGCGAGTGACCAGTAAGGTGGAAAGTAGTCGTCACAGCGAGTGACCAGTAAGGTGGAAAGTAATCGTCACAGCGAGTGACCAGTAAGGTGGAAAGTAATCGTCACAGCGAGGGACCAGTAAGGGGGAAAGTAGTCGTCACAGCGAGTGACCAGTAAGGTGGAAAGTAGTCGTCACAGTGAGTGACCAGTAAGGTGGAAAGTAGTCGTCACAGCGAGTGACCAGTAAGGTGGAAAGTAGTCGTCACAGCGAGTGACCAGTAAGGTGAAAAGTAGTCGTCACAGCGAGTGACCAGTAAGGTGGAAAGTATTCATCATAGCGAGTGACCAGTAAGGTGGAAAGTAGTTGTCATAGCGAGTGACCAGTAAGGTGGAAAGTAGTTGTCATAGCGAGTGACCAGTAAGGTGGAAAGTAGTCGTCACAGCGAGTGACCAGTAAGGTGGAAAGTAGTTGTCATAACGAGTGACCAGTAAGGTGGAAAGTAGTCGTCACAGCGAGTGACCAGTAAGGTGGAAAGTAGTCATCACAGCGAGTGACCAGTAAGGTGGAAAGTAGTCGTCACAGCGAGTGACCAGTAAGGTGGAAAGTAGTCGTCACAGCGAGTGACCAGTAAGGTGGAAAGTAGTCGTCACAGCGAGTGACCAGTAAGGTGGAAAGTAGTTTTGAAACAAATATGTCTAGAGTTTGTTTTGAAAGGTAACTGTTTTTGGGCACAGGTACAACAAAAGCCTGCCCATGTTAGGCTTTTGTTAAGATTAAAACATTGTTTAGAGATAGATGATCTGAGCTTATGTTATAGGGAAGACTAAGGGTTGGTGTAATGTTTGTTAGAACTAGGACAATTAATTGTCGGTTGGTCGTTGATATCTTAGAGCTGCACTGGTCGATTTACAATGTATATTCGTAGTTGTGGTAAATGGAGGGATAAAAAGTTGCAGTGGCCATCCTAACTAATGTATATGTATGTCTCTGTAGCTGTGTGCAGACCGGGTTGTCAGCATGGAGGGGAATGCATTCGCCCGGACACATGCGTGTGCAAGCGAGGCTACACGGGCTCACGTTGTCAAACAGGTAGTGTAGACAGTGACTTCACGGGGCTGGACAAACGAATATGTCATGCTACTGGGACATTTCCATATTTAGATAGTGACCCACTGTTGACGGGACTTAGATGTGAGATTGGTGTTTCATGTTGGAAATTGAAAATGTGCATAGCCACTTTATACAAGTTGGGGTAACAGTTTCTTAATAATTAACAGTTGCACACATGATTAAAGCTTCAGTTTTTTCGATTGTTGTGTTTCAGACATTTCACAAAACATATGAAACTATTTAGTATCCTCAATTTAATTTTTCACTCATCTCATTTCGTGTATAGTTAAACCTACCTACCCTCCACTATGAGATGCTAACTGGTTTGTACAAAAAAGTTTCGTAGCTTTAATGAAATCATTGGACATGCTAACACCCTGCTATATCAAATACATAACAATGGTGCATTGATCTGTTTGGAGATCAGTTCATTTTGGTTCTATGCAAAGTATCTTGGGTAAACTTGCATTCATCTGCATAGCATGAAATTAAATTTAAGTAAACAGTGATAAGACCAACTGTGATGCCTGTGATCAAAGTGAGTTTGATATAGCACCGGCGACACATAAATACTTAAAATAAATCGGCAGTCCAATCACAAACCAAACAAACAAGTTTTGCAATTCATTCTTCTGTTTACATTTTGAATGGGGAATATCAGTCACAATTCCATGTTCGCATGTGCACAGTCGCAAATATTGGTGATCTCCAAACAGGTCAATGCAAGGATAAGGATATCTTTATTTTTCCAAGCAGCATTGAAAGCCGTACAAACTAAACAGGTACACATACTCATTTTGAAATGTAAAATATACAATGCAAATTTGACAAAATTTCTAATTAACAAAATAGAAATTTGGCAAAAAAAACAATAACTGTGGGATGGGAGACTCCTAAGATAGGGTCGCTAATCGTAGGAGCCACCCAATGGAAGAAGACGTGCAGGTAACAGAGACTGTGGTTGTTGCAGACATAGACGAGTGTGCTGTCAACTCGGCGTCCTGTCCGGCCCACTCGGAGTGTGTCAACGTTGTTGGGTCATTCTACTGTCGCTGTCAGGCTGGCTTCGTCACGAGGAAACGCACCAATGGCCGCCTGAACCACGTATGCCGAGGTGGGTGCAGAATGTTGACATGCACCACTAGGTGGCGCTTATATGTGAGAATCGGCTGAAAAGTCGAGTGTGTCGTTTTCCAAGTTTGTATTAACTTAGATGTTGCAAAATCATGTTTAAAAGTCGACTGTATAATTTTCCCAGTTTTGTTTTAGATGTTGCAAAATCGTGTTATCGTTATATGTTGTATGGTAATGGTATGCGATAAATTGTTTACGTAAATTACTGATGTAGATAACATTAGTTTCCTCTAATGCCAGACAGTTCTCACCATTGCAAGTCTTCGGGTTTCTTTTGTGTGTGCAATGTGCAAGTGTGTGTGTGTGTGTGTGTTTGCGTGTGCATGCTCATGTGCGTGCTCATGTGCATGTGTGTGTATATGTGTGTGTGCATGCGGGCAGGTATATGTGTGCATGTGTATGTTCTTCCAAAAGTATTATGTCTTTATGTAGTAGACTTAATTAATATACATAAATGTTTCCAACTTTCCTTGTGTTAATCCATAATTTACAAAAAATAT
Source organism: Escarpia spicata (assembly GCA_963995525.1). Taxonomy (NCBI): domain Eukaryota; kingdom Metazoa; phylum Annelida; class Polychaeta; order Sabellida; family Siboglinidae; genus Escarpia; species Escarpia spicata. The sequence goes on from OZ023218.1 coordinate 7,449,297, forward strand.
TCAAATAATGTTAATTTCTCCACCTTCTATATGTGCACACTTCATTACACCATCACTTGGTTAGTTTCCAAAGAAAGACAAAGAGAGAAGGTGAACTCTTTCCCAACATATAACATCCTAGAGATGTTCTCATGCTGACCACTGTCCTACAGATATCAACGAATGCCAAGGCTGGGGGTCAGGTCAGCGGTGTCCGGCGGACACTGTGTGTCGCAACACGCCTGGCGGCTACAAGTGTGTTTGTGTCAACACACAGCAGTGCAGCACAGGTATGTCACTGTGTCATCCTTGTGGTTAATTGAAGGAATTCTGTCTGTCTGTCCGTCCGTCCGTCTGTCTGTCCATCTCTCTGTGGCTTCAGTTTGTCTGACAGATGCCAGGTGTCAACGGTGTAAAGGATTGATTATGTTCCTGAACGTTTTCTTCCCGAGAATGACCAAAGTGTGATCCTTTCTCTGTCTTACACAGATCGATGTGACATGTTTTTAGAAGTTGTGATGACAGATTTTTTATTTCTTTAGTGCCTGTTGTTACCATAGCTGTATGTGTGCTTTCTGTGTCTTGCCGTATGATGTGGTTTTAAAGCTGTGGTGTCATGGTTTTTATGTCAGTACAGCATATTGTTACTGATTTAGAGACATGTAGTCATGTCTATCTGTATCGCTATGGTAACTGCACAACAGTGGTGAAACAAATAACAGTTATTGTGACCACATCTAAAAAATATATGTATGTTAAGTTAACCAATGTTTTAGCCAATTGCTAAAACAATGTCTTCTGTACACAAGCAGTAGAATTGTGCATGTGTTGTTGCCATACCAGCTACTAGTTGCTGCACTGACGTTTGATGCCATGTGTCCGTGTCTTTCAGACTGTCACTCCCGGTCAGTTGTCTACAAAGACAGCGAGGAATGGAGTCCCAGTCGCAGTAAATGTATCACATGCCAGTGCAGAGTAAGTTCCGTTAAGGGTCAACAGAACGATTTCTTTTTAACAATTGATCGTACTTATGATAGTAAAAGTTGCATATATAATCATTTCTTTTAAGAATCTGCAGTGTGTTTATCCCAAAAAGGAAATGTGCCAAAAAGACCAGTTCGTGAGTTTCAGCCCAAGACCAGCCAGTATTTGCTAGCTCTGGTGGTTATGTTACGATCGTTGGTCATATGTAACGGTGTGACATTTGTCTGCAATGCTCTGCATGTTTTCTACGATTGTACTTAGTTATGTAAGTCTACCTTAAACGTCCTTGCACACGTGGGTGGCTGAGCCGTCTTTCATACACACCTAATGAGAAACATCCGCTGAATTGAGTTTGTGACGTTACAGGCTAGCATCTACTCAAAGTGCGGGTTAGGGACTAAATAAAGATTTTATTTTAACAAGAATTACTTTTTAGCAAAACCTATTTATCATATGTTTAAAGGTGCATTATTATTAAATATTGTCACATGTGCTTCGAATATTTGAATAATGGTTCTATTCGCCTTTAACCTTCACGTCAGTTTATGAGACGCATTCCAAATCCTCGTAGCACGTGCACAAAATCACCAGCATATGGGTGCCGCTATTTTTTGTATTTAACATTTTTGTATTTTGTTTCCTAACATTGCAAACACACATCGGTTGCTCCCCCATACTTTTAGTATGTCACAATCACTGAATCTCTCGCAGTTGTCCAAGATGCCCAAAAACATAGTAAAGAATATTATTATTTTTGCACATTTTTATGGTGACTGAAAACACAGTGGCTGAATACATAGTCTTCTTATTTGGCACTCAGACTGTAACTCTGGTTTCTCGTGTATATACAGTCATTACAGTATATGTTTTACGGACTTTGCAAACCTCCACTTAGGCACGCGTGCATGAAAATAAAACAAGCAATCTACTTAATCACACCTGTATTTGTGCATTCAGTCCGGTGAGATCAACTGTCAGCGGAAGGCGTGTGACTGTTCGCGATCACGCAAGCGAACCGCGTGCTGTCCACCATGTCGCAAGCGCAATAGGTGTCGCCACCAGTCACTGCCCATCTCGTTTGCCAGCGGAGACTTCTGGATGTACAAGTGTGACGTGTGCGTGTGTCGGGTGAGTCTAATCACCAGTGACGCATCATTTACTGTCAAACAGTAATCAATGTCGTGCTCATTCACTGTTGTCAAAACCAAGTCCTGTCAGGATTTCCAGATATATCCATCTCATGATTTTAATATATAAATCACTAGTTTGTTTGTTACTATTTAATTATTACTTATTTGTAATTACTCTTGTGATCAACCCAGTTTTATTTGTGGAGTCGGCCTGGTCGGTATTATTACTTGTGGGGTCAAGCCGGTATTATTTGTGGGGTCACCCTGGTATTATTCCCCAACATTTATATCAACAACTTACTGTTCCACGTACTATCAGTATACTGACATGGATGTCACAGTTTGTGTCGACAATCACATGTATTGACCTAGTGACACATATTGACAGTGACACATTGACATAGTGACACGTATTGACATAGTAACATGTATTGACATGGTGACACATATTGACATGTATTGACATAGTCACATGTACTGACATAGTGACACATATTGACATAATGACACATATTGACATAGTGACATGTATTGATATAATGACACGAATTGACATGGTGACACATGTTGACATAGTGACATATTTTGACAGTGACATGTATTGACATAATGACACATATTGATACCGATGTCACCCTCTGTCTCCAGCAAGGCAAGGTGAACTGCTGGCGTATCCAGTGCCCAAAACTGTCGTGTCGTGACACCGTCGTCAAGGAGGGTGACTGCTGTCCAAGCTGTCAGGATGGTCACTCCGTGTGTGATGCTGACTCGCCTGACGTCCACCTGCCGGCCAGAGTGACCACTACTGACCGCGTGTGTGTTTTCTACGGCCGTCACTACAAGAATGGACAGTCGTGGCATCTCAGTGGTGACCAGTGCACCGTCTGTCGCTGCAAGGTCAGTCTTACTGCAGACACTGCAGGGCCAGGGACTTGAGACAAGCAAATTGCAGGAGCATGTTTTGTGTTAACCTTCCACGTACAAATGCATGTAAATACCTGATATAATTCTTGTTTAAAAGTACCATAAGCCTAACCCTAATATTCAACCTAAACCTAACACCTTTTGCACATCAAACAAACTACTAGTATGTTGAGGGATAGCACAAAGTCATCACCTAAATTGTGGACTCCCCCTAATATGGTAGTGTAACCACTGGTGGCGCCACCTACTGAATGTATTGTACAAATGATGCACATGTTCTCATCTGTACACTCAAGTCCAAGAAACAATGTGAAAATTTGAGAAGTGAAGCGATTTTTATTTTTGGCAGGATTAACTTTTTTTAGTCAAAGCAATATTGTACAATTGTACATACATTAATTTAATCAAGCCCCCAAAAAGAAATCAGAGAAAAATTACAACAATAGCAGGAGTATTTTGTTTGAAATCGGGAGGATGTTAGAAAATGAAGATTTGGAAGATCTACAGTTGTTTTGACATCTCTGGTTGACCATCGAAGGGCCTAGTTGCCAAGATACACTCACCTCTTTTTTTGTTCATCTGTGTCCTTGGATCATTGACCTCTGATACACCAACTGGCGATGTATTAAAAAACAGAAAGATAGTCATTTTATTTTTCAGTAAACAACTTGAGAGGTCAACCATTCTCTGGGGGTGCCATGTTTAGTTGTTCTATGGTTGGGTGTAAGCTAGTGTTAATGACAAATTACATTGTTTACTCTGCTACCAGTACCACCATGTTGGACCAAATCATTAGTTATAACGATGAGTACAAAGTGCCGCATGTTTTGTTTCAGAACGGCCACGCGTGCTGCTCCTTCCAGGCTTCCTGTCGGAGTGGGAAGGGGAGAAAGGAAGGCGAGAAGAACCCCGGGAGCCGGGGGGTTGACAAGGTGGCTGGAGGCTGACTCAAGCGACGACCCAGTCATGCTAGAGTCGATCAAAGTGCTGTGTCGGTGATGCAGCAGTCAGTGCAACAGCTTGTGTCAAGCAGTGTCGCTGTGTCGAGCTGTGTCGGTGACGCAGCAGTCAGTGCAACAGCTTGTGGCAAGCAGTGTTGCTACGTCGAGCTGTGTCGACGTCGTATGTGGGACGTGAATGACATGGGGGAACGAGAGTGCAGGTGCCATCACAGTGAAGGAGGCAATGGTGCAGCTATATACAGCACTTACATAGCAGGGCTTCTGGTCCATGGCGTGTCGACACCCGAAGGTAGTGGCGAACTCCGTTGGAATTGTTCCGAACATAACGAGACATTGAAGACAAAGTGTTAATTAATGATCATTAGTGTTGTGTTGAAATGGTGGTCGACTGTATCCACAAAATAAAACACAGCTGACTCTGTCAGAGGGCATATTCCAACGGATGTCCTGTACAACGGGATGTACAAAGACATTGTCCATCGCAGGCACTGCCAGTGGTGTGTAGTTACTGCGGGTGCCACTAGGTGGCGCATGTATTCGTCTACAGGATCAATGTTAGTCGTGCAGTCGGTGAAAACTTGCCTTCATGAAATGTAATTGTTTCACTGACGGACATCGATTACTTGATGTTAATTATATCCTAAGTTATTGTGTACATATCTATATATTACCCTGTGTACATATGCTGTATGTTATTATATTATGTAATGTTATCCCTGGGACTAATTGACATCCCAGACGACCCGCATCAAGAGTTGACGAGTTAATGCATGCTAGAACTAGAAAACGAAAGTGAAAGCAACAAACGGAATGTTTTGCATCGACTGTGGCAAACTTACTTCTGTGCAATGAGTGACTGTAGCGAGAGAGACTTAATATTTTTTAAGAAGCATCTACATAATAGTTGTAATGTAATAGTCATGTGTAAATTGCCATCTCATAGTTACGGCCATTTTCAGAGTATTACATTTTCAAGCCCCCCCACCTACAAAATGCTAGCAAGTGAGCGAGTCGTTATATTTAACATGGCTGGTGAACAGCTTTACAAACAATGTCACACTCCCGAAGTAGGTAGAATAAAATGCTTATTTCAATATCAACAAGAAAACAAACTGTTTGTATTTTGAAAATGCAGCAGCCAGTGGCCAAAAAATGCATCCATGTCATTTGTAATAAAACGTATGTTGTTAAACATCACCCTTGTTGTGTGAGTTACCCATTGAAACTTGTTGCCAACAAAGGTAAATGTATGTTCGTATATAGTGCAGTATCCAATCCTCAGGACAGCTCAAAGTGCTTTACACTTCACTTCCTGGCAGACCTGTTCGAACACCATCTCAACTTTTCTGGGAAGCATTCAACCATGCTGCAGTTAATGCATGAAGACTATTTGTACACAAATATCCACCTCTGTCTATAGCCAGGTACTCATTCATACAGCCGAGTGAACTGGAGCAATGCCACACCATATGAGATGTTCATTTGTAAATACTGATGGCAAAGGCACACATCCAATCATCTCGCGTCCATCGCATTGCCAGCTTTCACAACTCGCATTAAAGGGAAACACAAGACAATTGTCTTGGCCTATACACCTAAAACAGTTAATACAATACAACCAATTGCAACTACAATCAACAATATCACACCTGTGGTTTACTCAAAATTAATTATAAAAGTGGGAGATTCTAGTGAAATCTCACGGGTTCCATTTGCTGACGTATTGAGACAAGCCCAAAGTGCTTGACCAATAAACGCTTCGAGCTTGTTTGACTACGATGCTGCGGTGATGCGTTGAATGCTTCCGTTTCCTCGACATATGTCATTAGGTAACGCCAGGCTTTCTATCACAATGACGCTGTCCATGCAATTTAAATAACGAGTCTTTAAAAAGTCTATTCTACTAAACTGCTGGCGTAATATAGTTGATTGTTGTTACTAATTGTTTGTTTTTATTAACCTTTAAATGCAAATGTGTAAACAAAGCATATTTTTTTAACTCACTCAGAATAACTGAATCTGCCCTAATGTTTCCCTACTGGGGATACAGTTTAGCCTATGACCCTAATTCCTATCAATATTTAAAGTGCTAACTATATTTGTTGACCTTTTCAACCCTAACTGTATCCCCAACCCCCAAAATCGTACAGAGATAGCTGAATTGAACACCTCATATATGTGATGCCTTCTATCTATACCTGCATGCTATATGTCAACTTAATTTATTTACTGTAAACTGGAGGTGTTTGTTGTACGACTTTATATTGAAAGTTTTGAGTTATTGCTGTTTGAAAACATACCTTGCTGAATGTGCATGAGCGGTGATGGGAATTGGAGTGTATTTCATTAAAACATCACGGGTTCTAAAGGGTTAAGAAAGACGAATGGAAGTGCATGTTTTGCCACTATGTTTAATACACAACTAGGATAGTAAGATTAGTTGCAACATGAAGACGTGTTGGCTTATAACAAGTGCTAGACATGTACGTCAACGTGATAGCCAATATCTGAGGCTACTGAATATTTCCTGCTGGCAACCAGTCCTGGCGATTGCGAAGATGCATAATAAACATTCATGAGAATTTTGGTGCTGGCACGTATAATGATAAACAAACATTTATAAATGTCACACAATCACATACACATACCTGTGTTGACACACAGACACATACATAGAGATGAACACCCTCTGGAAGACAAGCGCCTGTTTTTCTAGGACCTCTATCAAATAACTTCTGTCTCAATAAAGGAGCTCCTATCTACGGAGCTTCTAACAAACGAGCTCATACCTAAATTTTATTCATTGCAAATATATTACGTAGATTCTTCAGTTGATTGAGACAACAACAACATTACAAGTGATCACATAATTATCATATCACTAACAATGATCATGTTACTCACACTGATCATGTCACTAACAATGATCATGTCACTAACAATGATCACGTTACTCACACTGATCACGTCACTAACAACGATCATGTCACTAACAATGATCACGTCACTAACAATGATCACGTTACTCACACTGATCATGTCACTAACAATGATCATGTTATTAACTATGATTGTGTCATTAGTATTGATCATGTCACTAATAATGATAACATCATTGACAATAACCATGTTACTAACAATGATCACGTCACAAAAAATGACTGTGTCCCTAACGTTGATATTGTCACTAAAAAGTATCATACCCTTAACACTGACCATGTTATTAACATTGATCAAGTTAATAACAATGAATGTCACAAACAATGATCATATCACAAAACATGATCATGTCACAAACAATGACCATGTCGTTAACAACGATTATGTCATAACAACCCTATCACAAACAGTATTCATGTCAATAACAATGATCATGTCACAAACGAGATCATGTCACAAACAGTGACCGTGTCGCTAACAATGATCATGCCACAAACAATGATCATGTCACAAACAGTAATCATATCACTAACAATGATCATGCCACAAACAATGATCACACCATTAAACTTTATTAATCACATCACCAACAATTATCATGTCAACAATGATCTATCTCATCACTAACAAAGAACAACCAATATGAAATGTTAACCATTTCCCTGCTTAATACGGGATACTGTTTATTCATGAGAGCTAACTGTTGACTGAGAGAGCCCTTTTGTTATTAGCGTGCATCTTCAGAGACATGCGTTGGACTTACGTTATCCTGTACATAAACAACAGACAATTACAGACAAATACAAACACGATTTCATAATTTTACAATTTTTGCATGTAACAGAAATTAGCTCATTTCATTTCACACAATGCTTGGTCCCTTCATGATACATCACATACTGCATGCTCCTTAAGTGAAATCACTAGACAACACAAACATCGTTTATTACAACCTGCACAGGATAGCTTAAAATGCCTCGATACGACAAACTGTCTAGGGTTTGAGTGATAAAATGTAACAGTGATCAGAATACACAGAAGATAACCTAGTTGTGTTCATTCAACTGGTGTTCACAAGATAATTAGTGCAAGTTCATTTTAACAGTTGTCACAGCTAATACTGATCAAAAACATCCTGGCTGAATCTGCAGGAATACCAACACATATCAGCATAAACAGAAAGACGACATTATCACAATCAAGATACAAATCTGGTGCATGTGAATTGCCAAAATGATACACTAACATCAAAATCCATGTTACAACATGTAAACAACATGCGAAATTACTAAAATGTAACCTCCTGAATTGAGTACATTATTAATCAAAGTTCAATCTTTGGCACTGTGAACATGGTAAAGTTTTATATAGCAGTAGGTAAAACTGTGTCTTGTAAGAGTTATTAAAGACAATCCACCTTGCAAAATGTACATAACTACCAAGGTGATATCCGTTTGGCAAGCACAGAATGGTCTTATAAATAAAGTATGATGCTGCAATGGTATAAGCACCTATGTACATGTCGTAGTACGCAAGCACACACACGCACACACGTACGTACGCACGCACACATACACACACCACTATCAGCAGGAATTTAAAGTTGTCTTTATTTCTCTTGAAAACTGTCTGATGGTTGTATTAAATCTGATTCATAGTTTATATGGGATGCTGTCACAGATATTATGGGTTAACATTAAACGGAAAAGAATGTGCCGTGGTAAGCACCAAGTATAACACATTACAACACACACATCCATACATTAACACTGACAATACATTAAATAAATTGGGATGATTTTTTTGGTATAAATTGGTAAGTGATAAAATCTAATAACCATTTGGTCATGGTTATGCATGATATGTAGATCAATCATTGGCTACCCAGTACTATTTGTGCTACGTATAAGAATGCTTGAAGCATTCATTCTTGTATGATTACTTTAAGATGTCACCCGGACCATCTATAACAAACTGCACATTTGGAGTTATATTTTCTTCAGTATTAAACAAGGATATTTTAATACCACATGAAACAACATTCACAGACTCTTGTTCGTTTGTTTGTTTTTTGTTGATTTGCGATTGTTAATTAGCTGTTTTTTGTTTTGATATAAAATAATAGGCTTCACTTGTTGCGAGCTCTTGTTGCGTGTTAATGCTGTCATTAGTTAGAGATGGATTGACAATGTGCTGAAATGATGCTGCAAACTCACGCAGCAACTGTTCTACCTATTGATGCTCCTGAAACAATTTTAGCAGATGTAAAGTCAAAAGTCAAAATTTGCTATTTCATGGCCGGTACAAATAGAAGATGTTCGCGGACGAGAAGCGATGAGTGTAGTCTCATTGTAGACGATGGTTCCACTTTGTGGTTGTATCACAGATGGGGGAGGTATGTTGGAATCACCCTAGTCGCACACGTCAATGATGAGGGGTGCTGTGTACTGACTGTGGCGCAGACCAAATGAGAAGTGTGGCGCTTCACGTTTATGCATCCAGACCTGAAACATCAATTATTTTGTTTTGTCGCGTATTGACTAAATCATTGAGTATATCAATAATAATTATCTTTTGTTGTGTACTGGTAGAAACATCAAGTATCAGTTTTGTTTTGTGTTGGCTTCAGTGAAGGAAAAACAAGAAATATTAAATGAACTGATGTTTCCAACACAGAAATCCAAGATGGCTGTCATCACAGGTTCTCTTGTGACTACTCAGGTCAAGTGTACCCAAATGACCCCACCGAGGACGTACTTGACCTGGTGACCCCACTGAGGACATACTTGACTTTGTGACCCCACTGAGGTCATACTTTACCCTATAACCCCCGCTAAAGAAATACTTATCCCCATGACTTCACTGAAGTACTTCTCTGAGGACGTATGTGACCCCATGACCACAGTAAGGACACACTTGACCCTGTGACCCCACTGAGGACATACTTGACCCGTGACCCCACTGAGGACAAGTTCTTATATAGCGCAGTATATAGTCCTCAGGACTGCCCAAAATGCACTTTACACTTTACGCCATGGCAGACCTGTTCAATCGAACACCATCTCGACTTCTCTGGGAAGCATTCAGCCATGCTGCAATTAATGCGCAGACTATTTGTACACAAATATCCACCACTGTCTATAGCCAGGTACTCATTCATACAGCTGAATGAACTGGAGCAACGTAGAGTGACCAAATTTGCCCGAGGTTCGACACGGCAGCAGATGATGCTCTAACCACTGCACCACTGTGCTTATCACTGAGGTTGTACACACCTTCTCTGGTGAGTGAGCGCCTGGCCCAGGCTTCCTCGTAGTGTCCCCGGGCATGATGTGTCGACTGGTGAGAGAGAACTCTGGGTCCCGCACCTTGTATACCCGCGGGTCTGTCTCATTGTACGTCCCTGGGCCGGGCGTCTGGGGGGGACACACACACACCATGCACAGAGGTCACTTCTGACAAAGTAGCGGACAGAGGGCGCCACTTAATACATACAAAACAATGTTTTTATGCGTTGATGTCATCTGTTGTGTGCTACGTGTATTTTATGTTATGTTATGAAGACTCGATTTACATCCACCTAATGTACGGAAGGAACCCTAAAATTGGTAAGAAACGTCAGCGAACAGGTAATTAAAAACAAAAAAAGTGTTTCTTTTCTTCCAAAAGTCATAGATTAATCCATAAAACATTGGCACCCAACATTTCAAACTTTAACATACCCACACCATTTATACGTAAATTAAATAGCTCAGCTCAATTATAGTTGGACTGCATTGTTGTTGCAATATTCTTACTTTTCTCAGATCTTCAGAAAAACTGCCGATCTTACTGCGGCCAACAACAGAGTAACATGGAGCCTGAATTTTGCCCCCCACAATCACCGGGCCAAGCATCTTGGGAAGAGTGTACACATTGGGGGCTGCAAGGGAAACAGACGATTAGATCAGTGACTTCACATGGAATGACCCCATTAGACAATGCTAGCATACAAGTTAAAGACGATGTCAACTATTCAATGGGAAACTCTTGCTATGGCCAAGTTTAGTTGCTGTCATAAGAGTCACGCTGCATTTATTTATAAAAGAAAACTTACATTCATCATAAATCGATAACTAAAAACTCTGCAGAAAAGAAATATTTTTTTCTTTTTTAAACCACTTTTTGGGCAACAATTTTAAAATTCTTTTTAACAATTTTTTTCTAAATTTTTCCTATCAATGATCAACGTAGAAATTAAATACACTGTATTGCTCTAATAATTTTGCTTCACCTCAAAAGGACATTCCACACCTATAACCAGTCGGATAGGATCTCAGAAAGAGGGGTCATTGGGAGGGTGTTTGTATTCCATGCTAAAATAAAGTGGCATATACATGTACAACAGGTTAATTACACTGTGAAAAAATTGCAAAAAAACACCAAACAAAAACAAATGCCAGATGGACCCCTAATGCCACAAAACTGCCAGATTAACCCCCTAAATATGCCACTGACCCCCCCCGCACCCACCTGGAATGTTGTCGAGCTTGCGACTCATGTGTCTCATGCCAAAAGTGTAGTGAGGGGGCGTGTAATAGGCGGATGGTCCAGACTTCTCCGGTGAATAAGTTCCCGGGCCCGGCACCTTGAACCTCGTTAGGTCACGGTGTCTCCCATAGAGGGAGTAGTGTGGCGTTCCATCCCGCCCATCCCGGTAGATTTTCGGGTCTGGCAGATAGCAGGGTCCAGGGCTGCAGTCATCTTGGAATTTCCCGTGACGAATGCCGAAAGGGTAGGCCGGGCCCTTCATGTGAACGCTACGAGGGTCATGTCCAATCTGACCCACCAGGCCTGGGAGGGCGTAGCAGGGCCCTGGGCTGCTGTACATGGCCGCGATGGGCTGGCGGGGCTTCGTGTAGTTGTACACCATTGTGATGCGGTTACTGGCTACAAACAGGGAGCTGAAATAATCGTGGTGTCGAAAAATGTGTGGTTCTGTTAAAGCCACTTGTAGGACTTGGGGGGAGATCTCATAAGTAAAGTAAAAAAGTGTGTTTTGTATTCGTTCAAACCACCATCCACCCTACCAATACTTTTTGTTTTTATTAAGTTTAGTATTATTTATGTATATTTGCATAATATGATAGATTGTTGTGTATTGAGAAATTGAAATAAAGCATTGATTACTATATGGTGAGTGACATAAGTTTTTGGGTGATCCAAAATGGCTTCCAATACTACAGTCAATAGCTGCCAACTGATGTGACATAGCTGCCAAAACATCACCCACCCGCTGCTTGGATCTGATATCCATAATAACATTAATGTGCATTAATATATGTTCTACCCAAAAGGGGAGCCACTGGCAATTTATTTCTCCCACAATACTTATGACCAAACCATCACCCATAATAATATTCTTTTTGGGAACTTTGAGCCTGCCCCCTAATCAGAGTACCGTATTCGTTCTATTAAGTGTACATGCCCTAATTAGCGTACGCCCCCTTTTTAGTAGCATCCGATGCCGTGACGTCAATTACAACCTTGACTGTTGAATCCATCATTGTGTTTTAATCTCTACCAATATCACACCAGATTCAAAGCTTGGTGATAAAACAACATCGAAAAGTCCACCTAAATTATCAGATTTTTACAGTGTTCTGGTATCCTGTTGCTCATATATCAGATGCATAAATCGCTTGCCAGTCACGTCTGCTGAGATGGCTGTACTCAGGAACCACAGGAACAACAGGAACCAAAGAAAATGGGTGCTCACCCCTGTACGCTTATTGGAACCAAAAATTGTACATATTTCCGTGTCACAAATATTTGTTAAGCAAACACTTAATAGGACGAATACAGTATAGTGTTGGTGAAAGACACACTATGTATGTAGATGTGATGGTAGAGGATGTTATTCTCTCCTTCTCTCTTGCCCCCCCCCCTCTCGCTCTCGCTCTCTCTCTCTCTCTCTCTCTCTCTCTCTCTCTCTCTCTCTCTCTCTCTCTCTCTCTCTCTCTCTCTCTCTCTCTCTCTCTCTCTCAAGAGAGAGAGAGAGAGAGATACATACACTTATTTTCAAAATGCAAATTTATTAACTATAAGTCAAATGTGTTAACTATTACTCATGTTAATTTCTGATGTGCTACAAAGTTAGAATACTACAGTAAGAAAACATTTATTTATTAATTAAATGTTCATCTGAATTCAATCTAGGGAGTGAGAAATGGTCAAACATTTGAAGTGATGCTATTATATGGAATGTAAGACAAACACTGCATATAATTAAAGATCCTTTTCGATTTGGTAAACTATCAAAGACTAAGGAATTTGGTTGGAGAGAATTCCTTCAAGATATCATCTATCCGAAAACCTAAATTGTTTATTGCTACATCTTAAACCATGAAATAGGTTTAACATTTCAATGTTCACACTTAATTTTTTCCTGAATTTGATCAATAAATGTAGTAAAATATTCAAAATTTTAACGTACGGTTTTAAACATTAAAACTTCCAAATTTGCATCTACATATTAGTAGAATTTGACATTGTGTTGGTGGTCCCTATGTTGTGTATTTTGACATGTTCCCTGGCCCCTTAATTACAATGAGACATGTTGGAGAACTGAGTCGTGATTACGGTCTTCGTTGCCAGTCTAACAGTTAAACAATAATCAATAATCATGAAGTTGTACAATGAGATTAAGTATCGCTGAGGAACAAACAGAAAGGTGGGCCACTATGTGAGGCAATCGTGGATCTACTTCCAGGAATGCTGAAGGAAATGATATACAGATTGTGCAACTTCTATCAATTCTACCACAATATTATACTGATGAACAGCAGATACCGGCTTGTATAGTCCAGTCAATCTCTGACCAATTACCACTGAAACACACCACAAATTGCAACATATTTTTGGGATTGTTACAAGAAGTCTTCAGAATAATGAATTAGCCATATTAACATTGATGATATAAATGAGGCATAGTGGCCGAGTGGTTATAGTGCTGGACTGTCGACCGGAGGGACCAGGGTTCGAATACCAGCACTGGCTGGGCGGTGATTCGGTACTGGTTCGACTGCCGTATTGAAATTTGGGCAATTTCGTTCACCAGAACTTTTTCTATGCATACCAAAGCGATACAAACTGAAGATAGTACAAGTATATGCACCAACAAGATCATATTGAGAAGAAGACACAGACAACTTCTACAATGATGTAGATGAGACCTTAGAAAAGCCAACACACTACACAATATTGATGGGAGACTTTAATGCGCAAGTAGGGAAATAAACAAACATTTTGGAAATGGCAAAAGGAAAATTTGGTCTAGGTGTGACAAACGAAAGAGGTGACACCTTGGTAGAATGGGCAACATCAAAAAAGTTATATAAGTACAAAATCATTAATACCATGTTTCAGAAGAAAGCAGAGAGGAGATGGATGTGGAAAAGCCCATGGAGAAATGAAAAACGAAATTGATTACATCCTGACAAACAGGTCAGACATGGTCACTGATGTAACTGTCATCAACCAAGTCAACATCGGAAGTGACCACAGAATGGTACTGAGCAACATCAAACTGGACGTCAAGGCTGAAAGGAAGAAGTTGATAAACAAGAGACCACCAAGTGTAGATACCACACAAATAGGAACAAAAAAGATGGAATTCCAACTCAAACTGCAAAATTTATTTGAGACCCTACAAGAACTAGACGACATCAACACCATGAGCGAAAACATCACTGAGATGATCCAACTAAGTGCGACTTTAGCCAAAACAATCAACAGGCACGTAAAGATGGGAATATCTTCACAGACACGAGCACTGATGAAGAAATGACGAGAAATGGTGGATAACCCCGACCATAAAAAACAAATAGAATATGCAGAAATTTGCAAGACCATCAAAAAGAATGCAAAAAACTACATCAGGAAGTACAAACAAGAGATCAGACGAGAAACGATTACGGCATCAAAGAAGAAAGAAAGCAAGAAGAACACAGGCACTAGGCCGAGACAGACTGGTTACAGTTCTAGACAAGCAGGGTAGAGAAATACAAAACCAAATATGATCATGGAACGAACAGAGGAATTCTACAATACGACAGTGAACAGAGTACCATAATTTACACCAACCCGAAAGAGGTACCAGAGATAACACCATGGGAGGGGGAAGCAGTGCTAAGAGATATGAAGAATTTGAAGACATCAGACAATGACCATTTAAACATTGAAACATTAAAACATTAAAAGCAGGAGAAGATACCATCTTGAAGACACTGCCTAAGCTGTATACTAAATGCTTATCAGAAAGATAAATACCCACCGCATGGAAGAATGGAAAGATGGTGATAATCTTCAAGAAGGGAAATAAGAAAGACTTAAAGAACTACTGACTGATATGTCTGTTATTAAACATCTACAAATTATTCACAAAGATACGAACAGATAGGCTAGAGAAGACACTATGAAAACCAACCATGAGAGCAAGCAGGATTCAGAAGCAGGTACTCAATGACAGACCACATACACGTCGTAAACCAACTGAAAGAGAAGTGCCGAGAATATAATATCTCACTCTGCATCGCTTTCATCGACTACGAGAAGGCTTTCAACTCAGTGCAACCTCAAGCAATACTGACCTCCCTTCAAGAACAGAGGATAGAAGACGTGTACATCGAAATCCTGAAAGACATCTACACCAACAGCTTGGTGACAGTCAACCTACATAAAAAGAGCAACAAGATCAACATCAAGAGAGAAATACGACAAGGTGACACCATATCGCCCAAGCTGTTCACGGCAACACTCGAAAGCATATTCCGAAGACTGACCTGAGGCTTGAGAATAAATGGAGAATATCTCAGCCATCTTCACTTTGCCGACGACATACGGGTACTCATATGCGCTACTACACAGCAAGAACTAAAAAAATGCTGCAGGAGCTAGCTGATGAAAGTGAAAAACAATGTCTGAAGATGAACGTTTCAAAAACAAAAATGATGCTAGAAAATTACACACCAATATATATCAACACTACGCAGATAGAGAACATTGAAAGCTACTTTTATCTGGGACAGCGATACAGTATTACAAAAACCAAGACAAGGAGATTCAAAGAAGAATCACCGCCAGCTGGACAGCATTTGCCAAATACTGCGACATCTTCAAGGGTAACTTTGGAACCTGCTTGAAGAGACAAGTCTACAAGTCATGCATACTTCCTGTGATGAAATATGGTGTGGAAGCATGGGCTCTCACCATCCAGGCAAAGAACAAGCTAGCAGCCGCACAAATAAAGATGGAAAGAAGTATGTTAAACATCATATACCGGGAGAGAAAAACAAACATCTGGGTAAGGCAGAAGACAAAGGTCATAGACGTGATAGAACAAATCAGAAGACAGAAGTGGACCTGGGCAGGGCACATCAGCAGATTATGAGATAACCGATGGACATGGCGTATCATGGCTTGGATACCTTACAAAGGGAAATGATCTAGAGGAAGGCCAGAGAGATGGTGGAGAGACAAACTAGACAAGTACTAGAAGGGCACCATCTGGCAGAGGATAGCGCAAGACAGGCAGATTTGTAAACAACATGCCGAGGCCTTTGCGCAACCCCGGGACACTACGGCTGCACAATGATGATGATATACATGTATGTTTAGTTATCACATTTAGTTATCACATGTATTTGTTAACAAATACATGTATTTGTTAACAAAGAATATAACATCTAATCTCAATTTTGATATTTTTTGGCAGACTAAGCAGTGTTTGCACAATTATTACTCTCAACTGTCTTGTGCAAGACTGTGACATAAGAAGAAATGTTACATGTTAAACCATGGCTGTCTTTTCCTAAGTTTTTAATATAATATAACTATATAATCAAAATAACATGTATGTATATATCTAAATTTTCCTCCTACCCACTTTGCACTTTGGATGCCAAACTTTCAGAGGTACTTCTACGACCACTCAGAAGAAAAGCACCACTTTTATTTGTTTCATTCCTGTTGATGTTGATTAAGGGTTCTTACTGGCCTTAGAATTTATGCCAGTTATAAATATGTATGTCTATGATTGTTTAAAACTATGTATTATGGTAAACCATCCATTGATCATAGGGGACGTTTTACTCAGCAGGGGTGTCAAAAACTGTTGACATTTACTTAGTGTTTATTAAGTGTCAGGTACGAATTCTTTGGGATATTGTTTCCTGTGCCTGTGTACTGTGTATGTATGTAGGGGTACGGTATGTAGGGGTACGGTATGTAGGGGTACGGTATGTAGGGGTACGGTATGTAGGGGTACGGTATGTAGGGGTACGGTATACAACTGAGTCAGCATACTTCTTGCTAACACTTAGGCACTACCACCCTGTCTTGAACTGGATACTGGAACCGAAAACCTTGCTTTAAATTTACCTTGAAATGGGTAATAGAACAGTCGATTTCACTTTAGGTAATTGGGTGGGTTGTGAAAATGTAGCAACAGTTTTCATTAATTACAACTATAATTGCAGTCATAGAATAGTAATAATATAAAAATGATTTTAATAACATAATCATATATTCCGTTTGATCTCTGTCATGGGAAGTAAAGGTCCCACAGGGGGGTAAATACATAACAAATAATAGACTCACTAACTCTTGAGAAGGATACACTTAGAAATCCGAGTTTTTATGACTTGCACTGTTGCTGAGTCAGAGAGCAAGGGTAAACTTGACAGTGTTTTACCTAACTTTTAACTGGTCTACTCTACATTATTAAAAGCTATGCCTCCCCCTGGGGTTAGCAATAGGGTTAAGCTTAAGCCTAAGGTTAGTGTGTTGACAAATAATTTATACCAGTTATGATGAGACATACGTTAGTTAAAGCCAATAATAAAGATTACCGAAAGCTCTTAAGTTTACTTAACCGGAGGATATGAGACTGACTTTACAAGTTTTTAAGAAAACTAAAATTATTATCTCAATATTGAAAATACTTAACGTTAAACAAGAATGTCGAGACAAAACTGGAAGTTCCAGAGATGGACAAGTTGCACTGGCCGCTGAGACAAAGTAAGTCGATAACTTGACAGCGGCCATGACAACTTTCGCGATTACCGCAACCCTGGCCCTGCCTCCCGAAGACGCGGGACTGCGTCTGGACTCTGTAGTAAAGCCATACTACCGATAGATCGCGTACCTTTGTGAATACTGCATTATTTATGTGCATATTCACTCGGCGGTGCGCGCCTAACAGCATGTACAGTCTTGTAAAAAAAACTCACCTCACGTATGCGAAAGTTTATTGTGATTTTATCAAACAAAGTAGCTCATTACTGGTGTTTTTTGTCGCGTTAATTGTGGCTTGACGTTACGCAGAGCTGGTAGCGCGGCAACGGTAAACAAAGGGCCGCTTAGCACACACGCCAACGATAAATAATGACGCGAACGGCGTTGAATGGCGCTGCGACGGGCGTGGTCGAAGCAAGACTAAACAACAATGACAACGTATTTATCAATGTTTTTTTGTCAGTAAACGATTTGCCATTATAGTCAAATTCGGTAGATAACTTTGGTGCAATTCCAATGGTCTGTATCAGTTTGTATAATTATTTTCCCGCGAAATAAGCATACATATATAATGAATTGTAAACATAGTTCAATATTATATATTCTTAATTAAGAATCTTGAACTTTTCAGTTCTACACCAAATTGATCCGTGAGTGCCATAAGTATAATTACGATTACGCCATTTCTTTAGACCTCGACCAGCTTCCGGAGATTGTTTATTGAGATGGGTGCATGCAAAAGCGGCGCAATTAAAGCTATAGGCCTAATGTTTCGAAGAACGTTGAACTATATATAAGTACAAAACAACTCCATATATATATATCTATATGGGAAAGAGGAGAGCTTTAATTACGTTTATCCCAATCAAGTATGTTTAATTATTGGGGATTCCGATTTAATAATAATTAAGTGTGTCATGCCTACTCTGACGTGATACCCATTTACACGGCTGATGAATCCAACAATAGGCTACAGGTATTCAATGCAAATTATTAGCTTTACAAATTCCGTTAAAACAAGTTACGTTAAATTACCATTTTAGACTGCAAACCAGTACGTTCAACTCTACGTATGGCAACTATAACATAATTACGTTTCTATCCGGCCAATGCTCGTTACAATAACATGCGTTATTATAGCCACAGACGTCTGGCAATGTTAATCAAAGAGCTGTAAAACTTCGCTCAGGTTTGTTCATTTTTAATGACCGACACAACGTAAAATAGTAAGACTGCGGAATTTGACATTGTGACACTGACTAAACGTGTGTCTTCATACTACTACGCAATGCACCGTCAGTGATTCTGTGTTTATAAAGCTTATTTAAGCGATGTAAATCGCCAATGGTTATTCTGTCATCAACAATTTTTTTGTGGGGAAAATGAAACATAATATGCTACTTCTAAATCACCACAGTCTAACAGGTCTGGTCTGCATTAGCAATAGTACAGAATCATATTAATGTATGTTTTGTGACAACGTGTGAATGCAAGCACGCAAGCACACATTCTATAGACAGCTTATCTTCGGTTGATACACGACAACTGATTATATCGTAGTCAGCGTAGGCCCTATCTGATTCTTTTTGAAATATTCAGCAACGCATTTGATCTGTCCGATGGACTTGCAGTTCTCTCACACGAACGCCCGACTTCGTCCGGACAACAGCAACAAGATCTGGTTAGGTAACGTATGCTTTAAGGACAATACTTACCCGTCCCTATGTCAAGTTCTCACTTTCGCCCGACTTTGTTTGGAAGTTCGCCGGCGTTGCTAGCGACGGTCACGTGACGATCTGGCCCGCGTCGAGACTTCGACTTAGGTGTAATAAGTCAACCGGCTGGTGTTGACTTTAGTCGCACAGAGCGTCAGGTATCGTTTGCCGTTGGCTGGTTACAGGTGTGAGGTCGAGTTGAATCGTGACAAGTAATTAATCACGCGCGTGTCTCCTGGCGCTTCGGTGCCCAGCGTCTTGTTCTCACCCAAAAGCAATTATCGACAAAGTTGTTCTTATAACTGGAACTGAATTCGTGAGTCAAACGTTCGCAAAGGACATGCTGAGTTCGCTAGTGAACAAGTCTGGGTCAGTAGTCTAAAAAGCATCTACTATTAAGTGTGCAGGTCAGATTACTAATTACTGTAGAACTATTGCACGGACGTTGACAGTGATGAATGGCGACGTTACGAGAATAACCATGTATAACTGTACTAGGGAGGAAAGAAAAAAAATGTAGCCGTTGAAAGAACATTTTGAAAATGTTAAGATCAATTAGACGAATATATACCTGCCAACTCCCCCGTGAAATCCTGGAATCTCCCGGATTGTTGGTGTATTTCGTCTCCCAAAATACAGGCAAATGCCGCAAATCTCCCGAATTTTCTCTGAAAATTTCTAACAGCAACCCCCCGTCTTCAAAACTGAACGACACCACGGAAAACGTGCTGAAACATACTGAATTGCTGAATTTCCAGTGAACATCTTCAACAGCATACCCCGCCTTCGAGACAGCGAACTGATGAAGTTTTCGGCGAAAAATATCCAACAGCACCTCCCCCGTCTTCCGATGTCAAGATCCGAGACAGCGCGACGAGACAGCGCGACACGAGAAGCGTGCTGAACCGCTCATGAATCCCCCGGATTTAAACAAGCTGGTAGGTATGCGAATGTTGTAATATTATTTCTCCAGTACAGGCGTGCTGTTGACTTGGTAACTGCACGCGCACGCGATTACGTCGGAAGTAAACTTGACATTATAATGGCGCAGTCATCGTGTGTAAGATCGAAAAATATTTAGAAGAGAAGTTGGTTTATTGTTCAGTTTCTATATATCCCCAAATTTATGCAGTTTCGCGAGACATAATATACTGACCTATCCAGTACGTCTCGGTTGGCCTATATGTCACAATCGAAATTATGCGCGTGAACTCCGCCAACTTTTGCCGTAACAACAATGCTGACAACAGTAGGTCTGACATATGTGAATAGGGAGGCATGACATGTAACGGATCAAACATTTCCGCATACAGCTGTCGCCTTCGTCATCCATGTTTTGATAGTTTGACGGACTTTCTGCTAGGCGACAGATCACGTGATAGATAGGTCAACACAACGCAGTCCGTAAGTCTGAATTTGCTCAAATCATTAGCGGTATGAAATATATATATAATTTGGAACCTTTGCGATAATCGTTCTCGGCGGCTGGTGGAGTAACCCAAATAATCGGATGCGCCTCATTACTTGTGCTACTCCGCTACTGCATTCGACATTCAAGGTCGATACGCTTCGCATAGAAACCATTCGATATAAAACACTGCTGGCATTTAACATTTAAAGAATGGTTGGTTTTGTAAGAGTGAAACTAACTCTTAGATCATTCAAACTTCTTGCGAAATAATGACGTCATACGTCGTGACGCGTGCCCTTACCAAAGCATTCTACAGAATATATTCTATAGAATTGTACAGAACAATTTCTGTAGATAATTTGTTGCTATAAAATGTATGTGGCCATAAATATTCTATAACAGTTTTATAGAATGCAGTAGAAACTGAAGTGACCGTAATATTTATATAATTCTTTTATAGTATTCTATAGAACATTTATAGAATTTGTATGGCCACACCAATATATACCAATAAAGAAACATATTTAGTTCTACAGATTTCTATATAATTATGTAGAATATTTTGCTAAGGGGCGCGTAGTGATTATGAAGAAGAAAATGACGCAACCAATGCAGGGAACAAAAGTCGTAGATATATTTTATTTGTACGTCATCCATCATTCCAAGCAAAACATTACAACAGCCCCGACTGGTGGCACGAGCTTCGGACGACTTATGGACAAGAATTACCTAACCAAAGTTCACGACCTGATGGGGTTGTGGTAGACACGAATTCCCTTGAGCCTCCGTAGAAGTACCGGCGTAGGCGCGTCGCTCCAATCAGACACTTTTACGGTCATTTAGTAGACTATGTTGGCTAATTTGATACTTCGACTTTCAAGAAAGCAGTGCCAGATACGTAAACCTCACTATACGCAGCCTGATAATGTCCTGTCAATGAAGCACAGAACGTTCTACTAGTCGTGAAACTAGTAGGAGCGGAAGCCCCATAGTCAGTGTTCTATTATCCGCCAGGGCGAGCCACTAGCGCGTATCAACCAACAGTCCAACTCCACGGCCACCATCTTGCTTTCAGTTCTAACAATAACGCTTTTGTATGACAAAATGCAATTTCTGCATAGACAAAAAGCGGTTTTAAATTAAAACTAACTGATATCACACGGCCAACGAATCTAACAGTGCCCACTAGGGGAGCCAGCGTCAGTTGCCGCCACATTTGTAGGCTTGCAAAGGCTACGTTCTATCGAAAATTACACATCTTTTATCAACGATGGTATATCGCTGACCGCGTGGTAAACAGCGGTGTTAAAATAGACGTATGAATGACATGCGAATGTCCAATAAACGGCCAGGCAAGAGACGCCATGACCAATAAAGGCCGGCCAACCGGAACTGGTAATCATTACCCAAACCCCACAATTATACCAATTGATGTTTAAATAGAGATATACGTGATTGTACCACGTGGGTCTAATATTCGCAACAACTATGTGAAGTGTGTTTATTTTCCTTACATTCTGCAGGAATATCTTCGAAAATAATACGTCTGGCATTACGCTATTCTTTCTTTGAAACGCACCCCTGTCACTTGATAGGCCTACAATAAAATACTGACGAAGGCCAGGGGATTGGCACCGTGGGGTACGACATTTGCTGCCCGTAACGATATTGCAGTGTCCTCTCAACAATAAGTTATTAATCAAAATATTTCCTCGTAGAAATGTCATGCAAATCAAAACGAGCATTCAACGGACACACAAAGTGCATACATTAGACAGTGCGACGGAATTAACATTACCCACTCTAATAAGAAAATACATTCCTTAACGACACATTATTATAAATACTCATCCGACGTCGACAACATTAGTTGACATTTAAAAATAACATCAATATATAAAGTGAAGGTACACTTATTTAGGAAACGCCAACATTGCAATGAGATTGCAAACCAATAAAGCGTATACACGTTAAACGCACAGTTGCACACATGTGCGGATCTGCATGTCTGTGTATATACATATATGTATTCTAAGCATATGCATATATAGATATGTGTATGCATACCAGGTCCGGGGTTCGATAGATTCGAATGAAACATAATTTTCAAGATCAACACGTAAGCAATGTCCGTACCATCTAATGGTATAAATTCGCACAAAGGACGGAGCAAACAGACATGCATTAATGTACACATCCTATTTGTGTATACGTACTTGCATGCCTTCGTTAGTACAAAGTAATGGATATATTATATATGATTAACCAAATGTACGACTTACTTGTAGCTGGGTGTGGATATCGTATCAAACCACGGTTGGCATGTATCTATCCGACAAATGTCCTGTTTCCTTCGTTGTTAGCCAATACGAATGTAAATAAAGTGCCACAACATTTGTGCGTGAATATCGACTGTACAAGTGTTGTCACGCCATTGGACGGAACCTAACATATCACAGGTAAGCAACGAAGCAGCCAAACTGCTCCATGGTCTTCAACGTATTCGGATTTCTTCGGGTCCGTCGCGAATTCGTCTCGCGCAGACGCCGTTACCGTTTGGCGCTCATTGGACTGGGTCGATGATCAGTGGCGCCTCGTAGACAGAGTGTCGGATGCCGAAACTAAAGCTTGGCATCTGTCGTTTGTTGATGTATACCTAAAAACAAAGGACATGGTAATAATGGGACACTGTTATGTCATATTCCCTTTGGCTTCGGGCTTTGTCCCCAGACATCCAATTGTTTTGGCCTCCTATTTCTTGCTACGAATACAACATACATGTATATACGTTTGTACGAAGTGCATTATATAGGATACAATGCGAGTGGTATCTGCTCCTGGGTCCTGATACATCCGCTAGGTGGCATAACTTCAAAATGGACGGCTGGCGAAATTGTACAAACGATTGTTAGGCTGGGAAAAGGCATTGTTTTTATGACTTGTTGCGTCATCGCAAAATTAATGTACACTTGAGTAACGTAGCATAATTTCAAACAAAAAACGAACTTACTGTATTTCTAATAGCAACTTCCCAAACGTAACTATCCACAGTTGTAGGTGCTGTATGCAATTTAAATTGAGGTTAATTCCAAATTAGGTAGACGTGCAAAATCATTATATCAATAGGTAAGCTCCTAATGTTTCCCAAAGTTTCTCTCAATCTCAAGTTTCAATACCAATATTGATCGCAAGGGACTGTGTTTGACTGTCACTAGGACGCCACACGCAAACGTTAGATGTACTGACCCTCTCTGGTGAGTGAGCGCCCGGGCCTGGCTTGAGACAGGAGTCGCCGGGCATGACGTTGCGAGCGATCATACTGTAGGTGGGCGCCTTCAGCTTGTACGTGTCGGGGTTGGACATCGTGTAGTTGGCGGGGCCAGGTGTCTGAACGACAACAGTTATAAGGTTATCGTTATTGCATTAAACGGAGGCACACTGTTCATAGCTTTTTCTTTTGTTATTTAAGACTGTGTTGAAGGTGTACTGAAATTTTCACTTGTCCGCCGGACAAGTTAGTTTTGAAAGCTAACATTTTTACTTGTCCGAGTAATTGTCGCAGTGAATCGAAGCTTTGAAAAAAAACGTTAAGAAATTATTTACTTTTAAACAATCTTCCTGCTGTCTGGCACAATCTGATCTCAAATGTATTTTTTAAATACTCGTTTAATTGCAAATATTTCCCAGGCCATTAAGTGATTAGCAATGTTTTTTCATCACGAATATTACAAGGAGACGTATGGAGACGAGATGCTGAGGAAGTGGAAACGTGTACGTATATACCACCATTACTTCCATACTTTTCTAGATTTGACCAGCATTTCTGAGCTGTGTTGATCGTAAACCGAACATAAAGCATATTCCCATAAATCGTCGCATGCACATTCACCTACAGCAGTTGTAGAAGTCGCAGTTTTGCCATAAGATGAAGAAAAACAAGACTCGTTTGACCTCCGCACCGTCCACTGTTCGGTCAGCGGCTCTTACCTTGGCGTGGTCTTCGTAGAAGCTTCCCACTTTGCTGCGGCCCGTCATGCTGAACTGCGGAGCTTGACGCTTACTGCTACGCACCGTGCGACCGAGCATCGCATCAAGACTGTAGGCGTTCGGCGCTGGCAAACACACGACGGGCATTGTATGAGACTGCATCTTTGCGAATTGCATACAACTGTAATTGTAGGAAACAGTGCCGTAGTAGCACAAGTAATCGGACAAAGCCGCAGGATACGTCCGCCTGTGACGGTCTACTACCGGTGGTAGATTTTTTTTAAATGTGTTACTTTCTGCATGGAAGATATGGAAGGGAATGGAGGGCAAGGGCGGAATTAATGTTAAAATAACGGTGCCCGGTCGGAGATACTGAGGAATGGCTGGAGGAGATGAACGCAGGTCGACATAGAAGATTGACGAGAGGAGAAGCGAGAAAAGAGGGAGAGATGCGTACGTATGTACGCACACACACATAGGCATGCACGCACGCTCGCACTCACGCGCGAACGCTCGCATGCACGCAAGCACACACACGCAGGCACGCACACACACACACACGCGCGCGCACACATACACTCGTCTGATGCATGAAGTATAATTATATAAAACAACCACACACACTTCAAAGAAGCTAAGGTCTATCGATACCAGGTTCCCTGTCTTCAGCAGTTGCCCGCCGATCACCCACCTGGCGCGCCGTCCGTCTGCCTGAGCTTGGTGCGAGGACGGAAGGTGTAGGCGGGCGCCCGGTAGTAGGCCGAGGGGCCGCTCTTCTCGGGCGAGTGAGCCCCGGGTCCCGGCGTCTTGAAGGGCGACGGCCCGCTCCGCCTGCTATACAGGGAATAGTGCGGCGTGCCGTCCCTGGGAACACGACGGAGACAGTAAGAGTAGAGCGACCAGCACCGTGTCGTGCATGCGCGGATAAATCATTAGTTGCCTCAGTAGCAACATAGCAGTTTATAAAATTAAAATTAAAATATGTTTTCTTCACGCTTGCCTCCCCTATCCATTAAAACACATAACTGCAAAATATACAAATCAGAAACATTACAAAAGGGAACTAGGCGTAGACGTCAGTAGTATGTAGGAGCCACAACGGCCCGCCCCGCCCCTATGCATAGAGCGAGGCCTAAAAGGGGGCGGGGCGAGCCGTTGTGGCTCCTACATACTACTGACGTGTATATATATAAATTAACCACAACGCCAGCTGCCAACACATTTTATAGAAATTCACATGTCTTCAAACATAAAGGTACTAACTTGGTAGGATAATAGTAATAAAATAACAGTAGATTTCACGAATGCACCATGGCAACCGAATGGACATTACCCAAGAAACAGTAGCACCGTAAAACGATATACATATAGTTAAATACGTAAAATGAGCTTGGCGATATAAGACGGAACAGGCAGAAGTTGTGGCACGATAGAAAGGATGTTGCCACTGAACTGTCTATGTGACACTATTTTGTTACCTTACGTATACCACCAATAATTTGTTTCGATTATACAAATTTCATCAGCGTCAACTGCCACCTCTGGTTTGCGAGGATGAATGATAACAAGGAACGACGTAGTGTGTGGCGTACACCCTGACACAGGTTGTCATCACAGGTAGTTTCTGAACATATTTTGGTGCCAGTAAATATTTGTCGCAGACAGAAGCGAGTGTAAAAAGTGGATGTGATGTGTGAAATAAAAAAAAAGTCATGTATTTCCTAACGGCGCGCGACAGTCGTCAAACATCAGTAGTTGGGATTGATCAACGGGCAAATATTAGTGGCTAGACCATCCGCGATTGGTCAATGGCCAAACATCTATAGTTCGACCAGCCGCTATTGGACCACAGCCAAACATAAATACTCGGACCAGCCACGATTGTTCCAAGGTCAAACGTCAGCAATTAAATTAGACGCCATTGGTCAACGGCCAGATTTTATTGGCTCAGTTGTAAGCAACATAAATTGTAGCAGAATTTTTCAACATAAGTCCATGTGTATTCACCAAATGCGAATGACTAACATCACCAGGGTCCACGAAGATGTTCACTGAGCATCGTTTTGTGCATTACCCCTTGTAGATATGACTCAGTTACTTATACAAGACTAATGTCTCACCCTACCCAGGCTCCTATTAATCTTATGGATGAGTGACTTCTACAAGATTAGTGTCACAACCTATCCCTTTCCTTATATATCTTATGACTGATTGACTTCTATAAGACTGGTTACCTGCCGTCTCTGTAGATCTTTTGCTCTGGTAGATGGCACGGCCCTGGACTGCAGTCGTCCGTCATCTTGCCGTGCCGGATACCGAAGGCGTAGGCCGGGCTGCGGAAGTGCACACTGCGGGGGTCGTGTGTCTGGATGTAGCAAACGGGTTTTGGCAAGTTACATACCCGCATTTCACCGGGACCAGTTGATACGGAAAATAGAACTTGGACACAGGACGGATTTTGAAGAAGCGGGTAATGAATCAGATGAATTGCATCAGCAATTTAGAATGAGGTATTTTAATAATATATGTTATGCTTTTGGCAAATGTTCTGAAGTCCGTGTGCTAAGGCTTTCATGCGAAATGGAGGCAGATCAGCATTAACGCTCGCATGCGCGCACCCTCGCACACTTGTTATGAATTAAAGCACATAGTGCTTAATGTTAACAATGGTCAATTACGATTACGTGGAACCTAGCTATAGATTGTCTAGGTTTCAGTTAGCAGGGTATCGACAATGAAGACGATGGAAGAAACGAAAAAGAAAAAAATGAAAGAAGAAGAAAAATGGAGAAAGGAAAAAGAGGAAATATAGTAGAAGAAATAAAAAAATACATTCTCAAAGCTGAATTGTCCGGCATGCGTTTCGTTGTAGACAATGACATTGTGTTTAATATTAAACAGCCAATGATGATCGTTGTAACATACCGTGCGTCCGACGAGACTGGGCAGGCCGTAGCAGGGCCCGGGACTGGCGTACATCGCCGCGATGGGCATGCGGGGTTTCGTGTATTCATATACCATGGTGACTGGTCACTCGTCGGGCTAAGTAAGTGTCCACACGCGGCGTCCGGTGCTGGGGGGTCCCGATACACTGTCTGGAGTTCGCGGTCCTTCGCTAGCGGACAGAGTCAGGGCTCTCTCGATCTGGAAAAAAATGCATTACCGTTATTATAAGCGACGAGACGAAATAACGAGAGGAATATGTCCATGTTTTTTGGGACATGTATTTACGGATGTGGCGTAATTGGTGACAATGTATCGGGTTATTAAAGGTATATACATGCCTGCACGCACGCACCCATTGGAATGCAGGATGTGTTAATACTGTTTAGCAAAAGAACAAAGTGGTTTCGCAATACAAATAACAAGGTCTCGAAGTGCTCGAAGTCTCTTTGAAGTCGAAAAAAGCCAAGCTTCGACTTAGCTCTTGTGGACATGTCCATGACATGATATCTAAACGTAACTCTTGCTAATATCAATGTCCACCTTACGTCTACCCCCCTCTCTCTATGCGTGTGCGCGCGCGAATGCGTGTGTGGTGCGCATGTGCGTGCCTATGTCACTCAGAGACAAGCTGTACAGTGTTCCAACAATCTGATGTTAAGTGAAATAACCCAATTGATAACGCTAACAAACATATGAAAACAGTAATTCATGTCTGATCCAGCACTATACGGCTAGTCTTTGTTTGACGGCATGCTGTGACAAGAAACAACTATTTCGGCCCAATGCCACATTGTTTCATTTGCTTACAAAGTACAATGCACGACACTTGAGGAGTGTTGTGAAAATACAAATATAAGTATTTATGTAGTAGTGTTAATGGTTCGCGTGAATAAAACATATTTGTTTAATTATTGAATGCACTTGTTGGCTCGATTTTCCTACCAACAACAAGTGTCGTGTACAACCAGTGTAAACCTGGGAACGCCTTGCTATGAAAGCTGTATATAATAACGGTGTACTTGTATACTGATACTGATCCGCCGATGTTTACCGGAGGTCATATAAGATGTCTGAACCCACTGGAGTGGTCATCAAGCCCGCTTTCCTTCACGTTTAGACATGTTCTCGGTTGTCGAAGGGACAGCATTGCCATGGAGCAGAGTAAGAAACACACTCTATACTGAAAATGTAGATAAGAGAATGAGTGATGAAACACAGACAAAGAGAGCATGGGAAAATGAGGGCGGTGGTAAGAGAAGACGGAGAGACAGTGTCAAAAGAGATCTTGAAATGGCAGGAATGAATAGCCGAGTGGGAGGCAATTGAAGAAGATCGGGACCGGCGGAAAAGAGCGCGGAGAGGCCAGAATTGACTACGTGACGTGGCCCCATGTCGCAATAGACCAGGGGGATGAACAATTTTAAAATGTGGACCGCTTAACGTTGTTGAACAAAATTAATGTAGGCCTACTAACAATAGTTACTATCTGACGACTATTTGCCCAAGGTATTATGTGCCGTATATAATGGTAATCCTGTTTAAAGTTGTCTTCGTGTGAGTAGGTATATCGAGGGTACACGTTGGCCATAATATCCATTTACGCATTGGCGCCAGGTTCCAGAAACCTTGGAGACGAAGAGTCATTTTAACAGAGAACGCGGTTCGACCAAAGTTCGGCAACAACGGATCCATAGAACGTCGACTCGTTACTTTACATTGGCCAATTAGACGTGATTTAATGGCCCGGATGTTCAGTGTTGACACACAATAGCGATATGACAGTGCGAATGACGTTAACACACACGAGCGCTAACTATTACCGAAGCGCTTCTGCCAAAACGTCGAACACACACGGAACGACAATGGTCATTCTCTCGCGGCAATATTCGTCATTACACCGCGGCGTGGCGCAACTGTTAATAGCGGCTCAAACAAAAGGTTGTAATATGTATCAACCTTGAGCTCAACTTGCCGAACTAACGTCGTCAAGCTCCACTGGCAATCCGCGGATAATCTGCCTTGTGTCTTCATTCACGCTCGAGCCGTGTGCATTTTGGCGGCGGATTTCTCACGACAACACCGCATGAACCCGCAGCCTACGCGTGTTTTAATTCAGTTCACGAACAATGCGCCAAAGACGACGCTTACAATGTGGTCTTTGTGTGCCGACATACCTACTATTAGGCGCTGTACTCGACGGATTGTTCTGCGAGAATTAAACGATAAACGCCGACTGTGTACAGCTACTGGCATGCTTTGACATGAAGAGGTACTACATTAAACTTGCGTGTCGACTCGCTGCAACGACGCTAGGTTGTAGCGACGGAGCCATTCAACCGCAGCTGAATATTTATAAGACAACACGCGACAGCTGCGTACACAATTCCTCGCTACAAATCCGGAGATTTGACCCCCGCCGAGATTATTCGTATGCACCATTGTATGAGTGTTTACAACAAAAAGTGGCGTATTGTTATTTTAATATCTCCACGGCACAAATTCAGCATTACTGCCACAGTGTAATGCATATATGTTACGTTACAGCGACATGCGGTTGAACACTTCTCCACTCCGAGCCCTTAAAGAGTGACCCTGTTTTGAAACCCATTACTCTCGAAAATCATATATTTTGGCGTAGTAAGATTCAAGCAAATTGTAATAATCATTATGAGCAACTAAATGTGAACTGCACAATTACATCAACTGCTAATTAATGGTTGCCAAACACAAACAAAACAGCAGAAAAACATAATAAGTCTTACGTTGTTACTAAATTGGAAAAATGGCACCAACTCGTAGGCTTTTTAAAACCGGTCCCCGGGGAATATAATTATATTCTACTTACTACGAAAATATACATTTTAATACACACAATTTGTTGTAGAAGTATTTACGAACGACTATAAGTAAGACAGACAATATTCGCTGTCTGTTCGAAGTGTGCTTGTCCTCACGCAAACCATAGCTATGCATAATGTATAAAAGTTACGCCACGTAGCAATAATTAACGGCGCTGGCCAAGCCTCGCCTGCGGTATTACATGTTCCCTAATGAACGCCAGAAAGACACAGGGTCATAGAGATAGGCGTAAGCAGTTGACACGAAGGACTCTAAACCTTGCAAACATATCTCAGTGGATTCGTGAGTACTGGAATTATAACATAGGCAGCCTACTCAGTTTCTTAGATGGGTGCCATTAGACGGAGCCCCAACTCGGATTAGGCTGATGAACAATGACACTACCAGTGAAACAAAATTTGTGCCACAATAGGGGTTCCCGGCTAACAAAGGTTGGGTAAGCTTGGTCCATTTGGGACTCCCTGTTTCTGAGATCCTAAATACGCTATTAATTATTTGATGCAGGAATGGAGTTACGAGACCACTAGATTAGACAACCGAGGATATTTAAACCCGGGGCACATTCACCAACAGTCCGCTGGAGTATACGTATGTGTTCTTGGCACAAACAAGATTACTCGCTAATTGGTGTGCAGAAAAACACGTCTTGAATAAAGGCCAAAACAGTTAAGCAATCTGAACCAGCAATCCGCACATGCAGTTGATCAAATTTGCAGCAAAATGAGTGCGAATTTCACTAGCTTGACGTATTTTATTACGCTGATCCGTCTCTAGCATTCTTCAAGGCCCCACGGAACGGCAGTGCAACATATTTACTATAAATCGCCGCATATTTCCATCTGCGAGCAATCAGCATGCATAATTTAGGTTGTATTGCAGGTGATTAGGGCAATGGTGATTAAAGTCTGCTTCATATTGTTTCTTGCCCTAACGATAGGTCAACACTATAGTAATCGTTCGGATAAGGTGTGTTCTTGTACTAACGTGCAATACAGAACGAGTCCCCTTCGGTAAAACAGGTTAACAGACTACACAGGTACGGCGCTAAATTAAAGACAAACTCCAAAGTAAATAATCGCGGTAGGTAGCGAGACTTTTCACGGCGACTTGCTTCGCTGCTGTTTACATACAACGGTGAAACTTACCGGAATCTGGTTGTTCGAGCATATGACAAGTGGAACGGCTGTATTGTTAAGTAAAGTTCATATGCACATAAGGGAACACTCGTTGCTGCTCATGTGAAACTTACTTATGTCCCTCCAGAATGCCCAAGAAGGCGATGGTAAACGACCGAAGGATGGTATCACAGCGGCGGTGAGAATAGCTCATATGGGGGACACGAACTCGTCCTGGGGAGATGCGAAAGCAGAGAGGCTGCTACTCACGTGAATGTTCAGAAGAGCCGGTGTAGAAAGTCCATGACTCGTCCGTGTGTTGCGCCGCTATGCCGTCCGTGGCTGGGTCTGTCGTCGCTCGCCGCTTGGAAACGTACACAAACGCGTTTCGCTTAGCTACAGTCACACGCCGCCGGCTACGCGTCAGCGGCGCGTGTCGGGACCTTGCGTCGCCAACGCCAACGCCAACGACTGGCAGGCCCGTAGTGACGTGTCGCTAATCCCTGCCCACCCGTCCCGTCGTCTTCCCCCACTTCCCGACCCGATCTGACATGTCGCCTTACTCCCTGATTGGGGCGTGAATGGCATTCGCTTAGCAACCGAGATATTAGAGTGCAATTAGTGTAGGCCAACTCGTCCGAGTCGATTAACGCGTTGTTGGAAATATGTTCTTTGGGTGTGACACACGCACGCACACTTGTCCCAGCTAAATGGTGCATACGTCAGAGGGGAAGGACACTTCCCAAGGGATGCATGTGTGTTACCTATTGTGGGTGCGTGGAGTTATTCCATATAATTCTCTTTAAAAAACACCCTCAAACGGCCAACGTTTTGCACAATGATACAACTGAACGAACCTCTTCCCTTAAACACGTACAGGTAACACAAAGTAGCACATTTAACATTGCCGAATGCCCGACGGTAAATCACACGAGACTCGTACGTGACGACTTTGTGTTCAAAGCCTTTCCATCCACGCAAGAGAAAACAAAGGTTGATCGAATTACATAAAAATTGTTGGAAAAATTATATACATTCATCTAAGTCAATATTTACGAAATCAAATATAATGTGAACGTAATTATTTATGGTAAGAGTTTTGTGTAGTCAACAATGTTACCATAACACTATAATGCATGGCCTGGTAATATTGACACGCACGTCTCACAGATCTATAATACTAATAAAGTAACATTAAAAAATAGTTGCGACATGATTTCGTAAACTCGTATTTAGCATCGTATCCCGGTAATGCGAAACTCAGATTGATCGATATCTCTCAAACTTGTAATACATAGAGGCATAAACAACGTTTAATGACGTTTTTACAATGTGAAATAGAAGTGATATATTGCGCAATGCCGCCAACCTGGTTATCTCCGATTGATTACATATTAAGCACGCGGGAGCTAGCAACGAATAAACAAACAGAGAAACCAACATTCTTTCGACTCCAGTGTTAGCAGAGTGGGGTCGTCACTTCTTTTGGTGTTTTACCAAAGGTGTCTTTCGAAGCGTGACGTTTCACACACACGGGAACGACGTCGGTAAATCCGTGAGTACTCTCTCAACGCCATCGGACGCGATGAAGCGTGACATCGTCACGGATCACTGAATAACTTCGAATATACGCGCAGCGACCATCTACGTGGAATGGAGACAAATAGCATTCTAAGGAAAAGAACCACGTTGATGATGTGATGACTTGTCGAGAGTGGTAAGTCTGTTGTGAAATCTGTATCAGTAGCCAGTTTTCAAAACTTACAAGTTTACTACGGTACTCACAACTAATCCTTGCTACATATCCATACAAGATATACACAAGGACCATTATAAGGTGACAGTTTGTTTCATTAGTCGTTTGCAACGGGTGCGGCCATGCGTGACGGCAAATGAACATTAGTTATACAAGGCAGTGTGGTGAGATTATGGCTACAACGCTGACAACTGCTCTGTTGATGTATTGCATCAAACTGTAACTGCATGAACCGTGTGGGTCTGTGCGCCAGTACGTTACCATTGAGAGGACATACTCCATGAATGACCACAAAGAAAGACTATACATTACTTCAGAAGACAAGTCACGTGGTGTGCCATTCTACAGAAAACCAAATCCTGGAAATCATGATGATACTGACTCAATGAAAGCATCGATCTTCCATCCATTCTTTATTTGTACAATAATCACGACAACAAATGTCCACTATCTTGTGACTTGTGCAAAGATTACAGGTTTATATCACATTATTCTGGAATGAGATCGCATCTCATTCAACAGTTTCACTTCCCACATTCTGGCATCTGAACCAATGCACAACCAAAACGTCAATAACAGTCATACTGTCTGGAACTTTGACTTGTTCAGTTCTTTCATACACATATGAACAGGACACCATGCAGCACCATTTCATTCATTTCTTCAGTCGGCCATTTTCTCTAACAAACTGTTTAAAACATAAACAGTTGATGACGTCAGATGTACTGGTATACTATTTCTCTGTATCAGAGTTTAGCCAATCAAATCTGTTGTATTATACACATAATTGATGGAAGAGAATCGTTGAGATGCGAGATGTCCAGAGCTTATTCGTTGTACTTTTTGAGTGTCAGCCGGGGGAAGATGTTCATCGACTGCAGCTCCTGAAAGAGCAGCTTACACGCGTACGGGATCTTCAATGACGACACTTGCGTCGATGACTTACAGTAGTGGCACCTGTGGCAATAGAGAAAACTAACTTCATTTTTGGTACGAGTAATAATATTTTATATGGTATAGTGCCAGATCCAAAATTGTTTGTGGTGCTTCACGACAATTTATATTAAAATACATAAAATAGCACAGAGTTGAAAATCGACAAATAAATGTATTTAAAACACTAATAGTAATACTATTTATTTAAAATTAATACAGCAATAAAATAGTATAGAATTGCTAAATAAGGAAATAACAAAACAGGTTTCCTTGATAATGATTATATATTTATCATTACATTGCAACAGTTAATTCACACTAGACATAGTGAGAATTCAGAAGAGTGTACTACCAGAATGGAGAGTAAAAAAAAATTGAAGACAATCCAGTGCATAACAGAATATAACCCATGAATTATAAACTTTCTTGAAACAAGCTTGTTAAGAATTTATTTAAATTTGTGAGCGTTTGTAATTAAAGTATTTAAAAATACATTGGGAATATATTTACCATCCAGAGTAACCAAGAACGCCACATTTGTTGCAGACATCGACTTCAAAGGCATCACTTGATATCATCAGACGCTCCAGCAGTAACATGCTGTAACAAGTAGACAGTAACGAACATGTTGTAACAAAGTTATTGCATAAACAGCAACACACTGTAACAAAGTTACATCATCAGGCAATTCAACAGTAACATGCTGTAACACAGATTTATTATCAAGAGCAATACCAACATTAACAAAGTGATATCATCAGACATTTCATGCTGTAACAATAAAACACACCAACAGTAACATTCTGTAACAACAAGACATTCCAACAGTAACATGTTGTAACAATAAGACACACCAACAGTAACATTCTGTAACAACAAGACATTCCAACAGTAACATGTTGTAACAATAAGACACTCCAACGGTAACATGCTGTAACAACAAAACACTCCAACAGTAACATGTTGTAACAACAAGACACTCCAACAGTAACATGCTGTAACAACAAGACACTCCAACAGTAACATGTTGTAACAACTGTAACATGCTGTAACAACAAGACATTCCAACAGTAACATGTTGTAACAATAAGACACACCAACAGTAACATTCTGTAACAACAAGACATTCCAACAGTAACACGCTGTAACAACAAGACACTCCAACAGTAACATTCTGTAACAATAAGACATTCCAACAGTAACATGCTGTAACAACAAGACACTCCAACAGTAACATGTTGTAACAACAAGACACTCCAACAGTAACATGTAACAACAATACACTCCAACAGTAACTGTTATAACAACAAGACACTCATACAGTAACATGTTGTAACAATAAGACACTCCAACAGTAACATGTTGTAACAACAAGACGATCCAACAGTAACATGTTGTAACAATAAGACACTCCGACAATAACATGTTGTAACAACAAGACACTCCAACAGTAACATGCTGTAACAAGACACTCCAACAGTAACATGTTGTAACAACAAGACACTCCAACTGTAACATGCTGTAACATCAAGACTGGAGTTGATGAGAGTTGACAAAGCAGGAGACACTGGGACAGTGTGACAGTTGCATGGCTAAAAGGGTTCAATGGTGTATTGAAACAGTGGAGTTCTCTTGCCAACTATCCTTTTCACACAAGCCCAGAGATTTAGTGGATTCCTACACACAGAGGTGTGAAAAACATCCAGATGTATTGCACTTGTGCCATAATCAACTGTCAGCCAAGCAGCAGTAGAGCAGTATGGTTTAATTACACTGATTATAATCCACAAAGTTAACTGGCAGTAACATTACTTTTGTTGTTAATTTCTATGAGGTAGTGATATATGTTCTACAGTCACAAAGTGCAGTTAGTATATAATACTAAACATGACAGTAATATTTTGTTGTATGTATTTATGTATGCTACGTATTATGTTATAAATATCACCGATGAAAATGTAACAGTAGTAGATTACATCACATTCGAACAGCATTTATGTAATAAATATTGGGAGAAAATTAAACAATAGTACTAGTAATAGATAACATGGTAATGTAATTGACCCCAAGCCTAATTAACAAGAACATTAACAACATATTTTAACAACGTGACACCATCCGACATTCCAACAGTAACATTCTGTAACAAACTAACATTAAATCAATGATGTGTCCCAAAACAAGGGAACTGGAACAAGCATTAAACAGCTTACACCACTAGACCGGTAATAAAGTATTACAACTAACACTTAATGAAAATTACTACATGTGACAATTAACACTTAGTGAACACCCACTAAGTGTTAAGTGAGTAAGATCATAGACGTGATAGAACAAATCAGAAAACAGAAGTGGACCTGGGCAGGGCACATCAGCAGACTACGAGATAACCGATGGACATCGCGTATCACAACCTGGAGACCTTACGAAGACAAACGATCTAGAGGAAGACCGGCGAGACGGTGGAGAGACGAACTAGATGAGTACTAGAAGGGCACCATCTGGCAGAGGATAGCGCAAGACAGGCAGATTTGGAAATGACATGCTGAGGCCTTCGCCCAACCACGGGACACTACGGCTGCACATTAATGAACACACACCTAGCTCCGTAGCCAATCAGACAGTCTCGTTCCATCTCGCCCAATCGAAGTCCGCCGTCTCTTGACCTGCCCTCTGTTGGCTGTCGGGTGAGTACAGCACGCGGTCCTTTCGCGCGAGCATGGATCTTATCAACGACCATATGCTTCAGTTTCTGGTAGTAGATAGGTCCAAAGAATATGTACGCACTGAGTGGCTCTCTGAAATGTCAAGACAGAATTAATCTGCTGTTGTTTTATGATACGTCTTCTGCCCTAAACAATCTGGAGACTCAGATAATAAGTGTTTAAGAAAATTCCATCATTAAACAGAATCTGCTGGTATATTTAAGGAGCTTATTCAAAATACAACCGTTGTCATATGACAGAGGACAATATTTCCTTGACACACTGACAGACGTGTGCTGGTGGTGCATCCTGTTACTATCAGTGTGAAGGATATAAATCAGTTTTAAAGAGCAAAAACAGGTTTATGAGCTCATAAGGATGTTAGTGAAATGTTCCGTGT
Organism: Escarpia spicata; assembly: GCA_963995525.1. Classification (NCBI taxonomy): domain Eukaryota; kingdom Metazoa; phylum Annelida; class Polychaeta; order Sabellida; family Siboglinidae; genus Escarpia; species Escarpia spicata. Next base: position 7,487,101 of record OZ023218.1, read on the forward strand.
AATTTTATTTTTTTTATAAAAAATTATTCATGAAATAAGCCCAATCTTAATGTTGCTTTAGTTGAATATTTATTAACGAAAAACCTATGTCCCAGCCTTCATGCAATACTATGTTACAGGCCTCGATATAAATTTTTTTATCCAGTGGCCCAGGGGGCCAGTAGATCTGAAAAGTTACTGACCTGTCGAAAAGTTACTGGCCAAAAATATTTCGCCTACAATGTGTGTATTATAAGTTTAACTTTTCATTTGAGTGCATATTAGTGCTGCTAATATTGAGGCTACCGATTTTCCATGTCAACATTCCATGTCTGAAAAAGTTAAATTTTGTTTAATTAATTGAAAAAAAAATTATTTTAAAAAGGCAAATTTATTTTCTCCAATGCACATTTTCTTCAAAATTACCACTTAGCCAGCAAACTGCACTTCACATTGCATTTATTCCGACATGGAGAACCAGGCAACAAATAGTAAGCAAATTTTTTTGCATTTGCATTAGTTGTTTACTGCTGAACTTTAATAAATGACACGATTTGACTGAATAAAGTGTACTTTTCATACTACTAAATGCTATTTAAATGTCAGATAGCATTTTTAATTGGTCGGAAAGAAATCATATCAATTCACTGTTGTCAGTATGATTATGAATTGTCTGTATGGACTGGCACAGTGGGAAACACAACTTTGGAGCTTCATGTGTTTTTATGATGATTTGACTGGCGCATTTGGTAAATCGCAAATAAAGTTTTACATCAGTATAAAGAACCTTAATCAAAGCACACAAATGATAGAATATTTTGCTCTGCTTGATAACAGTGCCACCAGCCATTGCAGAAGTGGGAAGTTCATGATGTCACACAGATATTCTGTTTTTAATGGTGCCAGTTTTAAGGAAAAACTATAACAAAGATGATGATCAGTGACAATTTGATAAAAAACATATTATATCAAGATCTGAAACGGGACAGTGCTTAATGCCGAGGCCTGCGTTATGACAGTACCGAAAGTTGTATAATGAGTAAATATGAAATAATAATTTATGTGGATATTTAACCACTTTATAACCAAAAACTAACTTCCTCCCCATCAAACTAATGGTGCCCACAGGACCCATAACAAACGTTTCCAGTAGTTATCAAAGTACCCACGCAATAACTTGCATTTAATTATTTCTCTGTGATGTTATAATCCCCTCCTGGAAAGTAGACACTTTGCAGTGGGGAACAGCTTCCCAGACCAAGGACCTAATCCTGATAAGTTAATGGCATTTATTGCAAATTATTCTATTGTTCTCCCCCACTGATTGTATACAAGAACCACCCTTCCTGTTGAGGGTATTCACCCTTTGTGCACCTTGACACCTAACAACTGGTAATCGTATTTAATTGCACATAATTAACGAGTTGCAAATCTGAACAAGCCAACCAAGAAAGCCACCCAAACAAGCTCCAAGCTACAAGGAAGCCATTGGCCTACTGATGACCATACCAGAAACGACTTTTACGGATTTTTGATAAAAAAGTTACTTTAAAGTTGTTGACATTTCTGTGTAGAGAAATTATTCAACTTGTCATTCATGTACATTGTATTGTCGAAATAAATGTGTTTCTAACACAAAACATGCATTTTGTGTGATGCCTGTCATTTTCTAAGTCTTTGTTTTTGTTAAATGATGCGTAAATAATTGAACATTATGTGATTTTTCTAGAACTGATTGCGATTTTCGTAGAAACATGTTTTTTTCATCACCTGTTGTCTTTCAGGTCATTTATCTGAGCTGTTACCTGACAGAACTGCTGGAAACTTGCCACAGTATCTCGTGATAATATGCTCTTGAATACTCTCAAGTAACTTTCGTGAAAACATTGCATGGTTTTGAGTTTTGAATGTAAACGTTGCCCTCCGTATTTCCGAGAAAAAAGTAACATTAAAAAAAAATCACTACTTTTTTGAAATAATGATGAAAACTCAGGACAGTTTTTTGTGGTACTATGGAGTAAGTACACATTAATGTTGGGCTGTCAAGGTCTAGTGGTTATTGAGATAAGTGGAACAATAATTTAATCCAAGATGGCCACCATACTGAGGGAAAGTCCCCCAAAAATTCTTTAAAATATTCCCATTCAGTTTCTAACCATGACTCACAATCTCTGAAAATTTCAACTGAACGTTCAATAATAAGAACAAAAGTGCTCTGCCAAATGTATCGTATTAATTAACTGTCATATTATAAAAATGAAAATATATCAATTAAATTTTCCATGGAGTTTCTGCAAACCCGCATGCACCAGAATTTCCAAGAGAATCTGGTTACCATGGTTACAATTATGCAAATTTAGTATTATTTAATATGTGGACTTTTCAAACAGATGTAACACACTGCAAATTTGGTCAACATAGGACAAGTAGTTTTTAAGATATGACAGGTAATTAAAATACATCATTTCACGAAAGAGTGTAGCCCCTTGATGTTATGTTAATTTTGTATCGAAGAGTAATTGTTACGATAATTGGTGCTAACAATTATAGACAAAAGTAAAAGAATAAATCAAGAACTGTCTTTAATCCACCAGAGGGCACTGGTGTATTCATTGGTAATAAAAAGAACATTTGTGTAGTGCCTTAAATCTAGATCAATCCATTCGGAGGTGCTTAAGGCCAGACACGGCAGGTAGATAGGATTATTTTTTTATTTGTGCAAACATTAAATTTTTTCTGCCCAATGCATGAAATGGGTCCTACTGAGTAAAATATATATTGAACTTTTTTCAGCCAGACCCCCCGTTTCCATGGTAACAAACAAAATGGCCACCATTTTGAGCAAATTTGGAAAAGCTGTCACTTTTTATTGAATCCATATATAGGTATAATTCTTGCAAATCCATGTTCTCTACAGAGTCTATTGTGCAATGATCAGAGCATTTTTTGAAATGTTGTTTTTATTTTTTAAATAATTTTTTGATAAAATACGAAAAAAATTCTTGTTTTGTTCCAACAAATATGGCTATATCTTTCAAACTATTCATTATTTTTTTAAAGTGTCTGATCAATGCACACATTAGAATATGCTGAATGCAACACTGAAAACTTTATTTACATAGCATAATTATTCCAAGAGATATCCTGTTTCCAAATGCAGAAATTTGAAGAAATTTGTTTTGGAGAAAATGGCTGTCAAAGATTGCATAATGGATTTCATTACATGATATCGACATGGTTGATCCATGATTAAAACTCACTTAGAGGTATGTAATTGTCATAGAAGTTAACTTTATTGACAGTATGCATACAAAAGTATAATAATCTGGCGAAAAACCATTTTCAGTATTTTTTGTCAAAAAACACCATTTCACCTGCGGTGTCTGACCTTAAAATATATTTACACATTATTCACACCATTGCTAAGTCATGTAAATGATGTTATATTAATTCAAATATAAGAGAATATATTATATTAAAGGAATAGGTTATATTGAAGATAATTATTAAAGATATAATAATAAATAAGTAAAATCATGGTGTAAAATTGATTAAAAAACATGTAAGATAATAATAAAAAATAAATATAATTAAGTGCTAAACATAATACACCATGATACATGTAGTGAATAAATAACTTATATAAAAACAAATTTTTAAAAATATGATCATCCCGTACACGCTCAAACAGGTTTAGGAGATTCTGTTTATATTGACACAACCCCTAAACACCCACATACATCACACACTGGCACAAAATTGTACTTACAAAAATGCCCACTACTAAAGGATCATCTCAGAACATCGATGTCAGATATAAAACAAAATTACTTTTGTTTGGGGAAGGGGGGATTCATGGGGCAGTTTTGTCTGGCATTGGACATCGATATTTTACGATTCTGACTTTTGTGCCCCGCCACTTTGTTTGTGTGCACAAAACAAATGATCACACCATTTCATTCTTTGTTTTATGTTGTCACATGATTAGCCTCAATTACCCTCGATGTCTCGGGAATAACATGACTTTGAAATGTTCGCGGGTAGGCGACTTTACTCCGAATCCGAGTAAAGATGATGATTGGCTCTCACGATAACTGTTAAGCAAAATATTAACCAAGGGTAAATATTTATCAGTTAATACTATGTTTAGGCAAATGACAGGGTGTGAATTGACATAGATTGACCAATATTTTTAATATATTGATATCATTATATAAATTCTTACAAACTTCTATCTGGGGGTGGGGGCCGGGGGTGGGGGCCTGAGTGCACATGGAAGTTACTTCATCTGTGGTAGGACAGTGTTCTGAGATGATCCCTAATATAAAGGTGAACTAGCTTACCCCGTGATGCCAGACGTCAAATAATCCTTGCCCAGGTAGTTGAAGCCTTTCTTGATGAGAATGGCCGACAGATCTTCAATCTTGTCCCCACCGAAAGCTTCAGAAAACAACACAATCTGCCACTTAGTGCAAGATATTAAGATGCAATAAACTTCTGCAGCTAGATATTCTTCCAGTCTATAATTCCAATTGACACCTTAGGTATATGACAATACAGAAAGTTGATACCACTGGCCCCCAGAACACAAAACTTGTAATTATGTGTCCAAGTGTGCAAACTTGTAGTGATCAGATGGCTGATCACTGTCGTAATGTCAATGGCCAAAAAGAACTCATTGAAGAAATAACAAATTTTTGTCTTCATGAAACCCATCTGTATTGACTTTAGCTTGTTTCACTTGTCTTGTTACTGGATAAGTAACCTAATAACTTGGATATTCCATAATATCATCATAAACAACAAATTCTTACATAGTGTCCATCCAAATATTTGTTCTGGAGCATTGCACAAAATCATACATTTATCTACAAATGTACTCAATCTACTGACACTACGAGTGACACAAGATGTCTAAGTAATTATAAATAGTAAATAGTTAAAATACATCAATAACAGCTATTACAAAGTTAACCTTCAACATGTGATTACGATCACAGAACAGTTTTTATTCCAGAGATGACAAAGAGAAAGAACTTACCGGTGCCGTAGTGAAACTTCCCCTCCAGAACCCCTGCCTTGCTTCCCATCAGCTCCAGCAGTTTTCCCACGGTCATGCGGGAAGGGTAGCCATGGGGGTTCATTATCTACAGCGGGGTATGTTTTATCATCTATTCAGTTACATTTTACAACAATAACAGTGCATCAGAACATTGCCAGTTGATCTATCCACCATGTAACCAATTGATCTATCCATCATGTAACCAACTGATCTATCCATCATGTAACCAACTGATCTATCCATCATGTAACCAACTGATCTATCCATCATGTAACCAATTGATCTATCCATCATGTAACCAATTGATCTATCCATCATGTAACCAGTTGATCTATCCATCATGTAACCTGTTGCCTAAAAATGCTGAACATGTGGAACGTTCACACATTCCGTTGTATATTTTATAGTAATTTTTGCCTCCAAATGTTTACATATCTTTATGACAACCAGAGGGCAAAGTTTCAAACTGACAGTTGTATGTGGGAATGTTTGATCTAGGAGTTGTCATGCTGCGATAGTAATTCACATATATAACCGTTATAAACATTGTTGGTAAAGGCAATGCTTGACAGAGGTCGCATGCATAATTTTGACTGTCATGTAGGCAAACTGTGACGAATTTCAGATAAGTTATGACAATTGAATTTGGAGGAGATATAATAAACAGTCCCCACGTGATTCTCCCCGCAACATTGATACCAATAATACTTGACACAGTTATACTTCTTTCTATGTAAAATTTTACAAACTGGAACATGAACGTTTTCACAAGTAATATTTTCCTGATTTTTTATTTTAGACAATTTTCAATTTGACTTGCACAATTAATAACTTCAAAGATTGGACACTGGTCAGTCACAATACACTTACTGCTGGTGGTTGGTTGCTCTCACCATCCTAAGTTAGAATTTGCGATGTTTTCTTAAGATTCTTACAAATACCTTAGACAAATATGGAAATGTTGAATGAAACAAGTTATTGTTTGCTGCTGGGACTGCTTGTAGGTGTGAGGTGAGATTGTGCATGCACGTACACATGTGTGTACGTGTGTGTGTGTGTGTGCGTACGTGTGTGCATGCATGTCTGTGTGTGTGTGCATGCATGCATGCTTGTGTGTGTGTGCATCCATGCATGTATGTTTGTGTGTGTGTGTGTGTGTGTGTGTGTGTGTGTGTGTGTGTGTGTGTGTGTGTGTGTGTGTGTGTGTGTGTGTGTGTGTGTGTGTGCGTGCATGCATGTTTGTGTGTGTGTGCGTGCATGTATTTGTGAGTGTATTTGTGTCTGCATGTGTGTATGTGCATGTATGTTTGTGTGTGTCTGTGTGCATGCTTGCATGCATGACTGCATGAATGTATTTGTGTATGTTTGTGTGTTCGTGTATGTGTGTCTAACAATGTGTGTGTGTGTTGTGTGTGTGTGTGTGTGCGTGCGTGTGTGTATGCACGCATGCATGCATGTTTGTGTATGTGTTTGTGTATGTGTGTCCGTGCATGTGTGTGTGTGCACGTGTGGGTGTTTGTGTGCATGTGCACGCATATGTGTGTGCGTGTGTCTGTGCATGAGTGCGTGCATGCTAAAGTGTCGTACTCACTATGTCGGGACAGATGCCCTGGTCTGAGAATGGCAGGTCTTCCTGAGGTACGATCAGACCACACACTCTGAAAGACAACCAACAGTTTACTGACTAGGGCCTTCAGCATTTCTACAAGGACGGGCACACACACCAGACAGTCACAGGACTTGATCAGACTTACTTCTTTGTTCACCTGCAATCTACAACTTGCTGCTTTGGATTTCTAGCAAAATTACCTGTAGAATCTTCATTGAAATGGTAAAAACTAATAAACAATTAACATTACCCTTCAACAAAATTAAATTATCTTAAACAAAATTAAATTACCTGCAAAATAAGCACAACTTGCAAATGTTAGGAAACAAAGTACAACAAAATTACACATCAAAAACCAGGTGCACCCATATCGTGATGATTACATTAAAATTGAATTGCATGGGATCTAAAGGGTTAAAACCTTTAGACTTCAAGTCGGCTAAACCTGCCCATAGACTGACATTTTAAGATAGCCGAACCCAGTTCAAAATACGTAATCAATACTGTATGCTGTGGTGGTGCCATCTAGTAGACAGTTTTGAAAACACATTAACTATGTTTGAATGTGCAGATCTCACATTTTCATTTCAGGTCAAATAAATGGGGAAACCGGGACTTATCAAAAATTGGCTGAGATCTAAAGGGTGAAGTGATATATACTATCCGTTTACTGATGAGCCAACAGAATATAGACAACATACTCACCCCTTTTGGCCGTGTCGACTACTGAACTTGTCCCCAATCTCCGGTCGCCGAGTCTGTCGCAGAAGTATCTTGATGAGGAAGGCTTCCTCCTCATTCGATGTGATCATTACCTTCTCTATGTAGGACGACTCAATCCCTCTGTACCTGGGGGTTGAAGGTAGCAGGTTTCGGCATAGAATATCGTAAGTTTCCATTATACCTGGGTGATAGTCTAAATATGATAAACATGAGCCATAGATATGTGCTCCGTGATATGTAGCTTCTTAGGAAAAGCATAGAAAACATCTTTATGCGTGCATTTCATAAAACATGTTAAAAGCAGTTTGGCATGTACATCTTGGCAGAATATTGAAACAACATATGACAGTACAAACAACATATGACAGTACAAACAACATATGACAGTTTGCTATTCTGTACAAACAACCTCTTCAGATAACTCGTAGTCATACAAGTGTCCACCAGGTGGAAGGATGACGATACATATACGACTCACAAGACGATGTCGTCCCATGCGATGAGCCGGCGACCATATGCCGTAACTTGTGTAGGGGACATTTTTACGATTCTGAGATGATATAAAGAACTATCTCGAAAATGAACAGTGGCCAATGCATATTATATACGGGGGCATATTATACACAGAAAGTTCGGGTAACTGACAGTGAATAACATGTGACGTGTTAGTAAATAAATCTGCTGGACTTGTGTAGAATCCGGATCCACCTCGAGTTTGCTGTTATAACTACTTTTTTCGCTCTCTCAATGTGTTCGTTCCATCATTCCACATCGTTTTTTCTTATAATGATGTAAAATATTGCATTTTAGTGCACTTTGAGGGGTATACAATGCTCCGGTTTGCATCAGTCCGTGCCACAGCACCCATGGCTTATAGGGCTAGAAATTAGCAATATAACAGCACTGTTTATGCAAACTGGAGAGCTATTTGAGCCTCAAAAAAGGAAAGTTCACATGTACCCAGACCTTATTAGGTCTGCTCAAAGCACTTTATTCCCTGGCAGACCTGTTCAATCGAACACCACCTCGACTTCTCTAGGAAGCATTCAGCCACATAAAATCTATTCATATACAAATATACATCACTGTCTATAGCCAGGTACTCATTCATACAGCAGAGTGAGCTGGTGCAACAGAGAGTGAATGAACAAGCCCAGGGTTCGACACGGCAGCACAGAATTGAAAAGTGGGTTCTCTCGATTGAGAGTGCAAAGCTCTAGCCACTGCAACACTGCGCTCCAAGAAAGTGCCCACAAACACAGTATCTTGTAATGTATTCTTCCTGAAGCGATGTGGAATGGTATGAATTCACTGATGCATCAAATTGATGCAAGAACAGATGTTGCACAGCGGGGACGACATAGAAATTGGATCATTGACTGAGAGAAGAAAGACAAATCGAGGATTGTTGCACTGTTGGTACTTACAAATCTTTTCCATGCAGAGACACAGAAGGAAAAAATACTTCCTGGGGTAGGTTGTCAAGAGGGTAACTTACCCGAGGGCGACTTCCCTGTACTGGGGTTCCTGCTGTTGCCCTGCGGCCAGCTGCATTGGTCCCACAGTCGGCATGTATTTGTTGACTACCACTTGTTTGTTGGTGATCTTCTCTCCTGAAGCATGATAGTTTCAGTTGTTGCATAACAAATTACATTTTGTACTTGGATTTCAGTTACCCTCAATGTATCGTACAGTGTTTACATCTAACATCTAATGTTTGACAACTATATCCCAGGTCAATGTAGTGGTCTTGGATCTATTAAATTAATTTAAATACTAAAATAACTGACAAAAAAATTAAATTGACAAATTAGATAATAATGCCAAACTGCAGTTTTTAATCACATATCTCCAGTGGTTTCATGTATATTTAAGTAAAACTATTTTGTTACTCTACTTGAGTAGTTTTTTCTTCTAGTAATTGACAAGTAACAAAGTACAATTTCTACTAACTACTTTTATTTGCAATGAGGTATTTTTTTATCTAAGGTACTTTGTTACTTTCACTTTCACTTTGACTTCTCGATATGACATGACATTTTACATTCTGATTTACAGCTCAACAAATATTTGAGATGTGAAACTATGTCAAATTTGCGTTACAATAAGCATAGACTGATTTTCTTGGGTTCCTGGAGTTCCTGGGTAAAATCATCTCAGCAGACTTGACTGGCAAGCGACTTATGTATCCGTATATTGTAGGGTCTGATAATTTAGGTGGACCTTTCAATATCTTTTTCAACACTGAGCTTTGAGTCTTCATGTAATATTGGTAGAAATCAAATTACAATGATAGATTCAACAATGAAGGTTGACATTGGAGATGGCTGTAATTGGGAGTGTATGCAAATTAGGGCATTTATTTTAGAACAAATACAGTATTTTATTTTGACATATTTTAAAGGGATGTAGTCTGTTCGTTTACTCAGAATTAGCAGGCGTCGTAATTTCTAACTGGATGTCTGCTGTGTTGACCATGGGAAAGTGAGCATTGTTGAACATCAAGGGGTATAGCAGTTAACTCAGCCCGACTTGGCCGTATTGCCAATAAAGCTTTTTATGCAAGCACCAACACAAGTCATGAATAGTGATGAAATAAGGCCAAATGAATGACGTTTATTAAAGAGATTAAGTTAAAGAGAGAGAAATGTGGGCTCTACATCCCAAGGCCAGGCCTGTGACTGAGCCCATACTAGTCTCCTGTACCTCTGGATGACAGAGCCCACATTTCGGCACATACAACATTAGCAGTATTGTTATAGATATATAAAACAACAGCATTACTACTGTAATCACAGTAGACCTTATGCACTGTACCGTACTAACCAAGCACACCATTCATTCACACTAACTATAATCCCAACTACCTGCTGAAGAGTTACACTATATAAAGATTTAGCCTAAACCTATAAGTGGGGCCATTACGCCCAACTTACTAAAATCACCGGTGGAAGAGAAGCGAGCCGTCTCGGCATCAAAACCCCGTGAACACATTGTCCACCTGCACTAAGAAAATGGGGAGAGCGTTGAGATCTGCTATCAACCCCTCTTCCACCAACGATGTACATGTTGTGTCCCTAATGCTATCAAAAATTGGGAGGGAAGGGAGGGCCAACATTTTTTATGTGACCACTTTGTCTGCTTTCACAAAACGAAGAGTTCATTGCAATCTGCCACCGAGCGCCATTACCGCGCGGTGATTGGTTCCTTGTGGCAAAAGAGCACCAAAGACAAAGGGGGGTAATTAGCATCAGGTCTTAGGAGACATTAGGCCAATCATCACTCATCCTGCGTTGTTGCCAGCACAAAAATACATATGCGGCACGGTGCCGTGGCCGCATATTCTCATTTTTGAAACTGGATGTTTTGTTTACTATTTGAACATGCACCCGTGGGTGTGCCTTCAAATTGCGATTGTTAGTTGTTACAGGCTTATTAAACACAATTTGGCGGGCAATATACCTTCAACATGGTTAGTATATAATCTTAAGAACATTATATTAATTAATACATGAAGAACTAGAAACAGACTATGTCAAGGCAGGACTGGTCGGACAGGGAGTATCCCAGTACTCCAGGAAGACTTACCCGGAGCACAGATGCCGTCCTGGTCGAGGACATCGTGTCTCCAGATTGGCTTGCGGGTCTCTGCATCCAGCATCGGTCCCATCACCTTGTCAAAGGTCTGGTTGGGATAACGCTTCAATACGACCTTCTGATTCCTATAGACGAGGCAGCGACCAAACCCTGCGATGATATACCATAATTTACGATGACCTGCCTACAAACCGAGTATATACATGATGTTTATTTCATCACCATAACTATGACCACAGTTTATCACGTCTGTGGACAAAGACAATAAGAAAACACTTATTGATGACGAATGTCATTTTCAAAAACGAGGAGACTGCCGATGATAATGATAAATAATATTGAAAACATGTGACAAATTAGCAACTTTTTGTAGGAAACCAATTCTTTGAAGGCTTCAACACAGATCATTGTTCTAAACTCACAGCTTAAACTTTGTTCGCAAAGAACCGCTTAAGAGACTTAAATATAAATCAGTTAAAAAGTATAAGAAACGTTAATTCACTTATGCTCTATGTGAAGACACTAAAATCAGATTGAGTCTGAAGCTCTAGCCACTGCACTACTGCACTCAAGAGAGGCCAACACATGACAACACGACGACGACAGCCTGACCTCTGTCGAGAGAGGCCCGGTTGAGGACAATGGCATCTTCTATGTCATAGCCGCTGTAGCTCATCACTGCCACCATTGCGTTCTGTCCCGCCGGGATCTTGTCAAATTGGATCAGGTCAATTGTCTGCAATATTCACGTCATCTCGTATCACTTCTAACGTCACCAGCAAACACTACACGGTTGGGGAATTTTACGTAATAGATAAAGCAGCGTTTCAATAATACATCTAGTATCATTGTCTACACTAATTTAGTTTTATAGTTTCAGAATTCCAAGTCATGGTTTAAGTATAATATAATAAAATAATATACAATGCATACCCGATACTAAATGCTGGGCTGACATAATATCCTACATACAAATGTGGGCACAAGTACATATAGTATCACAAAAGATTTGTGGCAGAAATGACCCAATTAAATAATTTCAAATACCCAGTGTATTATGTAATGTTTGGAAAGATGTCAAAAATTAATGTTTTTATTTTTAGTCGTGCAGGATTTATCAAAGATAAAATGAACAACACTAAAGTATGTCACATAGAAGAGCAGATATAGGGCTAAAATATATACACATTAACAACTAAACTCAAATGATACTAGTCAAATCAGTGTTATTGTATGGATGTGAAACGTGGAAAGTAAACAAAAGTGACAACAGAAAACTAGACACATTTAATTTCATCTGTCTAAGAATGATTCTCAAAATTAGATGGCCGGTAGAAATTTCCAAGACATTCAGAAAATAAAAGTAGAAGAGAGGGCCAGCATAGAAGCACAACAAAAATGGAAATGGATCAGGGACATGCTGAGGAAGAACGACAACCACTGCCTGACAGCACTGATGTCGATGGTGGAAGGAATGAGAAAAGTGAGTCACCCAAAAACAACACAGCGAACCACTGTGGAAAAACTACAAGACCAACTAGGATGGTCAACACAGAGCGAAGCAAGACATGCAGCCGTTGACAGGGCGAGATGGCGGAGTTGCACAGCAACGTTACGGACCACAAGGACCGAAGAGGATAGGTGAGTGTAGATAGAGAAGACAACGTTACCTTCGACTTGACCAGTGGAGCCTGTGGGTAGGCCAGGAGATACATCAGAGTGTCAATACGGTTTCTCTGATTGTAGGCAATCGTACCTGAAACATTAACATTCAGTGAACATGAACGGTTGAGAAGTAGAAAGGAAAATTTACTTTTAATAATGACTCAATCCATCGCAAAGACAAATCACACACACATTCTGCACAAAGCAAAATACAATGAATGCTCAACTGGTTTTTCCGTATTTCAATAAAATGTTATGATATGAAACAAACATCACCACCAAGTTCCTAAGAGTAAATTTAGACCTTTAAGTATAAATTTAGACATGTAAGTGTAAACTATACATAAAAAAGATCCATAGTGCACATTTAGCCAAGAGTGTAATCTTACACCTCAGTATAAACTTAGACCTAAGTGTAAACATAGACACTTATATGTAAATTTAGACCCCAAAGTGTAACAGTAGACACCAAAGTAAACATGTAGACTCCTGAGTGTAAACTTACACCTCAAATTGTAAATTTTGTTTTTATGTCTGTACAAACATGATTTTTAATGAAGGCATCTTTCTGTCGAGTTCCATGTGTTGATACTCAGTAGGACATTGCCTTACCCATGGCCTGTTTTCCCATGGCGCACTGGTACGTGTTCCTGGGAGACTGGTTATGATGGGGATAGGGGATGAGCCCTGCACACACTCCCAGTATTGTAAACGGCTCAATCTCCAAGTGTGTTGCATTGCTACAAATAGATATTAGATACACACTCACAGTATTGGAAACGGCTCAATCTCCAAGTGTGTTGCATTGCTACAAATAGACACACTCCCAGTATTGTAAACCGCTCAATCTCAAGTGTGTTGTATTGCTACAAATAGATACACACTCCCGGTATTGTAAACGGCTCAATCTCCAAGTGTGTTGTATTGCTACAAATAGATACACTCCCAATATTGTAAACGGTTCAATCTCCAAGTGTGTTGCATTACTACAAATAGATACACACTCCCAGTATTGTAAACGGTTCAATCTCCAAGTGTGCTGTATTGCTACAAATCCAGTAGTCCCTCTCTTCAGCGGACCCTCTGACGAGGGGACACCCGCCATGTTGGGACAGTTTGTCAATGTACGGACCGTTTTACCATGTTAATGTCCCTCTGATGAGGGGACACCTCGTGTATGCGGACAGGATATTTTCATTTCATTTCATATATTAAATTGTTTTCAATGTAGCCCAACATTAAGCCTAAACTGAGGTGAAATAATAAACAAGCATCATCAAATTATTATTTTAGCCAGTAGGGGGCAGCCCAAATAGTCAACTTGCGAATTACTTACGAAGTATTTTATCTAAAGAATATCTAAATCGTACTGCAATGCCAGGCCGATACCGTTGCGTAGGCTAGTGGCAGTGAGTGAATGACCAGTGCGCATTAAAGTCTAAGATTAAGATGCCTGTCCCTCCGATGACCGGACACCCGCCATGTCAGAACACTTATGCTTGGATACAGATGTGTCCGCTGAAGAGAGGGACAACTGTAGATACACACTCCCAGTATCATGAACAGCTCAATCTCCAAGTGTACTGCATTGCTACAAATAGATGCACACTCCCAATATCGTGAAGGATTCAGTCTACACATAAAGAAAAAACAGCTTATATACCACAACATCCTGTCCTTAGAACTGTTCGAAGCACGTTATGCCTCACCCCCAAGCACACGTCCATTCAAACATCACCTTGACTTCTTTAAGAAGCCTCACAATGCAAATCATGTGGATAATTTAACCACACAAATGTTTACCTCCAATAAGAATGGACAAAAATTCACTCAACAACTCACCCAAACCAGTCACAAGTTTCTTATCATACCTTGTGATCTGTGGTTCATACAGCGCCACCATGCTGTCATTTTCTTCATTCACGTCGAGATACTCGATGAGACCTTCTCGCAGGAAATCCTCAAAACATCTGCAGACAACACAAACCATCACGTGTGGGGAAACAGGGCCAGTTAAACTACGCTGTACATGTGGTATAATTTGTGACCCGTCAGAGCAAACCGGATTAAGTCGCACAGGCCTAGTACGATTCAAAAATAGCTGTCTAAGTCATGTCCCGTCAATGTTGAAATTTTGGCAGAAATGCATACCTTATTTAATCTTTCCACGTCCAGTTTACATGTCTCGACAAATAATCCAAAACTAATAAATTGCATGCATTTATGAACCCACAAATTTCTAGTAAGGTCGCATTGTAAAATTTTGCTTAAATTTTAGCAATGAACCAAAATGTACTAAAGATATTTCACAAATGAGGTACCATTTCAAAACTCTTGATCTGTGGAATCCAAAAAGGTATAAACCTCCATTTATAAAATTTGCGACTTAACGCCCAGTTTTATGTGGCAGATTACATTTATACATATACTAAATAGCACTGAATCAAAAATAGATGAGTGAGCGAAAAGTGAACAACTCGGAACACGTCCAAAACATGAAATTCTAGTCGCTAGCAACCTCACGACTCGTCCAATCCTAATGATGTTGGTATCATTTCAAAGGATGCACTTTTATTATAGCGTCATCTAGATTTCCCAGTAACCCCGTTTATAGAACACCTACAAAAGGAACTACAATCATGCAATTTTCGGTGTTCTGCCCGGTTCCGAACGATGTTGGCGGAGGGTACGAAATACACTAATCTTCAGATTGCAGCGCTGTTTTCCTCATTTGCATAGGTTCAGACATGTGCACTTCACAATTTCTTGATTCCATGTTATAAGCTCCACACACTTAAATGGCGGCGATACTGACATGCTTTGATGGCAGCTAAACCGATATATATATATCTATGTCGGTGTAACGTCACAATAATGTACGCCAACCAATGGAGATTAAGGGTCAAAATTTGTTGCGTGGGTTGATTGATAAACGTGATTGTGACGTCATGCCTACTTCGAATATGCAAGTTTAGCCGCCGTTTAAAAGGGGTGGAGCTTATAGCAAGAAATCAGATAGTGGTGCCTCAATTGGTAGACTGGTGAACTATGTCGATGAACCAACATCGTTCGCAGTGTCTAAGACACCGGAAACAGCACGGTTGTAGGTCCATTTATAGTTTATTTACGACTGATTATCAGGAAACCAGTTATATGCTTGAATAGTGGAAAGCGTAAGCTTTCAAACGATATCAAGATCGTTGGGGTCGGATGAACCGTAATGGTACTAGCAATGATTCAAAAAAGCGTTTTTGGACATGTTCTGAGTTGTTCATTTTTCAGTCGCTTATCTATTTTTGACTGTATGTTAATATTCTGTACACCAGAAATACAGAAAAGCCCTCTCTCTCCTGTCATAAGTCTTACAAAGAAAATGTATGTTTGGGGACAGCCAGTAAACCTAAATATGAACAACAACATGGCATCTGTCTATTGGAGCCTGTTGCCTGATAGTTGTATATTAGTAACCTCATTAGATTTGATTAGTTATTCTTTCTCCGATGTCGAAATCATGCAGGGTTTCATCCGCTTCCAACTGGAGTATACACCCAGTTTGTTCTTTGTTCAATTGGAAATGAAACATTGAGTCAATATGAATCTATCATAGAATAAATCACTTGGTTACAACAACAAGAGATATTAATATAGATTTATATAAATTATTAATTTAAACAATTAAGTGATCTTTGGCACTGTGCAATGACCAAAACTGAACGGCAATAACAAGAGGCTTTGTACCTCGAGCCTCTTCATTAATTATTATACATTATTAATCACCTTTTGTAATCTACATCATGATCTAGTCCCGATATAATACCGAGGCATAATTAATTCATTGCTGTATCACATTCTGACTAACTGTGATGGGCAAAAGATTGCATTCGGAAAACACATCAATCTAGCATTAAACAAAACAACTACAACTGCAACGAAATTCATTTTGTTACGTATCAAACATCCATGTTTTGAGATGACCCCCGGTCAACAAGTTGACCCCAATGTTCGTGCCCGTAGACGGTCACTCACCGGACACCCTGGGTAAGTTCTTCAATGTGTCGATTGGTCACTCTCGGTACACCCTTCTCCACAATGATATAGGGCCTTGAAACAGAACAAACAACAAATGTACAATGGACCCATCCATCATGTGACCTGTTGCCTAGCAACAGCTATCAAAAAGCATAAAAATTGGATGCCAAACACGTGTATTCCATCGTATATTTTGTTGAAATTCTAGCCACAAAAATGTTTCTTTATGACAGAAACATAAGGCAAAGTTTTCAACGTGTCAACTGTATGCGGGAATATTTTAGTAGATGTCATTCAGCAGTTGTGATGTAATTCAGTTACATAACCGTTATCAACATTGTTAGAAAAGACAAAGTTTGACAGAGTTCACTCACATAATTTTGATTGCAACGTACGCAAACCGCAACGTGCTGGATACATCAATTCATTTTCTTTCACTGGTATTATTTTGATTACTGGGAGCAGTTTGTATAGCTTATGATGAGTACATTCTGGAGTACTTAGGGAGGAGGAGAGGAGGTGATCTCACCGACAGACGCGACCCCCGTCGGAGGCAATGTTCACACAGCGGTGGGTGTGACTTGCGCTAATTGAGACGAACTCGTTGATATAGCCGGCCCGTCTCATCTTACGGAAGGTCCTCACCAGGCGGGGGTACTGCGCCGTCGTTATCATACCCAGGATGTTACCTGCAGACAGGGGGTGGGTGTACGTAGGCGCTGTCAGGAGGGTGGTGTAAGGAGGTTATGTTGTTTGGATTTGTGTATGCATGTGTGTGTATGTGTGTGTGTGTATGTGAGTGAGTGTATGTGTGCGCACACGTGTATACGAGTGTTTGTGCATAAGTGTGTGTGTGTGTGTGTGCACGAGCATGGGTGTGTGTGTTTTCAGTGTATGTGTGTGTGCAAGTGTGCGTGCGTTTGTGCATGCATGTGTGCAGCGTGTGTGCGTGCATGACTGTGTATCATATCGCATGTCTGTGTATGGTTGCTTTTGTGTCTGTCTCAAAAATAAAATAAAAACTTTTTAAAAACAACAAACATTCTTTTTTACATGCTTCAACATTAGATGTTTAATTAATAAAAATCTTATGTTATAACTGTCTCAAACATAACAAATTTAACTTCTAAAAATTATCAAAATGTAAAATTGTACCAGTTTCGGGGGCTCTGGGGTGCCCTTAGAATGATTAAATCAAATACAGATTTTTCGTGCATTGTGGCAGTACTCTAAGATGTCTATGCAAAATTAGAGAAAAAGTTGCTGAACGGTTTCCGAGATGTGGCACCTAATGGCAGACGGCGCACGCAGCGTGATGGCATAAGTTCGTTGGACCTTCGGGCCAAAAGACATGTAATGAAACGTCTTGTAATCATAAGAAGTACTCCTGATAAAATTTGACAAATTAAATGTTGGTTTCTGAATATGTTAGTGGGTCAAAGTATGCCGATGTACCTGCATGAAAAACAAGTCTTACCATTGAGAAAGACAAGATAGATGTTTGGTGAGGTCATTTCCTCACCACTCAGTAGGTGGATGTTTTCTACGCCGAGGTTGAAAGCAAGCCTCACAATGGGCGCCTCATCGTGATCTGTCGTCACATGCGTCATTAGGGCGAGGTTCTTCACAAGACCACAAGCCTGGACAACCACAAAAATTATGACCATTTAGCTCTTTCAGACTTTGATACGATGACATCTGTACCAAAAGCTGTTGCGAATTTGATACGTACATATAGTGAATTTTCTGCAGAAAACAGTGGGTTTACAGGTATTTATTAGCAAATTTATGGTACCACCAGATAGAGGCAGATATGCGTATCATTATAATGGCGGCGATGTTTACTTTCAATAGAGTTAATGCAACATTTTCAGCAAAAGATCACAGCAATTTGTCGCAGTTTCTGGGCAACAACAATGGCCAAAGCAAACCACACCGCTCATGTGTATTTGATTATGAAAAATAAAGTCGGAAAGGGTTCAAACAAATTTGATCACCCATGAAAATAACATACCAATATGCAATAACCAAAAGTTGTGCAATTGTATATTAAACTATAACTGAATTATATTTAAGAACACCAAGATATGTATTAATCGTTGCAACATTTTCATGGGCTTCTCTTTCTAAATTTGACAAGATTCACCTGACAAGACATCTATCCAATGCAACAAATCCAGGATTACAGGTCATTAACATATCACCATTTCAAATCTACATTTTGCTGACCTTTTATTAATTCTGTTTTAGACATATTCTTACATTTGTTAATTAACAGTCATTATCTAATTAACATTTGTGATGTTTTTAAGTTTCTGAGGACCCACAAATACTGAGAGATGAGGTAAACTGACAGAGATGGGGTAAATTGACAGAGATGGGGTTAACTGACAAAGATGGGGTTAACTGACAGAGATGGGGTTAACTGACAGAGATGGGGTTAACTGACAGAGATGGGGTTAACTGACAAAGATGGGGTTAACTGACAGAGATGGGGTTAACTGACAGAGATGGGGTTAACTGACTGAGATGGGGGTAAACTCAGAGAAACAGGGTAAACTGAGAGATGGGGTAAACTGAGATAGATGGGGTTAACTGACAGAGATGGAGTAAACTGACAGAGATGGGGTAAATTGAGAGACAGGGGTAAACTAACAGAGATGAGGTAAACTTACAGAGATGGGGTAAACTAATAGAGATGGGGTAAAATGACAGAGATGGGGTAAACTGAGAGAAGGGGTAAACTGAGAGATGGGGCAAACTAATAGAGATGGGGTAAACTGACAGAGATGGGGTAAACTGAGAGAAGGGGTAAACTGAGAGACGGGGCAAACCGAAAGAGATAGGGCAAACTGAGAGATGGGGTAAACTGATAGAGATGGGGTTAACTGAGAGATGGGGTAAACTGAGAGATGGGGTAAACTGAGAGAGATGGGGTAAACTGAGAGAGATGGGGTAAACTGAGAGAGAGACGGGGTAAACTGAGAGAGATGGGGTAAACTGAGAGACGGGGTAAACTGACAGTTGACTAATAAGATAACTGACAGGTATACTGACACAGTCTGACGTGGTATACTGACCTCTCCCTCAGGGGTGTCGGAGGGGCATAGCATGCCCCACTGGGAGGGTTGGAGGGAGCGGGGGCCACTCACTTTCCTTGTCTTCTCAAACTGAAACACAAGAACAACTCTCTGACCATAAACATGCAGCAACAATCATGGAACAATCTGAAGAGAAGTCCCGGCATATTTCTGCCATTGCTGTCATATTAACATTAAAACAAGTTGCTTTTATACTTAATATAATATAAAGGGGGGGGGGGTGTTTTCACATGCTTTGTGCAGTAACAAGTTAAAATACAAACTATTCATACATTTTCTTCTTAAAACTTGCACAATGCCAAACAAAGCAAAATTACAAAGAAGTCATGTATGTTTACCCACATCAATGGCCGCCATTTAAAGCTGACTCACCTGACTTGTGATCCTGGTCATGTGACCCAGACACGAGATGAAAGAGAGGCGAGAGAGGACCTGTGTCACCCCGGCTCTCTCCATCTTGAAACGCTTGATCGACCAGTTGCCCTAGAAACAGAGCATTTTTACTACAATTAATCTCACTGGGAAACGTTACACATACATTATATCTCTAAATGTTTCATTATTCCATGAATTTGAAATGCGGTAAGCATGTTACATTACACAAATGTGTAAACATAAAAAAATGGTAAGTTCTTATATAGTGCAGTATCCAGTCCTCAGGACAGCTCAGAGCACTTTACACTTGTATATGTGTCATCAATTATTTCACATTCAGACTGTTTGTTACCAAGTAGCATTTAAAATGTACAAGGAATTCTTGGCGTTGTGGCGTCAACATACATACATGCTTGTCTCCCCTGCCCCCCATCATGCACACGCAAAATATACAATCAGAAACATTATGAAACTATGCTAAAACTAGTATAAATTTAAACCACGGCCAACTGCCAACATATTTTAAGATAGACGTACATCTACTGACATAAAGTGAACTTGACAACATAATATTAATACTGTCTGAACATTACCTAAAAAGTATACATGTAGTTAAATAAATAATAAATAAATGTATAAATAAATTATCTGGTGATATAAAAACTAAGCTGACAGTTAAAAAGTATGTTCATACATGTAGTCAAGTTAGTAAATAAAAAAATAAAAAATAACTAAAAAAATAATAACTAAATAATTTAGCATGGCGACATAAAATCTAAACCGACCGAAAACAGTATCATGGCATCTCGCGGTTCAAGTGACTCACAGCATGCGGATAAAAACTATTTTAAAGTCTAGTGGTCCTTGTCTTAATACGTCTATAGCGCTTGCCAGAGGGAAGAAGTTCAAAGAGATGTTTGGCTGGGTGGGTAGTATCCCGTACAATGCTCTTGGATTTTTGTGCACAGCGAGCATGGTAAATAGATTCAATGGATGGCAACTCGTGCCCAATGATTCTAGACGCGCCCTTCGCGATAACCTCTAGCCGTTGTTTCTCCTCCTGACTGGCGCGGCCAAACCACACTACAATCGAGCAAATGAGGATACTTTCAATGATTGTGCGGTAGAACCGTATCATAATCTCCTGAGCAATGCCGAATATCCTGAGCTGCATCAGGAAGAACAGGCGTTGTTGTGCTTTTTTTGTAATGCACAGTGTGTTTGTGCCCCAGCTGAGATCACTTGAAATTGTTGTTCCAAGGAATCTAAAAGATTCAACCTGCTCGACCTCCACGCCATTTATCGAAAGAGGGTGGATGGGAGTCTTCTTTTTATGAAAATCAACAATTATTTCTTTAGTCTTTGAAACGTTCAATTCGAGATTGTTATCGCACACCAGCCAACCATTCTCTGAACTTCCTTCCTGTATGGCGTCTCATCCACATTCTCAATGCAGCCCTCCACAGTGGTGTCATCGGAAAACTTGATCACAAGGACCGATTGGTCCACGGAAACACAGTCATTTGTGAAGATAGTAAACAGGAAGGGGGATAGCACACAACCTTGTGGGGCACCTGTATTTAGGATAAGAGGTCTGGAGATAGAGTTGTTGACTCTGACAGATTGAGGCCTGTGAAGAAGAAAGTTAAGGACCCAGTGACACATGGCAGGATGTACATTCAACTATGAAAGTTTATCGAACAGCTTGAATGGGATGATAGTGTTAAATGCTGAGCTGAAGTCAATGAACAGATCCTGGCATAGGTTCCTGGCCTCTCTAGGTGCTTCAGAATGTGATGCAGACCTAAAGCTGCCGCATCGTCTACTGATCTGTTTGCTTGATATGCAAACTGGTGCGAGTCCAGGAGGCCGTTGGTGGCCGACTTCAGGTACTTGAGTACTATGTGCTCAACACTTTCATGACGACTGAGGTCAGTGCCACTGGACGGTAGTCGTTCAACCCGGTGATGTTGGACTTCTTGGGAATGGGTATGATAGTGGAAGTTTTGAAGCAGACTGGAACTCTGCACTGCTGGAGAGAGGAGTTATAGATGTCCGTAAACACCGCAGAGAGTTGGTCGGCGCAGCTCTTCAGGGTAGATGTGGAGATGTAGTCTATGTTTACAGTGACAATAATGTATCGCTAATCACATTAATACAGTGACATCCTTTCACACTCTACTCACTGTTGACAAGGCATGCACAAGGCCATTGGTAATCTGGTCTTGTCTCATATGTTTCACAATGTCAAACTGCGCGGCTCGTGGCTTTGGTATTGTCTGGTCAGCAATCTTCTTCAGCTGCCAAAAAAACGTCAGATTCAGAATCGAGCAATCTCTACACGTTGTTGAGCACATAGTCACAGAATGTTGCAGAAACCCCAGCACTGACGACTAAACACTTCTGGTTTCTGTTGACACAACTGTTTGTATAATTAGTTTTAGAGTAATACATTCTTAACAGGATGACATCACAAAATGTTCCTATGGGAGGACACGTATTCCAGCAAGGTTTAATAGTTGAAATCGACATTAAATGATGTAATCTGGCATAGCAAAATTTTGATGAAACAACTCGATGTAACAAACAACCACCCTTTGTAATAAATTTCCCTATAAAGCTATATCAGCCATTTAAAATTAACAACAAACCTGACCAAGTAAATACCTTGACAGAATTAGGTATAATGTATTTAAAGCTGCTAATAAAAAAATTCTTGGAGGTTCCAAAGTAATATAAAACTGCAGCAAGTTTACAATGTTTGACTTTCAATTTTAATTTAATATCTCCTTCACAAAAATCCTGAAAGAGAGCGCAGACCAAAATTAAAACAAAATCTTACTGATGCTTTTTTAACATCAACAATTCAGACAAAATATTTATAATGCTGATATCCAACACTTGTCGCTACCCTCTCTTAGTCTATCCCTGTATTTGACACACAACAAGCAAACCTCAGTATTAAACTTCTTGAAGAGATCTTCAAAGAGCAATGCCAGTAGTTGCCCCGCCAACTCCAGACGTTTGTTGCCGTAGTAATCTCGGTCGTCGACCTTGAGTGTCTGGCCTTGCGCCAGAATCACTCGCCGCAGCATCAGTGCAGTGTAGGCGGCCTTCACCTTGAAGTTCCACTCAAGCACCTAAATCATGCATCCAGTTGTACCTCGCCTTACGATCACCTCGGTAATACAGCCACCTCGTAATTGAGGTCACCCTAGGACAGACCTAAATTATTTCTGAACAATGAAGTATACAAAATTAGTCTCGCTAATAAGGTCACCTCACCATTCATGGCGCATTCCTGAGGGTGACCTTAATAGGGAGGTACCACTGTATGTGATGTAATCCGGTGAAGTTTTGTTAGCCGCTCAACATAATGTTGATTTATGCATATATGTGACGAGTCCTGACGAAATGAGTCGGATGTACAGATTTGTCGAACGTCAGGAAATGCCAAAATGTGTTGCAACCGCAACATTTACGATTGTGCGTTTTTTCAATAAACTTGGTCCTTAATATGTCTGTTATCGACTGACGTCGCTATTTTTGTTAAATGTGCGTTCATTTGCTGTTTATAGAGTAGTTTTGTGATACCTGTGTAAAATGTCATGCATGAATTCGCTAAAACAAAGCCGAAAACGCAACATTTGTAACGCAGTTTTTCGCGGAAATTGTGGGCTGTCCCTCAACATTTTGATACCGCCAGAGAGCGCTGGATGTCATCTTTCTAAATATAGTGAGGCCGCCGTGACCTGGTTTGAATTTAGCCAATAGGAGGGCTTGACGTGCGAGCTATAATGTAAACATTTGAAGCCTTTTTGCTAGCCGCGTGACTAATACTACTGCTGTCATTGGCTGCGCAGCTGCGGCGCATGCGCATTGCGGCTTTCTTTGCCAGTCCCTTTAAAAATGGCACTCGAGTTAGCGAGGTTGATTAATTGCACTGTGGCGGATTCCGATAGAGAAAAGATCGATAGTTTATTGGAGGAGTACAGTGTGGCAAAGGTGACGAACCAGACTCAGATTCAGAAGTTTGTAATAGCAGGTCATCCGACGAGGATGACCATTTTGATGACCGAAGGAATGACTTCGACGATGCCATGGAAGTGGCTGCCGAGTCTGAGGACATAGTTTTTGACTCGGTGGACGAAGAACTGGCCAAAGTTTCAGGTATGCATGCTATCGAAGTGTATATTATATACACTATGAAATTATTATTTGAATACCGTCTCACTGTCTGTGGTTCGTTATATTTATATGAACAGTGGCACAGGCCATTGTCATGATTGTATCTGGGTAAATGCATGTGCACGTTATCAGGCCATCAGGGTGAGATCATGACAGATTACTAATTAATTAGATCGTTACTATAACCAAGCCTAATAGAATATGCTAATATGAGTTTCATTAAACTGGTGTTAGTCAGGGCTTGACATAAAGAGTAAATTAAAGTTGTGACTTTCTGTGATATGGAGGAATGATGTCAGACATACTGATACACCACTGCACTGATAGTAGGATAGGTTTATTAATTCCTTATTATTATTATTATTATTAATGTAGCTTAAATTTACATTTGTGTCTACAATAATGTTTTTGGCATAACTCTTAAAAAAACAGATACTTTACGCATTTCAAAGGGACATAAAATGATATTGCATGTCATGGCAATGTTTTTTTAATGTGCATCATAACAAGGCACTGGACTATTATGATTGGCCTTTTTATAAATGCATATGAAATTATATTTGCCGTTTGTGGACGTGCCTACCATAACTGGTCGCATTTTACAGGAACACCTGCGAGTTGTTGACATGGCCAGGACATTCTACAACGGGATGGTGACAGCTGCCAAGCAGACCTGCAGCGAGATGAAACTGGTGGAGTTCAGCAGGAGTGCTCCCTGCAGCCGGCAGATCTCGATGCACTACAGTTTCGACTTTGCGCAGCAAGTTCACCTGCCGAGTGACCCTCTCCAGCTAGGCCCCATGTACTTCCTGGTTCCTAGAAAGTGTGGCATATTTGGGGTCTGCTGGGAGGGGCTCCCGAAACAGGTGAACTTCCTGATTGATGAGGCCCATCTCATTTCGAAGGGGTCGAACGCTGTTGTGTCCTACATACACTACTTTTTTGAGTGTTTTTGGACTGGGTGAGACCACTGCTGACCTTCACTGTACAAAACAAGAACTGTTTTGTCCTATGGTATTGTGCATGGAGGGTCGCCATTGGTCTCCACCAGCCCATCACACTCAACTTTCTAGTTGTGGTACACACAAAGTTTGCCCCTTACGCTTGCTTTGGGCTTCTCAAGCGGGCATTCAAACGTCACGCAATATCGTCGCTGACTGAGCTCGAGTCTGTGGTGAATGGGAGCACCTGTCTGAATTCCACCCAGTTGGTTGGCAAAGAAGACGGCACATCCCTCGTCCCTGTGGCAGACTGGCAAGCACACCTCCATCCCCACTTCAAGGCACTGCTAGGCATCAAGAAGTACTTTCACTTCAGGTACATTCAATGCTATCTATTTATCCCAGTAGTATCCACAATATCGTTTAATAACATAAAATTAAAGGAAATAAATGCTATGAATGCTAAATAAGGCTTTATATAAAGGGTTATCGTCATAGGTGAGTTGGTGTGTTCATAAAAAAAAAATTTTTATCGTTACTTTATTTACACGATTACAATAATTGTGTTACTTGACCCTTATAATGTATGCACGGCTGATACATTGATATTTTGCATCCATCTTTTTTGTGTTTGTCTAATATAAAACCAAGGAAAACATATTTGCCTGTTATGACAACACTCGCAGGTGTTCCTGTGAAATGCAACCATTATGCCTGTATGCAGTGAAAGATGATAAACAATTATTTAAACTGTGTTAAACACTGTTCACAGGTTTGATGCAGCCAGCCCAGGCATGGTCTTTGTAAAGACAACATGCGGCAGCCCCGAAGAGCGCTTCGAGTTCCTGGTTTGCAGTGATGCCTTGCTGCCTTCTGCACCACCAGTCGCCATCAAGCCACCCGGCCTCAGTTACGACCGCCAACACTACCTCCTCACAAACATTCGTCCGTTTGTGAAGGACCTGTATAAGGACGTGCTGTGTCCAAGCCCCTCTGAGAGGGAGGATGCCCCCATGGCGGGGCCCTCCACAGCTCCCGATGCTGTCGCATCCACACCACGCAGAGGAGGTATTCGTGGCCTAGGTCGCCGTCCTCGCCAGCCTTCGCCATCGCCTTCTCCGACCGAGGCATCTGAGAACTCATGGTAGTGCTCGCAGGGGACGGGGTAGTCCTGGCAGGGGACATGGCAATGCTGGCAGGGGTCGTGGTGGTGCCAGTGTGGGAAAATGAGAATAAACTCACTGACTGGTTTTGTGAGTCATATAAACTTGCAGCAGTTTTCTTTTGCAATTTTATTTTGTTTTTGTTTGTAACAATGAGCTTCACTTATTAGAACAATGTCAGTTTATAAATAAATGCATTTACCCGACAAACCAGACTGTTTTTGTGTGTGCTGTAAAATTCCTAAAAAACATACCACTCCACTAGTATACATAGAAAAGTCTTTTGCTCATAACTTTTTTAATATCCCATACATTTTGTTCATATTTTCAGATACTTAACAGGATATCACTATCTAAGATGGTGCAGAATTTCTCAGTTTGAACATTTCTACCCCATATGTGTTCATTGTGACATAACTTCAGCTAGGATTACGCTACGCCCACAATATATGTACCATGTTAAAGCTGATTATATGCTCTTTCCAACGGTATATATAACTCAATATTTTTTAATTTGTACATGTGACTCATTTCGTTAGGACTCGACACATATTATCTTTACATTTTTATAAAACTAAGCACCAAGTTGTAATGCCCTGTAATGGTGGAGCCATCGCACAAACCAGATAACATTGTCACATTATAATTATGAGTGACCACTTGGGATAGTTTTGTTATTGCGATAGTATTGCAATGGCTCTATTACTATTACAAGGCCAGGATAACTTACATGTACGTGGGCCAGGATAATTTACAGGTACGTGGGCCAGGATAACTTACAGGTACATGGGCCAGGATAATTTATAGGTATTTGGGCCATGATAACTTACAAGTACGTGGACCAGGATAACTTACATATACAAGGGCCAGGATAACTTACAGGTACATGGACCAGGATAACTTATAGGTACGTGGGCCAGGATAACTTACAGGTATGTGGACCAGGATAACTTACAGGTATGTGGACCAGGATAACTTACAGGTACGTGGGCCATGATAACTTACAGATACAAGGGCCAGGATAACTTACAGGTACATGGACCAGGATAACTTATAGGTACGTGGACCAGGATAACTTACAGGTATGTGGACCAGGATAACTTACAGGTATGTGGACCAGGATAACTTACAGGTACGTGGGCCATGATAACTTACAGATACAAGGGCCAGGATAACTTACAGGTACGTGGGCCAGGATAACTTACAGGTACGTGGGCCAGGATAACTTACAGATACAAGGGCCAGGATAACTTACATGTATGTGGGCCAGGATAAATTACAGGTACATGGGCCAGGATAACTTATAGGTACGTGGGCCAGGATAACTTACAGGTACGTGGGCCAGGATAACTTACAGGTATGTGGGCCAGGATAACTTACATATACAAGGGCCAGGATAACTTACAGGTACGTGGGCCAGGATAACATTGGCGAGAATCTCCCTCGATTCCTCCATCTTGGATTTCTTTGGGCCGCCCCACATTCGGCGCAAGCGGATTCGATTGCCAATGTAGGTCAGTGCCTGCAACAAAGGTCAAACGAGTGAAAATCAGGTCAAGTCAGCTGTTGTCATGGAGATCATACTAATAATGGCAGAAATTAAAGAATTATTATGGATTTCACTTTACATCTATAATAATTGATGACTACAAAGATATATAAGCTGTAATAACAAAGTATGTACCGTGATAAAACCAAGATATTCTTCCAAACATTCAAAATAGTCAAAGACACAGAACAAGAGTTAAATAGCGGTTCTGTGGAGTGCAATGGTGCAGTGACTAGAGCTTCAGACTCTCGACCAAGAGAACCCGGGTTTGAATACTGTGCTGCGGTTTCGAACCTTGGGCAAGTTCGTTCCTCTACGTTGTTCCAGTTCACTCAGCTGCATGAATGAGTACCTGGCTATAGACAGTGGTGGATATTTGTGTATGAATAATCTTTGCGCATTAAGAGACATGACTGGATGCTTCCAAGAGAAGTCGAGATGGTGTTCAATTGAACAGGTCTGCCTGGGAGTAAAATGTAAAGCACTTTGAGCAGTCCAGAGGACTGGATACTGTGCTATATAATAACTTTGTTTACCTTTTTAGACACTTTAACAAGATTTAACAAGATTGCCACCCAGAGAATTAACTCAAGATGGCAGGTGGACAAGGAAGTATTTCTTTTGTACTTAAATATTCAACACCAGCAATCGAGTGTTATTAAGCTGATCAAAAAGCGTAAAATGTATTTGGTATATCAATTATTCCATTGAGGTATCATGACGATGCGATAATTAGTTATTGTGATAATTAGTTATCGCATGACGACGCGATAATTAGTTATTGTGATAATTAGTTATCGCACATCTTGACGAGATATAAAGCGAGACCTGTGTCTGGGTGAAAACTTGTGCTCGGTGACACTCCTCGAGGCAGGGCGCTATGGCAACCATCACATTCTCCTCACTTCCCACCATCTGAACTATCTCCTGGTCCGACTCGATGCCCATTGCCCGAAGTATGATGACGACAGGCATGTCCTGAAGCACAAACACATCATTGTTATTATTAGGTGCACTTTTGTACAAACACATGCCCAGGGCAAATAGGATCACACTTTCAATATTCCATGGGACTGTTTTCCTAAAAATCTCATCAAAGACGTAAACCTACACACGAGTGAAATAAAAACTCCAGTAGAAAGTATTATGAAATGGATATGAAAAATGTCTCTGTTACAACTTTTCATTATGTACAGAGAGTGCAAGAATCACAAACTGGCAATATAACAGATACTAAATACAACAACCTCTGTAAGTGCAGCTTTATCTACTCCGAGTTCACCTTAAAGCAAAGAAAGCTTCTCCACTAAAATCAATAACAGCATGAGAGAAAAACCATCATTAACAGTTTCATGAAACACAATGTTATGTAAACACTAAAAAAAAATCGCTGTTGAAACATAATTTTTTACAAAACAAGGATAGTTTAAAAACATAATATCGGGAAACATTTTTCTGAATGAAAGGCGAGTTTGAGAGGAGGCAAGAGATGGGGACATAAATGTTACATAACTTTCAAACATGGCTTACCTCTGAGAGGGTGTTATGTTTCAGGTAATACCGATTGG
Source organism: Escarpia spicata (assembly GCA_963995525.1). Taxonomy (NCBI): domain Eukaryota; kingdom Metazoa; phylum Annelida; class Polychaeta; order Sabellida; family Siboglinidae; genus Escarpia; species Escarpia spicata. The sequence goes on from OZ023218.1 coordinate 7,516,650, forward strand.
CCTTCATCACGATATTTGTCTTACTCTTTCTCTCATGGGTTGAGCTGGAAAGTAAAATATTTTGTGGTAAAAAAGTTAGATAACACATTATGAGCAGACACAAAGTACTATGCAATTGGCTTAATTACAAGATGATTTCAAATGTCTGTCAGGAATACTTTATGACAATCCATGCCACTGTGTGTATTTACATAATATCAAACTAAATACAATCACACAGTGCTTTGAACAAATGAAGGATTTATTTAGAATGCAGGGTGAGGCTTACGGTAGTAGAGGAGCCCTCACCTGGTGACTGAGCAAGTGGCGTTTCCCTTCTTGTCTGACTCGACTATCATTCGGTTCTTGGAGAGCTGCTCTTGGATAAGGATCACCTTCTCTGTACCCCGGGTGATGAAGTAACCCCCAGGGTCAATAGGGCACTCATTGAGCTTGGCCAACTCTGCTGGGGTCTTATTGGTGAGAACACAGTTGGAGCTACGTAACATCATGGGCATCCTATAACAGACACAGTTGGAACTATGTAACATCATGGGCATCCTATAACAGGCACAGTTGGAACTACGTAACATCATTGGCATCCCATAACAGACACAGTTGGAACTACATAACATCATGGGCATCCCATAACAGACACAGTTGGAACTATGTAACATCATGGGGATCCTATAACAGACACAGCTGGAACTACGTAACATCATGGGCATCCCATAACAGACACAGTTGGAATTATGTAACATCATGGGCATCCTATAACAGACACAGTTGGAACTATGTAACATCATGGGCATCCTATAACAGACACAGTTGGAACTACGTAACATCATTGGCATCCCATAACAGACACAGTTGGAACTACGTAACATCATGGGCATCCTATAACAGACACAGTTGGAACTACGTAACATCATGGGCATCCCATAACAGACACAGTTGGAACTACGTAACATCATGGGCATCCTATAACAGACACAGTTGGAACTACGTAACATCATTGGCATCCTATAACAGACACAGTTGGAACTACGTAACATCATGGGCATCCCATAACAGACACAATTGGAACTACGTAACATCATGGGTATCCCATAACAGACACAATTGGAACTACGTAACATCATGGGCATCCCATAACAGACACAATTGGAACTACGTCACATCATGGGTATCCTATAACAGACACAGTTGGAACTACGTAACATCATTGGCATCCTATAACAGACACAGTTGGAACTACGTAACATCATGGGCATCCCATAACAGACACAATTGGAACTACGTAACATCATGGGTATCCCATAACAGACACAATTGGAACTACGTAACATCATGGGCATCCCATAACAGACACAATTGGAACTACGTCACATCATGGGTATCCTATAACAGACACAGTTGGAACTACGTAACATCATTGGCATCCTATAACAGACACAGTTGGAACTACGTAACATCATTGGCATCCTATAACAGACACAGTTGGAACTACGTAACATCATGGGCATCCCATAACAGACACAATTGGAACTACGTAACATCATGGGTATCCCATAACAGACACAATTGGAACTACGTAACATCATGGGCATCCCATAACAGACACAATTGGAACTACGTCACATCATGGGTATCCTATAACAGACACAGTTGGAACTACGTAACATCATGGGCATCCTATAACAGACACAGTTGGAACTACGTAACATCATGGGCATCCCATAACAGACACAGTTGGAACTACGTAACATCATGGGCATCCTATAACAGACACAGTTGGAACTACGTAACATCATTGGCATCCTATAACAGACACAGTTGGAACTACGTAACATCATGGGCATCCCATAACAGACACAATTGGAACTACGTAACATCATGGGTATCCCATAACAGACACAATTGGAACTACGTAACATCATGGGCATCCCATAACAGACACAATTGGAACTACGTCACATCATGGGTATCCTATAACAGACACAGTTGGAACTACGTAACATCATTGGCATCCTATAACAGACACAGTTGGAACTACGTAACATCATGGGCATCCTATAACAGACACAGTTGGAACTACGTAACATCATGGGCATCCCATAACAGACACAGTTGGAACTATGTAACATCATGGGTATCCCATAACAGACACAGTTGGAACTACGTAACATCATGGGCATCCTATAACAGACACAAAACGCTTGCATAAAGAAGAATAACATGTACTTAGCGTTTCTAAAAAATAGGACAGAATTAACAGAAATCCGCTACAAAAATAAGTTAACAAAATTATTACGTCTAGAAAAGAAAAAATATTACAGAAAAAAACTCGACGATTGTAAGACTAATATAAGAGCAACTTGGAAAACTCTTAACAGCATAATAGGTAAAAGAAAATCTGATACCACATATTTGAACAAGTTTCATGTTGGCGATAACATAGTAGTATTAGAAAATAAAGAAATAGCTAATCATTTTAACAATTTATTCGTCGATATAGGTACTAAATTATCCAACCTCATAGAACCCTGTCCGGGAACAAAGCCAACCGACTTTGTAAAACGTACTGTATCAAAATCAATGTATATGTCCCCCGTTACTGAGCAAGAAGTACTTGAAATTGTGTCTGGGTGCAAAACTAAAACTTCATACGGACACGATGAAATCAGCATGAAAACAGTTAAGCATGTAATAAAGCAAATTGTACAACCGCTAACCCACATATCTTTGATCAGCGGATCATTTCCAAATGATATGAAATTAGCAAAAGTCATTCCTATATTTAAGTCAGGAGATCGTTTTCAATTTTCTAATTATAGACCTATATCTCTCTTATCCCAATTTTCAAAAATACTTGAAAAAATATTCAACAAAAGGCTAAGGTCTTTCATTGAAACACAACACATATTGACAGATGGGCAGTATGGCTTCAGAAGTAATCACTCAACTTCACTAGCTTTAACAGAATTTGTCAAAAAAATTACATCCGCAATGGATAAATGCCAAAGCACGATTGGGGTCTTTATCGACCTAAAAAAAGCCTTTGACACTGTTGACCACAACATACTGCTAAGTAAATTGCAATGCTACGGAATCAGGGGTCTGGCTCTGGACTGGATAAAAAGCTACTTAACCAACCGGAGACAATATGTATGCTATAACAACAGTAACTCAGAACAAAAGGAAATCAAGTGTGGAGTCCCGCAAGGTTCAATCCTTGGCCCGTTATTATTTATTCTGTACATAAATGACATGTGTGAAGTCTCAAAATTGCTTGACATTATTTTGTTTGCTGATGATACAAACATTTTTTATTCCGCTAGTAACACAGATGAAGTAAGCACTGTTATTAACAACAAACTAAAAAAACTAGACCTGTGGTTTCGAGCGAACAAATTATCACTTAATGTGAACAAAACACATTTTATAATGTTTAACAATAAAAAGCAACCTAGAACAGATGTGCATATAGTTTTGAATGGGAAAAACATTGAGCAGGTATCATATACTAAATTCCTTGGAGTAACCATTGACGAAAATGTAACATGGAGAGAACACATAAAAATGGTTGAATCAAAAGTATCAAAAAACATAGCAGTTTTGTATAAAACTAGGCATGTTCTTGATTGTCAAGCGTTACACACATGATATAATTCACTTGTTGAACCACATATGTCATATTGCTGTGAGATCTGGGGAAATACTTATCAATCTAGACTCAGAAAACTATTTATGTTACAGAAAAAAGCTATACGGATTATTTATAATCTTAATTACCATGATCATACATCTGTATTTTTCCATCTCTCAAACATGCTTAAATTTCATGATTTAATTAAATACAAGACTATGATCATACTTTATAAAGCAAACAACCATTCTTTAAATGGTCGTGTTCAAGCATTATTTGAACCAACCGCAGCTATACACATACATAATACAAGACAAAGCAAACTGTTCTATGTTAAAAAGACAAACACCACCCTCCGACTGCTGTCAATCACCGTCAAGGGTAGAAAAACGTGGAACAATTTACCAAATAAATTGACTCAGCTTCCAAGTTTAACACAATTTAAAAAAGCAATCAAGTTGTCATTACTTTCTACATATTTGTGAATTGTTAATTGAAGGTGACGTTTTGTTAAACCCATGTAATAGTAACACAAGCACTATAGTAAACAGTCTATATATGAGTTGTGAATATTATTTTGTGATTTATTTATAATTCCTGTTGTATTTATTCAGTTTTCATAGTTCGAGTAGGGCATAACAACACATAAGTCTATGACTTCAGCTATGTCCTTTCAGCAGCAGCAGCAGCAGCAAACCATACTGTGCATGTATTATGTTGTTGTTGAATAAACGTTCATTCATTCATTCAACTACGTAACATCATGGGCATCCCATAACAGACACAGATGGAACTACATAACATCATGGGCATCCTATAACAGACACAGTTGGAACTACGTAACATCATGGGCATCCCATAACAGACACAGTTGGAACTACGTAACATCATGGGCATCCTATAACAGACACAGTTGGAACTACGTTACATCATTGGCATCCTATAACAGACACAGTTGGAACTACGTAACATCATGGGCATCCCATAACAGACACAATTGGAACTACGTAACATCATGGGTATCCTATAACAGACACAGTTGGAACTACGTAACATCATTGGCATCCTATAACAGACACAGTTGGAACTACGTAACATCATGGGCATCCCATAACAGACACAATTGGAACTACGTAACATCATGGGTATCCCATAACAGACACAATTGGAACTACGTAACATCATGGGCATCCCATAACAGACACAATTGGAACTACGTAACATCATGGGTATCCCATAACAGACACAATTGGAACTACGTAACATCATGGGCATCCCATAACAGACACAGATGGAACTACATAACATCATGGGCATCCTATAACAGACACAGTTGGAACTACGTAACATCATGGGCATCCCATAACAGACACAGTTGGAACTACGTAACATCATGGGCATCCTATAACAGACACAGTTGGAACTACGTTACATCATTGGCATCCTATAACAGACACAGTTGGAACTACGTAACATCATGGGCATCCCATAACAGACACAATTGGAACTACGTAACATCATGGGTATCCTATAACAGACACAGTTGGAACTACGTAACATCATTGGCATCCTATAACAGACACAGTTGGAACTACGTAACATCATGGGCATCCCATAACAGACACAATTGGAACTACGTAACATCATGGGTATCCCATAACAGACACAATTGGAACTACGTAACATCATGGGCATCCCATAACAGACACAATTGGAACTACGTAACATCATGGGTATCCCATAACAGACACAATTGGAACTACGTAACATCATGGGCATCCCATAACAGACACAATTGGAACTACGTCACATCATGGGTATCCTATAACAGACACAGTTGGAACTACGTAACATCATTGGCATCCTATAACAGACACAGTTGGAACTACGTAACATCATTGGCATCCTATAACAGACACAGTTGGAACTACGTAACATCATGGGCATCCCATAACAGACACAATTGGAACTACGTAACATCATGGGTATCCCATAACAGACACAATTGGAACTACGTAACATCATGGGCATCCCATAACAGACACAATTGGAACTACGTCACATCATGGGTATCCTATAACAGACACAGTTGGAACTACGTAACATCATTGGCATCCTATAACAGACACAGTTGGAACTACGTAACATCATTGGCATCCTATAACAGACACAGTTGGAACTACGTAACATCATGGGCATCCCATAACAGACACAATTGGAACTACGTAACATCATGGGTATCCCATAACAGACACAATTGGAACTACGTAACATCATGGGCATCCCATAACAGACACAATTGGAACTACGTCACATCATGGGTATCCTATAACAGACACAGTTGGAACTACGTAACATCATGGGCATCCTATAACAGACACAGTTGGAACTACGTAACATCATGGGCATCCCATAACAGACACAGTTGGAACTACGTAACATCATGGGCATCCTATAACAGACACAGTTGGAACTACGTAACATCATTGGCATCCTATAACAGACACAGTTGGAACTACGTAACATCATGGGCATCCCATAACAGACACAATTGGAACTACGTAACATCATGGGTATCCCATAACAGACACAATTGGAACTACGTAACATCATGGGCATCCCATAACAGACACAATTGGAACTACGTCACATCATGGGTATCCTATAACAGACACAGTTGGAACTACGTAACATCATTGGCATCCTATAACAGACACAGTTGGAACTACGTAACATCATGGGCATCCTATAACAGACACAGTTGGAACTACGTAACATCATGGGCATCCCATAACAGACACAGTTGGAACTATGTAACATCATGGGTATCCCATAACAGACACAGTTGGAACTACGTAACATCATGGGCATCCTATAACAGACACAAAACGCTTGCATAAAGAAGAATAACATGTACTTAGCGTTTCTAAAAAATAGGACAGAATTAACAGAAATCCGCTACAAAAATAAGTTAACAAAATTATTACGTCTAGAAAAGAAAAAATATTACAGAAAAAAACTCGACGATTGTAAGACTAATATAAGAGCAACTTGGAAAACTCTTAACAGCATAATAGGTAAAAGAAAATCTGATACCACATATTTGAACAAGTTTCATGTTGGCGATAACATAGTAGTATTAGAAAATAAAGAAATAGCTAATCATTTTAACAATTTATTCGTCGATATAGGTACTAAATTATCCAACCTCATAGAACCCTGTCCGGGAACAAAGCCAACCGACTTTGTAAAACGTACTGTATCAAAATCAATGTATATGTCCCCCGTTACTGAGCAAGAAGTACTTGAAATTGTGTCTGGGTGCAAAACTAAAACTTCATACGGACACGATGAAATCAGCATGAAAACAGTTAAGCATGTAATAAAGCAAATTGTACAACCGCTAACCCACATATCTTTGATCAGCGGATCATTTCCAAATGATATGAAATTAGCAAAAGTCATTCCTATATTTAAGTCAGGAGATCGTTTTCAATTTTCTAATTATAGACCTATATCTCTCTTATCCCAATTTTCAAAAATACTTGAAAAAATATTCAACAAAAGGCTAAGGTCTTTCATTGAAACACAACACATATTGACAGATGGGCAGTATGGCTTCAGAAGTAATCACTCAACTTCACTAGCTTTAACAGAATTTGTCAAAAAAATTACATCCGCAATGGATAAATGCCAAAGCACGATTGGGGTCTTTATCGACCTAAAAAAAGCCTTTGACACTGTTGACCACAACATACTGCTAAGTAAATTGCAATGCTACGGAATCAGGGGTCTGGCTCTGGACTGGATAAAAAGCTACTTAACCAACCGGAGACAATATGTATGCTATAACAACAGTAACTCAGAACAAAAGGAAATCAAGTGTGGAGTCCCGCAAGGTTCAATCCTTGGCCCGTTATTATTTATTCTGTACATAAATGACATGTGTGAAGTCTCAAAATTGCTTGACATTATTTTGTTTGCTGATGATACAAACATTTTTTATTCCGCTAGTAACACAGATGAAGTAAGCACTGTTATTAACAACAAACTAAAAAAACTAGACCTGTGGTTTCGAGCGAACAAATTATCACTTAATGTGAACAAAACACATTTTATAATGTTTAACAATAAAAAGCAACCTAGAACAGATGTGCATATAGTTTTGAATGGGAAAAACATTGAGCAGGTATCATATACTAAATTCCTTGGAGTAACCATTGACGAAAATGTAACATGGAGAGAACACATAAAAATGGTTGAATCAAAAGTATCAAAAAACATAGCAGTTTTGTATAAAACTAGGCATGTTCTTGATTGTCAAGCGTTACACACATGATATAATTCACTTGTTGAACCACATATGTCATATTGCTGTGAGATCTGGGGAAATACTTATCAATCTAGACTCAGAAAACTATTTATGTTACAGAAAAAAGCTATACGGATTATTTATAATCTTAATTACCATGATCATACATCTGTATTTTTCCATCTCTCAAACATGCTTAAATTTCATGATTTAATTAAATACAAGACTATGATCATACTTTATAAAGCAAACAACCATTCTTTAAATGGTCGTGTTCAAGCATTATTTGAACCAACCGCAGCTATACACATACATAATACAAGACAAAGCAAACTGTTCTATGTTAAAAAGACAAACACCACCCTCCGACTGCTGTCAATCACCGTCAAGGGTAGAAAAACGTGGAACAATTTACCAAATAAATTGACTCAGCTTCCAAGTTTAACACAATTTAAAAAAGCAATCAAGTTGTCATTACTTTCTACATATTTGTGAATTGTTAATTGAAGGTGACGTTTTGTTAAACCCATGTAATAGTAACACAAGCACTATAGTAAACAGTCTATATATGAGTTGTGAATATTATTTTGTGATTTATTTATAATTCCTGTTGTATTTATTCAGTTTTCATAGTTCGAGTAGGGCATAACAACACATAAGTCTATGACTTCAGCTATGTCCTTTCAGCAGCAGCAGCAGCAGCAAACCATACTGTGCATGTATTATGTTGTTGTTGAATAAACGTTCATTCATTCATTCAACTACGTAACATCATGGGCATCCCATAACAGACACAGATGGAACTACATAACATCATGGGCATCCTATAACAGACACAGTTGGAACTACGTAACATCATGGGCATCCCATAACAGACACAGTTGGAACTACGTAACATCATGGGCATCCTATAACAGACACAGTTGGAACTACGTTACATCATTGGCATCCTATAACAGACACAGTTGGAACTACGTAACATCATGGGCATCCCATAACAGACACAATTGGAACTACGTAACATCATGGGTATCCTATAACAGACACAGTTGGAACTACGTAACATCATTGGCATCCTATAACAGACACAGTTGGAACTACATAACATCATGGGCATCTCATAACAGACACAGTTGGAACTATGTAACATCATGGGTATCCCATAACAGACACAGTTGGAAATACGTAACATCATGGGCATCCTATAACATACACAGTTGGAACTACGTAACATCATTGGCATCCCATAACAGACACAGTTGGAAATACGTAACATCATGGGCATCCTATAACAGACACAGTTGGAACTACGTAACATCATTGACATCCCATAACAGACACAGTTGGAACTACGTAACATCATGGGCATCCTATAACAGACACAGTTGGAACTATGTAACATCATGGGCATCCCATAACAGACACAGTTGGAACTACGTAACATCATGGGCATCCTATAACAGACACAGTTGGAACTACGTAACATCATTGGCATCCTATAACAGACACAGTTGGAACTACGTAACATCATGGGCATCCCATAACAGACACAGTTGGAACTATGTAACATCATGGGTATCCCATAACAGACACAGTTGGAAATACGTAACATCATGGGCATCCTATAACAGACACAGTTGGAAATACGTAACATCATGGGCATCCCATAACAGACACAGTTGGAACTATGTAACATCATGGGTATCCTATAACAGACACAGTTGGAACTACGTAACATCATGGGCATCCCATAACAGACACAGTTGGAACTATGTAACATCACGGGCATCCCATAACAGACACAGTTGGAACTATGTACATCATTAGCATTCTATAAAAAGTAAACAAACAATGTTGTTAACACATCGGCATAAAGCCTCTTTATCACATACACCATAGCTAAAAAAATATTATATTGAGGAATCATAATTTGATGAAAATCACACGTGATTAATTAACAAATATAGACACATCAGCTTATATAATTTTTGTAAAACTGATTACATATTTGTAGTGATGGTGTTTCACTAAATCATGTATGTGGTATGTACACCTTTAATTCAAAACAGGATTGCTTCTGTGGATATTTAAAAAATGGGCCAAGAGACTTTGGACTATATTGTGAGTTTGTAATTACTGTGATATATGTGATATGCCATTAGAAAGCAGATAAAATAAGCTAAGAAGTTATATTGACAAATTAGTTGTTTGATAACATTTACTGTACGTGGCATATAGGAAAACATTTCCCAACAAATTCAAATCTGTGTTGCATTTTGTCACTTTACTTTTTGATTTTATACACCATTCTCCCCTGAAAACAATGGCATAAAACTTGTTCATATATCTTGGATAAATATCTCGTTATCTACAATTCTGTAGTAACAATACAGGGAGCGTGGCTAACTACAATTCTCCCCGGAAAACAATGGTATAAAACTTGTTCATATATCTTGGATAATTATCTTGTTATCTACAATTCTAGCGTGGCTAGTGTAGTGGTTAGCACATCCGCCTGGCATGCTAGTGCTGAGTTCAAAACCTGGACCAGGCAGGCATGGTATTTGGTGTAAAAACCTAGCTCTCAACATTGGGGACTGTGTATCCCTCGTGATTCGGAGATCACGTTAATGTCGGTCCCGTCTCAGTTTGAGACGTAAAAGAACCACTGAGGAAGACAAGCATCCTGGCAGTGACCACCCTCAGTGCCACCATATAAAGGTCGGCTTGGTGATAGTGTTCTGAAAAAAGGCTGACTGGTTGAACGAGATCTCATAAGACCATTACACTGTAACCACAATAATAGACTAGTCATTTAATAAAACGTTGCCGAGTGCTGGAAACAACGAACTAGAACACCCTATGCAAAAGAAGAGAATGGCAGCGTGTGGCATCACTGAGTGGAATTATGCAATTTTTTTTAATATCTTCTGTCAACTATATATATTTTTGTGTTTTGTTTCTTATAACAAATAAACCAACTATTACTAACTAAAGTAACTAATTTAGTAAACATTTCGATGTAAATATATTTATGAAGCTGTTACTATCGTTGAAAGTAACATTGAGTTTGTTGCCGCCGAAAATGCGTCATGACGCGAAGTGGGCAAAAATAGTTGCCGCTGTCGGTTCACTCCAATTCGAAGCCTTCAAAGTACATTTTCACGGATAAATATCACACCAATTAGCATGCCTGTGCATATTATATCGTCTATCCGCTTGTCTGCCCCTTGTTATCACCAGTATGAAGTAAATTAGCAGAGTTATTCTTCAAAAATTTTTGAAATTTGATGAGGTTTCAATGTTTGCGACTTGTCCACCATCTTTGATTTGGTGATTCCTACATGTTTCCCAATGACGGCAAGATACTGACGTCTTTCAATGTAAAATGTGAAAATTTTGCATTTTGGGGTTTGAATTGAGAATGATTGAAGCAAATACACATTTCTTGTGTATAGTGGCACTACCAGATGGAATATCATTACCAAATTAGAGAAAAAGTTACTGCACATTACTGCAGAGTTTTAAAGAAAATAGACAAAATGTGAAAATTTAGCATTTTGGGGGCCCTGAGGTGCCCTTAGAATGATTAAATCAAATACACATTTCTTGTGTATAATGGCACTACCAAAATCAAAGAAAAAGTTACTGAAGAGTTTTTGAAAAAATAGGCAAAATGTGAAAATTTACCAGTTTGGGTGGTCCTGGGGGGTAGAATGATTCAATCAAATACAGATTTCTCGTGCATAGTGGCAGTACCCTAAGATGTCTACACAAAATTTGAAAAAAAGTTACTGAACAGTTTCTGAGATATGGCAGCTAACGGTGCATGGCTGGCATAAGTCTGTTGGACCTTTGGCCCAAAGAGTTAAAAAGTTTTGTTGATTTACCTTCCAATTGGCAAATTATTTCTCACTATTCGTTGCTGCCCTCTGGTGTATTCGATATCAACCGTTATTGGTGCAGAATATGTCATATCTCGCAGTCGACACTGAAATGGGAAATGACAACATACTCTTGAAATTGGCTGACTGAAATAAACCAAAAATCTACAAAACCTCAATTATCTATGAACCGGACAGTTCTATTTAAGACAATAAATGGAAATACAAGTTAAAAATTGAAGGAACCAAAGGTCATAACCTTTCCCAACATTAACTTAAAAAACTAATTGTTCTCATGATTCAAAATTCTTAATTATAGACAGGAATAATAACATCAGTGTGCAAGACCAAGTTGGTTTGTGCGAGAGTTCGTTCAGACTGTGTATCCACAGTGCCGACATCTAGGGGGTAGCATACAAGTGACAGACCAAAACAACGACCAATATCAACCCAGGTGGTAGTAAGTAAAGGTAAGTTCTTATATGCTACAATATATAGTTACTAGTATTTTGTTCAGTCTCGAAAAATGCTTTAACGTTTCAGGCTTGGTACCAAAGATAAAATAACAAAAGTATTCTGGATATTATTTGTTATGTAAATCATAAATTGTTTTTCATTAAATGCTGCGATTACCTCATGAGGAGACACTGGCTTTGTGATGTTGAATCCCTCCTCAGCATCTGGCATTCCCACATAGATGTTGAGGTACCTAAAGGAGAATTAAAAGCATTTATTCGACCATAAAATCTTATCAAAATACAGCAAATATATGTAAATAAATGTATGATCACGTAGACTCTCATTAAGGCATTATGCATGTCGCTAACATAAGAGCCACCCTGTTGCTTAATTAACAATTCTATTATAATTTATAATATCACTATTATTACTATAATAAACATGATCTAATCAGTAATAAGCATTAATTGACATTGTCTAACACAAACTAACTAACGTGACCTAACATCAAACATAAGCATGAGAAAGGAGGTTGGTTGTGCGTGAGGTTAGCACCCTCACCACATAAAAAAGCATGCTACAGAAACCAATACTGAAGAATAAAACGTCAATGTTGTGAGGAGTAAAGTTGCCCCGAGAGTGGAGCTCCTCAAGCCGAAAACCAAGAGATCAGTGGAGTGGGAGATGAAGGTAGTCGGGTGGAGCCAAGTAACGAAGCTGGCAGCAGACAGGCAACATTGGTGTTTTTTGGTGTTGGCCTTATGTTTGCGTGAACCCACCCAAAGAGTAAGTAAATATAAGCAAATAAAATACTAGACAAATTTGCAAATTATACTAATGTTAAAACAAAAGAGACAGCACGAGATAATTCCAATGCAAGTCGGCATCACAGCATGGACCAATAACCGGCATCACAGCATGGACCAATAACCATGCAACAATAATTTTAATGTTAAATACCTAAAATACGGGCACAAATTAAAGTGAACTATGAATTTGTGATACTTACTTCATGTAGAAGTTTGGATCAGCGTCGCTAGTTATCTTTTCATTTGCTTTCATTATACTCTTGATCTGAAAGTTAGAGTGGAAAATGAGCAACACATCTTAAGACACACATTGGAAGATTTCCCCAAGATTATTACTCAGGTTTACATGCCACAAGCACTGATTTTTGTGTTAACAATTTGGCAGTTACAAGGACAACATGAAGCAACTATAATTTAAAAAATGAAACACAGGGTAAATTCAATATTGGTTAGTTTAATCAATATACAATTTTCAACAATGCTGACTACATTTTGCATTCTTTATTGCTACATCATTACATAATATATCAATCACGGTTCTCAAAATAACAGTTCTTGGTAACACAACTAATATGAACCTTTTCCCTGCAACTTCAAAAATTTTGAACATGTTACTTTTATAGGAACAATTATCACAATGTTGGTTACATCATCATCGGTAGTTACAGTAATGATCTAGTATCCAGTTATAGTTTAATAAAAACATAAAACAAAAAGTGGCATAAACAAACCTCTGAGTTGATGAAGTAATTAAATGAGTCGATGTGCTGCTTCACCAAACCGCGAACTTTGAGAAATGCCGGCAACAACTTCCACTTGTCCTGAAAAGTTAGGTCAGTGTTTTCTTATGTATAGGTCATAAATGTTATGACAGCGAAACAATTTTCATTTCACCTGAAACTACACCGCGTACGCACATGCATACAGATAAGAGGATGACAGTTATGACTGAAACATTGACACTCTGCACCTGTGATGTTGGTGGAAAGTTCAGAAAGATCAGATGTTTTCTGGATGGTTTTTTACCATTAACAAATAGAAAAAACATTCATAATTTTTGTTAAATGTACGTAAGGTCTCAACTACACCAAACAGCATATTATTGGGCTAAAGAAGGAATTTGCTTGGGTGTTTGACTTCTGCTAACTAGTGCTTATGAGCTGGGCATATTTTATGTAATACTCAGTCATTTAGGTACACATATAATGTTGTTTGTCAAATTTATTTTGTTGGTTGTTCAGTTTGATGTATTCAGGCTTTCCCTGGCATGTATAAGGATGATATCTAGTAGAGAGAATACTCCTGGCACTTTGGTGGTTAGGCAACTTAGTGGTGTTGAATACAGATCTATGGTTTGGTTTCTTGAAAGTATTTTGAAGTGACTTTTGGTGGAACCTTGGTCCATTGCCTATGTGTACAGTCGAACCGTGTTTTATGGTTACCTCGGTAATACAGCCTCCTTACAATTAAGGTCATCCTAGGATAGTAACAAATTTGTTCCACATACAATAAAGTATAGGAAATTAGTCCCACTAATATGGTCACCTTGCTTATCAGGTCACTTTTGCCCAGTCTCAAGGGTGACTTTAATAAAGAGGTTACAAGGTACACATATAATTCTGGGGTAAAATTAATAGATTCCCACATTTATGTGACACCTTGAGGCCAAACAGTTTATCAGCATCCATGCCCATGATTTCATGATCGAATTACTGTACAGTCTGAGCCTGTACCATAGTACAGCAATGTTGTTTAAAACTACTAAGTTTTGATCACTGCTCAGTGGTGATTATCAAGTCTGATGTTTGCTTTTCGCAGGTAGGCCAGACAGCCCAGACAGTATGGTCATTTTAAATTTACAAGTTTGGTACAGCGAATGTTGGCTTCTGCAGTTGCAGTTCGTATGTATGACAATAAACGTGCAAATTTAATGGATTTGGGAGATTGAAGGGGGCAGGTCTGAATCATTGCAATTTATTTCTCAGGGTATGTAGTAATTTAATAAAAGTACCAACTAGTTTGTATCATAAATATGTTGTCGCATTTGCTAGATGTGCGTAATCTGGAAATTGTGTATTGACAGTGGTACTGGCATGCGGCTTACAGATTCATTGGTTGTGTCTTGTGTACAATATATTAAAATTTTTGCAATGTGGTCTGTACTTGATGTATCAAACTCAAAGATTAATTCAAACAAACATGGAACTTGCTGTACAGAAGTTTGTTTCAGCATGATGTAGTTTGGCTGACAGGTAGCCCAGCCAAAATATACAAGAGCCTAACATGCACAATCTGCTGATTTGCACGCGATCTGCAGCTTGTGCATGCATCCTCGCAACGCCAGGGGGCAGTGCTAATGACATCAGTCATACAAAATTTGAAGTACAAGGAAAAAGCTCAGCAAATAATATCACTTGCCAGCAAGTTCCGGTGGTTTTGGAAGTAGGTATATGAATACACAATACCGCTCAGCGGCTCATAAGAATGGTCGAATAAGTAATATTATAATTAAATTATTGCCATTATTGGGATTCCTTGAACCCGAGTGCTTCGTCTTTTAACTGGAGCGCGAGTCGGACGGATGTCTGCACGGGACCACCCATAGCTTGCGAGGATGCATACGTATGATACCGACGGCTGGTGGCGGCACCAACAGTTGACGGGTTGTATTTTGCGACTGTGTCAGGGTGTTGACGCACCTGCACGGTGTTTACTGGCGCAGACAACTTTGCCTTATCCATGTGTAACATGTCCTCTATCGTCTCCATATTGATGGCAGGAGAAAGTCCAACCAAACTAACACTAACTATCAAGGTTAATATGGGGTTACATTTTCATGACATGTGGCACTAAAATATTAAAAACTGTCACTTTCTGGCCAATTTCCTAGCACATGTTGCATAAAACGGAAGTTTGGGACCGGTGTAATTACCCATAGCGCACTTCGCGCTTTATCCTAATAGTGGTGCCACCTTTCGGAATTATTGGTATTAAATCAATTTCTCCGATAGGTAGAAAATGAAAGCGTCCTGGAGGCTATCAAAGCAGGAAACCGAAAATGTGCTGTTTTGTCAACTTTTGACAAGTGACACTTCTAAAAATGGAGACATTGTTGTGTACATGACTGGAACCATTTAGGTTTCAGCCGAATATGGAGGCAATGTTTAGGATAAAGTCTCTGCACGGCTATGCTGTAGAGTTTTCCCCATATTTCGCCCACCGGTTGGCCTGTGCTACGTCGCAATACTTCGGCATAGCAGGTACGACTCTTACTATTAGTATAAACCTTATACTTTTCATATTTGCATAGCAATTACAATATTCGGCACTTCTGTAGAACCCGGACCCACTTCGATTTCGCTGTTATAACTTGAGTTTTGCCTAACTTAAGTTTGATACATCAGAGCGTTAGTTCCATCCGGTATTAGGGTGGTCGGACAAAAATTTTGTTTCGTAAAACAAAATGTTTTAGAATTTTTCCCTGATAGTAGTCACTATAAGAAGTACAATGGTAGTTGTTTCATGTATCTAAGTGAAATATTAAAAAAACTACAGCTTGGTAAAGTTTCGAATTTCATGAAATTTTCTGACGGTTTTCTGACAGATCTAATTTTGCATATAAATCACAAGAATTTGGGTTATAATTTATTTCCCCTGATAGTAGTCACTAATAGAAGTGCAATGGTGCTTGTTTCATGTACATAAATGAAATATTAAAGAAACTGCAGTTTTGTAAAGTTTCTAATTTCATGATTTTTTCCGACAATGTTCCGGTAGATTTGATTTTGCATGTAAATCACAAGAAAATTGTTTCTAAAATATGTTCCCACATAGTGGTCACTATAAGAAGTACAATGCTATTCATTTCATATAGCTAAGCATACATTAAGAAAACTAAAGTTTTGCAAAGTTCAAAATTTCATGAATTTTTCCAAATGTTTTCTGATGGATCTGATTTTGTACATAAATCACAAGAAAATTACTTTTTATCATCTCGAGTCTTTTGCCATCTATAAAGAAGGCCAATAGAAAATTACATGTAACAATAAATACACACATAAAAAAGTAAATACACACACACCATGCATTACATTACCATTAAATCATGAACACAACACAGCAACTGAGCAAAGATGATCAGTGTGGTTCCATCTTCATAACATTAAAACAACTGTATGTTGCAACCACATGAAAGGCTTTGTTGATTGGGCTGTGGATTAGAACCACAAAATGACAATACTAGTCTCCCATTACACAACACTTGTTATATTGGGCAAAGCCAATAACTGTTATGATTGACAAGCCAATTAACTCGTAATACACTGTGGCACAAAATGCCAATAATAGTCCCCATTACACAACACTTGTTATATTGGACAAAGCCCATAACTACTATGATTGCCAAACCAATTAACTAAATTATCATAAATTGTAATAATGTAACCAACACACAATATTATGTATATGCTAAATAGCTCAAAAATGGTATAACTGAACTAAAGTAATACCAAGAATACCAATAAATAAACTAATAATATATTAATATAAACATCAATCAAACATGGCAGCAATGAATTACTCAGATGTAGGCATAGGTACTTGGCAGTATTAATCAAAGTCACCCGCTGTCAATCACATCGCTATCCGAGTCACGAGTGCATTGTATACCATGATGCACTGCGCGCGTACGGGGAAAAAGCAAAATGGCGATTTCTTTTGAGACGGGGATTCCATAAACGGACGTTGTGCATGTTTGTGCTATCAATTGGTAAGCCATCGCTGTAATCACGTTATCACTGACACAATTCTTTATCCTTCTGCATATGCTTTCCGTTGAGACCGACTAACTAAATACTCACAAAACATCGTCAAACATAGGCCATTTTAAATCCATAATTACTATAATTTTTTATCGACGGATTACAATTATATTTTCAGATTCATTTTCCTCTGAATTTCCTCTTTCTTCATCACATTTCAATATGGATGTACTCATTAACTCTCACAAATCAGTTTGATAGGTGGGGCCCGTCAATGTGATCCAAGATGGCCGCACGCATAAATCAAGAAAACCAAAATACGACACTGAGAGTAAAAAAATCATTATCGCTAATAAACACAGCCAAAGAATATTTTTTCAACGCAGTTACACACTGACCTTATTACAACATAAGAAAATTCACAAACCAACAGGTAGAATGCATGATAATAAACTACGGCCACTAAACTGGGACCCCTGTCTCCCATGTTGTCAGAAGGGGAGGTAAATCAGTCTGACCTCCCTACCGGTATGACTAAAACTAAAGTAAAAGGCGCAAGACCACGCACGACCAAAATGTATGTAGTGTTGGTAACCAAGCGGGCTGTTGGTGGCACGTAGGAGGTATGTGTGTGCAGCTTGCCACATTTCAGATATGTACTCCACATTAGTCGATGATTAGAGTAAAAAATGTGCAACTTTTATCATCGCTTGTGATAACTCTACGGTTCCATTCACCAGGTGGCGCTACTGTGCCAAGACTAAATATTCATCCGGAAGATTAGATAAAATGCCTAAATTGTGTAACTAGTGGGTGAAATACAGACTCAACATTTTAAATACTGCACACACAAACCATATATATACCATCAACGACCAAACTATCTACCAATATATTATATAAAAATGGTCGTGCGTGGTCGTTCGTTAACTACATGGTCATGTGCCTTTTAGTCAAACCCGTTCCATCATTCAAAATCATCCCAGGCATATTTATATTACAAACATATTGTGTCTTAGCGCACTTTTGAAGCCCAAATAGTGACCCGGTTTGCACTAGTCTGCACCGCTGCGGTCGTGCAATACCGCATTGTGCTCGTAAAATGAGTGATATATCAGCGTATGTTGATGCAGACCAGGGCGTTATTTATGCTTCAAAAGTGCGATAACGCGCAATATTTTTAAACGTAAATATGCCTGGGATAATGGAACTAACGTACTGAGGTATCAAAGTTAGGCAAATCTCAAGTTATAAAGGCAAAATCGAGGTGGGTCCAGATTGTATACAGAAGTGCCCAATGTTCTTGCGCTTGGCGTTTAGCCATGTTATTTATCCACTTACATGCAAACTTAAGTTAAGTATTAGAAAGTTGTTTTAAATAAAATTTTGAATAATTCAATAAATACTAGAATTTAAATAATCAATACCAATGGGGTAGTGTTTTAAATTCCAATTTAACCTAATTATTTATGTGCCAACGGACCAACCATTACAAATTGGCCAGTAAGAAATCCAGAAAGAGGTGAGTCGACCTCGGTACCTTCGAGGAATTACACTTACAGCAGAGATGGGGTGATTACAATAAAAATGTAATCAATTATGATTACTATGAAGATGTATGAGTACGATTACGAGTATGATTACTCAGAAAACAAATGTAATTGATTACGATTACTTTAGCATGTAATCATGATTACAATCATGATTACTTTAAAAACTATGCAAATCATGTTTCTATCATGTATATGTATATATATATATATATGTCAGATAGGTCAAACACAGAATACAATGGTGAACTTAGACAGGTTTACCCTTAGATATAATAGACAGGGATTTAGCAGCTAACCAGCCAGTCAGGAGCTAGGAACCATGACCAGTCATTCACACCATACTAACAGTGCAAACAGTACAGGTGGCATGGCATGGCATCTAAAATTACAAAGCAACATGGCAGGGGAGGCTTATTTACTGCAGTGCTTCTCAGAGCCTGTCACTATAATAACTTTGTACTATTACAGTAAGCAGGAGTTGTGGCTTCTCTTGGGAGAGAAGGTATTAACAAGGGAAATCTAACTAAATTGTTATGCAACTGAAATGCTCAATTGGAACATAAAGGTAATAGCCCAATTACTAAATTACATTTATTAGATCACTTCTGGTATAGCCATTTCTATCTGTCTAATCTATCTGCTTGCATTGTAAGTAAAAAAAAATGGTAATCATGATTACGAGTACTTTGGCCATGTAACTGAGTATGGTTACGATTACTTGGCTTTTTTGATCAATGTAATCGAGTACGATTACTCAAAAAAGTTGCCCACGATTACAGAGTACGATTACCCCATCTCTGATTTACAGTGCTACCAAGTTAATATATTGTAACGTAATAAATTCATGCCATTTCCGTTTGTATATTTACATTTTATGTAGGATATGTTTGATTAATTTTTATAAATATTTTTGAATCATTATTTTATAGTGTCTGCAACTGGTATGTTGCATGAAAGAAGGTGGTAGTTTATGTTGACGTGCAACAGGAAATCATAGATCTGTTATAGATCAGCACAACACTTTTTGTTTCAGGTTCTGGAGCAGTGTTATTCCTGGAGATAACTCCAGATGGCCTGCTTGTTCTGCTGCGCAGCTTCCCGTGGAGAGAAGGTCTGTATGATGTCACATGGAGTGAGTTCAGTGAGAGAGTAGCTGTCACAGGCAGTGCAGATGGCAGTTTACAAGTGTGGGACATCAGTGCAAACTCACAGGTCTGTTCGATTTACCGATGTTCTCTTCAGGGGTTTGTTTCACTGGTGACAATCTCACATTGTTAACCTCCTTAAAGAGACCTTGTCTGGTCTGTTACACGGAATCAGTCAATCTCAAGCCAGGGGTGGTATTATTAGAAACAGGAAGTCTGCTGTATTGCCATAATAACTATGTATTCGGACACCTAAAAGTAATAAAATTTATCTGCCCAAAAACACACAGTTCAAAAACATATAAAAACAATTCTTGGTGCACACTTTGGTTGCTCCTCTGCAGTTTTTGGTACACCTAAATCACTGAATCTCTCACAGTTAACCAACCGGTCTGAAAACATAGGGTATAGAGAATAATTATTACTGTACATGTATAGGGTGTCCAAATACATTATGGTTGTACTTTGTCCCACTTGCTGTTGGTCGGTCTATGGTTGTTGTACTTTGTCCCACTTGCTGTTGGTCGGTCTATGGTTGTTGTACTTTGTCCCACTTGCTGTTGGTCGGCCTATGGTTGTTGTACTTTGTCCCACTTGCTGTTGGTCGGCCTATGGTTGTTGTACTTTGTCCCACTTGCTGTTGGTCGGTCTATGGTTGTTGTACTTTGACCCACTTGCTGTCGGTCTATGATTGTTGTACTTTTGTCCCACTTGCTGTTGGTCGGTCTATAGTTGTTGTACTTTGTCCCACTTGCTGTTGGTCGGCCTATGGTTGTTGTACTTTGTCCTACTTGCTGTTGGTCGGTCAATTGTTGTTGTACTTAGTCCCACTTGCCATTGGTCTATGATTGTTGTACTTTGTCCCACTTGCTGTTGGTCGGTCTTAATTGTGGAATCAAACTTTAAAGAGCACTTCCAGGAACTTACTCTTAGCTCCACTTGCTTCCATTATAATTGATGTTTACTTTTTGTGTATTCATCTGGGAAATGTAAAACACAATTTGAATGTTTTGTGAGCTAAATATTCAAATTGTAAAAAAAATGCATCTAACTTATTATATACAATTTGTCACTCAATAAGCCTGCAACATATTTATTCTGTGTTTTGTTCTGTTTGTCTGTGTTTCATAGACCGTGTTGCTTTTGCAGATGCCTGTCACAACTCTGAAGGAACACACAAAAGAGGTGATTATATTTATAGTAATTGGCTTGTAAGATGGATTTACTAATATTGGATTTAGGTGGACATATATAACTTGTTATTTTTTATCAGGTTAGTAACTGAACAAATTTTTGAGTTAATTTTTACCAGGTACAGTTGTACAAAATCGGATGAACATGGTAAGGCTGTAGATATTAAACTGTTTACTTGTTAGGACACCAAAATATATTCTGTTTCAAAAGGGAAGTATGGAATGTAGATTTTAAGTTATGGTGCAATTTAATATTACATACAAAAGTAATGTTTTTATCATGTATTCCATCAATAATCTATTCTTCCTATAACAGTGGTATCGGACCATGTAGAGTTGCTTGTTTTTGACAATTGATGCTGGTTATGTGATACAGGTAGCTGCGGTAGACTGGAGTCAAGACAGGCGGACCTCTCTAGTGTTGAGTGCCTCGTGGGACACAACAATCAAGTTGGTCAGTCCTTTCTGCAGATTATCACATACCACCAATATCAAGGAAAACATGTTATACCTTATTTATAAATATATGTCAGCCAAAAATAATAGGTTAATTCATCAGTAATTTGAATCTTTGTAGTATAATCATTGTACCTGAATAACTGTACTGGTTTGGAGTGAATTGTAGATATGCTTTATACTTTTTCACCCACTTTCCAACACTCTGTGGACTATGTTTAATCTTACATGCATTTGTACATGTATGTTGAACACTCAGTAATGTTTGTTATTGAAAATAAATTACTAACTAATTGATAAAAACACAGGTTAAATAAAACATCACTTACACATTACGAGAGTACCTTTCCACCTCATCTGGGAAATGTAAAACACAGTAATTTTAGTAATTTGTCAAAATTATGTCTTATTCTGTGGTTTCTTTTAGTCTCTGTCGTTGTCTCTCTTGTTCAGTGGGACATAACTCGCAACTCTTCGCTGGTGACATTTAATGGCCACAGCAACATTGTCTACAGTGCCATTTGGTCACCACACATTCCAGGATGCTTTGCATCAACATCTGGTAAGTACACTGTATTGTGTAATTAGTATTTGGATTTCTACTGATATTGGGTTGTAATCAATTTACATATTTCGTAATTGAAATAGTATTAATAAATCTTTATGTTTTGTACTTCTTTGACTTTCTCTCATTTTTGTCTATTGTGTTCGATGATGACATCAATGAAGGCGGATATCCTTATGTTTCACTCTTTGGTGAGAGGTCAGACCTGTTTGTGCATCAAAGCCTCTGCTGCAGTTGTCACAGAAGATGGTAGGTATAGCAGCACCCAGAAGGTCCACTCAACTGTTGCCGGTCCTGTGCACTGATTTCCCAGGTGCTTACAGGAATATGTGAGGGTTTGAGGTGTCTTTTCACCACATCTTTGTATCACAAGCATTGCTCACCACGAA
Source organism: Escarpia spicata (assembly GCA_963995525.1). NCBI lineage: Eukaryota > Metazoa > Annelida > Polychaeta > Sabellida > Siboglinidae > Escarpia > Escarpia spicata. Next base: position 7,539,803 of record OZ023218.1, read on the forward strand.
AGCATTTCTTGCTGGATACCTCCCTATAGAACACAGACTTTGGGAGTCTGTCGCTGCTCATTTAGGTAACTTGTCCAGTCCCGCAGAATTGGGATTTGTGAAGTTCTTGATTGTCTTTAGGGAGGTGCCATAGATGTCAATGTGAAGTTCTTGATTGTCTTGCGAGGTGCCATAGATGTCAATGTGAAGTTCTTGATTGTCTTGTGAGGTGCCATAGATGTCAGTGTGAAGTTCTTGATTGTCTTGCGAGGTACCATAGATGTCAATGTGAAGTTCTTGATTGTCTTGCGAGGTGCCATAGATGTCAATGTGAAGTTCTTGATTGTCTTTAGCGAGGTGCCATAGATGTCAATGTGAAGTTCTTGATTGTCTTTAGCGAGGTGCCATAGATGTCAATGTGAAGTTCTTGATTGTCTTTAACGAGGTGCCATAGATGTCATTCTGAAGTTCTTGATTGTCTTTAGCGAGGTGCCATAGATGTCATTCTGAAGTTCTTGATTGTCTTTAGCGAGGTGCCATAGATGTCATTCTGAAGTTCTTGATTGTCTTTAGCGAGGTGCCATAGATGTCATTCTGAAGTTCTTGATTGTCTTGCGAGGTGCCATAGATGTCAATGTGAAGTTCTTGATTGTCTTGCGAGGTGCCATAGATGTCAATGTGAAGTTCTTGATTGTCTTGCGAGGTGCCATAGATGTCAATGTGAAATTCTTGATTGTCTTGCGAGGTGCCATAGATGTCAATGTGAAGTTCTTGATTGTCTTGCGAGGTGCCATAGATGTCAATGTGAAGTTCTTGATTGTCTTGCGAGGTGTCATAGATGTCAATGTGAAGTTCTTGATTGTCTTTAACGAGGTGCCATAGATGTCAATGTGAAGTTCTTGATTGTCTTTAACGAGGTGCCATAGATGTCATTCTGAAGTTCTTGATTGTCTTGCGAGGTGCCATAGATGTCAATGTGAAGTTCTTGATTGTCTTGCGAGGTGCCATAGATGTCAATGTGAAGTTCTTGATTGTCTTGCGAGGTGCCATAGATGTCATTCTGAAGTTCTTGATTGTCTTTAGCGAGGTGCCATAGATGTCAATGTGAAGTTCTTGATTGTCTTTAGCGAGGTGCCATAGATGTCATTCTGAAGATCTTGATTGTCTTGCGAGGTGCCATAGATGTCATTCTGAAGTTCTTGATTGTCTTTAGCGAGGTACCATAGATGTCATTCTGAAGTTCTTGATTGTCTTGCGAGGTGCCATAGATGTCATTCTGAAGTTCTTGATTGTCTTGCGAGGTGCCATAGATGTCAATGTGAAGTTCTTGATTGTCTTGCGAGGTGCCATAGATGTCAATGTGAAGTGTGTCCGTGTGGTATAATGATACAGTTCTCTTTGTACTGATTGCAAGTCCAAACAAAGATGGAGTTGTTACAAATCTCTTTGGTGCCTTCTTTCACCATTGTCAGTATGATTGCTGTGATTAGTCTGTCTACTATCTACAACCTTATGTCAGTCAAGACACAATAGTGTGTTTGTTTAGCAGCTACAGTCACAACAGTGTGTTTGTTTAGCAGTTTAGTTTGTTTACAATCACCACATTTGTCAGGTAGGTTCAAAGTGTCAATTGCTCAGACCAATTCAGTTTGACTATGAACTAAAAACATCAGTGCCAAGATGAGATTCAGCTTTAACCAAACCGCAGCAAAACCATGACTAGGATTTTCAAGATATGCATTGAATGCACAGCTTTGCACGCACTCTGGTTTCTACAATGTAATATTACCATACTTCAGAGAAGATAATTTTCAACTGATTGTCATGCCAACAGATTTCGATAGATTTAACAAGTTTGACAGGCGAAAAACCCAGGTGGCAAGAGGACACTTGAGGAAACCACTGGTTTTTAAAGAGTCCAACATTTTTATATCTGTGTAACCCGTCCTACAGAGATATTTGTCAGATTTGTTTTTAACATATTCATGCGGCTACTGTTGGTAGATCATTTGTTTCATTCATTTAATGTTGATAGATCATTTGTTTCATTCATTTAATAAATAAATCTAACAAATATCTCTGTAGGACGGGTTACACAGATATAAAATCTCTTGCCACCTGGGTTTTTTTCGCCTGGCAAACTTGTTAAATCTATCTAAATCTGTCCGCATGACAACCAGGTGAAAATTATCTTCTCTGAAGTATGGTAATATTACATTGTAGAAACCCAGCATTGCTGTGTTTCTTCCTGCAGCAGACACAACACTGAGGGTTTGGGACATTCGAAAGACAGACTCACCTAGTCTTGTCATTCCTGGACACCCAACAGAAATCCTCACTTGTGATTGGTCAAAATATAATCAGGTCTGTTTATCTAGTTCATCATTTTGTAATTTGATAAGAGCCACACCTAGATATTTATTGTTTTCTCATAACAGGATATCTTTTTAATATTCATATCCAGTCGTGATATATTACTTTGTTAACACCTTTAGCTGTCCGTAATAATGTTTGTGTGACTATAAATAAATATTGCTTTTTATTAACACTTGTTTTATTAACACATTAACAGTATAAACCAAGTAATGTGCCCTTCAGTTTATGGTTTGTTTTATTAACACATTAATGTGCCCTTCAGTTTATGGTTTGTTTTGTTAACACATTAACACTATAAAACAATTAATATGCCCTTCAGTTTATGGTTTGCGAATAGCATGTTGTATTTTCTGTAAATATTTATGGGTGTACCAATATTTAATTTACAGATTACTGTTGTGATGGCAGTTGTAACAAGCCTGTGATGTTGTAACATATTGATAGTTCTAACATTGCTCTTACAGTAACAGAACCTGTAATGTGGTAACTTATTGAAAAAATGTTGCACCTGTAATAGTTTAGTTTGTTGACAGAATCTTGTGCTTGCAGAACCTATAATGTATTAAATTATTAATTTGTTGACAGAACCATGTAGTTACCATGACTATAATAATGTCATCTTTTGTTGACAGAACCTTGTAGTCACTGGAGCCTCTGATTGTGTCGTCCGAGGCTTTGACCTGCGCAGCCCGGCAATGCCAGTATTTGAATTACGAGGGCATGAGTATGCCATTCGCAAACTCAAGGTGGGTGAGAAGGGTTACATTGTGAGGTGGGGAAGGGTGAATTGTGAGGTGGGGAATGGTGAATTGTAATGTGAGGAAGGGTGGATTGTGAGGTGAGGAAGGGTGAATTGTGAGACGAGGAAGGGTGAATTGTGAGATGGGGAAGGGAATATTGTGAGGTGGGGAAGGGTGGATTGTGAGGTGAGGAAGGGTGAATTGTGAGGTCAGGAAGGGTGTATTGTGAGGTGGGAAGGGTGAATTGTGAGGTGAGGAAGGGTGGATTGTGAGGTGGGGAAGGGTGGATTGTAAGGTGGGGAAAAGTAAATCGGAAGGGTGAATTGTGAGGTGGAGAAGTGGATTGTGAGGTGGGGAAGGGTGAATTGTGAGGCGAGGAAGGGTGGATTGTGAGGTGGGGAAAGGTGGATTGTAAGGTGGGGAAAAGTAAATTGAGAGATGGGGAAGGGTGAATTGTGAGGTGGAGAAGGGTGGATTGTGAGGTCGGGAAGGAGGACTTGTGAGGTAGGGAAGGGTGAATTGTGAGGTGAGGAAGGGTGAATTGTGAGATGGGGAAGGGAATATTGTGAGGTGGGGAAGGGTGGATTGTGAGGTGAGGAAGGGTGAATTGTGAGGTCAGGAAGGGTGTATTGTGAGGTGGGAAGGGTGAATTGTGAGGTGAGGAAGGGTGGATTGTGAGGTGGGGAAGGGTGGATTGTAAGGTGGGGAAAAGTAAATCGGAAGGGTGAATTGTGAGGTGGAGAAGTGGATTGTGAGGTGGGGAAGGGTGAATTGTGAGGCGAGGAAGGGTGGATTGTGAGGTGGGGAAAGGTGGATTGTAAGGTGGGGAAAAGTAAATTGAGAGATGGGGAAGGGTGAATTGTGAGGTGGAGAAGGGTGGATTGTGAGGTCGGGAAGGAGGACTTGTGAGGTAGGGAAGGGTGAATTGTGAGGTGAGGAAGGGTGGATTGTGAAATGGGGAAGGGTGAATTGTGAGGTGAGGAAGGGTGAATTGTGAGGTTGGGAAGGGTGAATTATGAGATGGGGAAGGGTGGATTGTTGGTGAGGAAGGGTGAATTGTGAGGTGAGGAAGGGTGGATTGTGAGGTGAGGAAGGGTTGATCGTGAGAGGAGGAAGGGTGGATCGTGAGGTGAGGAAGGGTGGATTGTGAGGTGAGGAAGGGTGGATTGTGAGGTGGGGAAGGGTGGATTGTGAGGTGGGAAGAGTGAATTGTGAGGTGAGGTGAGGAAGGGTGGGTTGTGAGGTGGGGAAGGGTGGATTGTAAGATGAGGAAGGGTGAATTGTGAGATGGTGAAGGGTGAATTGTGAGATGGGGAAGGGTGAATTGTGAGGTGGGAAAGGGTGGATTGTGAGATGGGGAAGGGTGGATTGTGAGGTGGGGAAGTTTGGGCTCAGGTGGGGAAGGGTGGGTTGTGAGATGAGGAAGAGTGAATTGTGAGGTGGGAAGGGTGAGTTGTGAGGTGGGGAAAGGTGAATTGTGAGGTAGGCAAGGGTGAATTGTGAGGTGGGGAAGGGTGAATTGTGAGGTGGGCAAGGGTGAATTGTGAGGTGAGGAAGGGTGAATTGTGAGGTGAGGAAGGGTGGATTGTGAGATGAGGAAGAGTGAATTGTGAGGTGGGAAGGGTGAGTTGTGAGGTGGGGAAAGGTGAATTGTGAGGTAGGCAAGGGTGGATTGTGAGATGAGGAAGGGTGAATTGTGAGGTGAGGAAGGGTGGATTGTGAGGTGGGGAAGGGTGAATTGTGAGGTGCAGAAGGGTGGATTGTGAGGTTGAGAAAGTGAATTGTGAGGGGAGGAAGGGTGAATTGTTAGGTGGGGAAGGATGAATTGTGAGGTAGGGAAAGGTGAATTGTGATGTGGGGAAGGATGAATTGTGATGTGGGAACGGGTGAATTGTGAGGTTTGGAAGAGTGCAAGATAACCCTTAGAAGTTTCAGGAGAGCACTCAAGTTCACATTTATCTCATGACATTATTTTAAGCAGGCTTTACACCAGGCGACGTCGCTGCCGCAACGAGACGATGTTGGCGTCATTAAGAAATGTCATTGCCAAATGATATTGCTTGCGATATACATCGCAAGCAATATGGTTTGCGTGTATACACGAAGTAATGTAATTGCTTGAGACGGGAAGTGTCACGTGACCACAAGGAATCACGTGTCGTTACACAGCCATTATTTCTAGGGAAGGCTATTTCTAGATGCATCACATGTGTTGACTGTAATTGAACAGATTACATGCGACGAGGCGACGGTCGCCTGGAAATAGAGCCAGTTCTGTTGAAAGCGAAGGCGTCAGGGCAACGAAGCGTTGGCATTGCAACTGATGCAATCGCATCTATGTAGTATTTACACAAGGCAATCAGAGTAGTATTTACACAAGGCAATCAGACTGCAATCAGGTTGCATGCGACGGCATCACCTCTTCGCGGTGACGTGTAAAGCCAGCTTAAGGATGTTAGCCTATAGGTGTAAGTTTAGTAAGACATTACTGAAATTGTGATAGGTGCTGAAAAAGAGGTCAAATAATGCTGCCACCTACTGGCAGTTAACAGTAAAAAAGTAAAGGTAAGTTCTTATATAGCTCAGTATCCAGTCCTCAGCACTGCTCAAAGTGCTTTACACTTTACTTCCTGGCAGACCTATTCAATCGTATACCATCTCGACTTTTATGTGAAGCATTCAGCCATGCTGCTATTAATACGCAAAGACTATTCGTACACAAATATCCACCACTGTCTATAGCCAGGTATTCATTCATATAGCTGAGTGAAATGAAGCAATGTAGAGTGAACGAACTTGCCCAACGTTCGACGCCGCCGCACAGGATTCAAACCCGGGTTCTCTCAGTCGAGAGTCCGAAGCTCTTACTGCTGCGCTACTGCGCTCCACAGTTAAGGTTAGACTAGTCAGTTGTCACTAGGTGGCGATACCCTTTCTGTGTACAAAAGCCTTTATCGGTATGAACTTTGATTCTAGAGAAATTCCTCGTGACCACTCGTTCTGACCACTCATACTGACCGCTTGTTCCGATCACTCTTTCTGTCCACTCGTCCTGACCACTCGTTATAACCACTCATACTGACCATTCATTCTGATTACTCAGACCACTTGCCAGCAAAATACCCCGACGACCCTGCCTGTCTGTTGCTAATGTTTGCAAAGCATTGTTGTTGTATCTGCTTAAAGTTTCTGTGAAATTTTGTTTACTATTACATTGTCATGCAAAACACTTGTTATCCATAAATAAAATTTACACAGTTTTATTCAATCCTGTAATAGCAACGCTACACCTTCCTTGCTCTTGGGGTGGACTCATTCGAAACTTCTGTCCTGTAGACTTCCACCTGAGATAATATATGAATTAAGACATAACATTAAAACTGATTGTGAATATTCTGTGAACAATGATTCTAAAATAACATTTGATGGATGTAATTAATGTTGTAGTGTTCACCGTTCAATGGTAATGTCCTCGCCACAAGCTCTTACGACTTCTCCGTCAGGTTTGTATTATTTTACACCTAGAAAAGTTTTTTGTTTTAAACGTTTGCGAGTTTGCAAGGAGACAATTTTTTTTTAGGTTTACTTTCACGGATTTGCGCTACGGTACCCTGATAAGATTTTGTTTATATTCTTTGCTTATAAATTGTAGGATTAGATTAATAAAATGGTGCTGCTGTATTCTGTTATAGAATATGGGACACTTCACTTCAGTTGAGTGCTGTTGAGACATTAGAGCATCACACTGAATTTGTGTGTGGACTTGACTTCAATCTGCATATACCAGGACAGGTAATGGACAAATTGTACTCTCACCTGTCTACTCATCATATATTTACTTCTAAGTAAACATTTAGGTTAGCAGGTCAGTAAGTTTATCTTTAGTAAACATATTTCCAGTGGTGTGTCACAATAAATAATTTGTTATCATTCATGACGATGCAAACATACTATAATAAGCTTTGTGCTTCTGCAGAATAAAAATATAGGTCATATTTTTCAAGATTGGTTTGTTGATTCGAGTTGACCTCAAAGGTCACTTTGACCCCTTGTCAATCTTTAGAAGGTCATGTTCCTTGAATTTGCTCTGTTTACCACACGCTACCCTGCTATCAACAATGGAAGTCCAATAAAACTTCTGATTTGGTCACTCCAGACCTTCAGTTGCCTTCCTCTTTTCCACTGTTTTGTTTGATGGCTTGGTTCACAAATGTCTCTCTTTTAACATACAGAAAACATATCCAGACCACACTACACTTCAGTGATAAATTCAGCAGTGAATATGACCTCTTTGATTGAGATTTTTAATAGTCTGACTCCCGCTGATAGCCTCCAGGCAACTCATCTGGGGACTGTTTCAGTAGGATATTGAGGTCATCAGATAAACTCATTAAACAGAATCCGCTGCTAAATTTAAGGTGCTTTTTAAAAATGAAAAAAATCACCAATGACACTGTCAGTGCCACTCTGAAAAAAGTATTGTGATGGCGCCTCCTGGTGTTGACAGGTTTCACTATACAAGATCACTGTTAAGGAGGGAGGTAGATTTTAAGAGCAAACTTGGGCTGATGAGCTCATAAGAATGTTAGTGAAACGGTGCCCTGATAATCTTGTGTCCTGTAGTCAGCCTCCGTACCATATGTCACTGTTGGCAGTGTAGTAAGTGCTCCATACGGTCACGGAAATACAACGTGTCCTTCCCCTGTTCTGTCACTCCCCCTCCATATATCCCACTCTCCCTCCTTCTCTGCCTCTCTGTCCTTTCCCTTGCTCCTTTCTTCCTTTCTCCTCCCTCGCTACTTCCCTCCTTGCTCCCTTCTGTCCTCCCCTCTCTCTCCCTCCTTCGCTGCCCTCCCTCTCTCCCTACCCCTACCTCCTCTCCTCCCCCTCCCTCTCTCCCTGCCTCTCACTCCCCTGTCCTCTCCCTACCTCTCCCTCTCTCCTTTCCCCTCCCTCCCCTGTTCTCTCTCTCCCTCCATCCCTGCCCTCCCTCTCTCCCTACCCCTCCCTCCCGACCCCTCACTCCCCTATCCTCTCCCTAGCCCCCCTCCACGTTCTCTCCTATCCCTCCCTCCCCCGTCCTTTCCATACCCCTCCCTCCCACGTCCTCTACCTACCCTCCCTCCCCGTCCTCCCCTGCCATTCCCTGGCCCTTCCTCTCATCCCCTATCTCTTGCTCTGTGCTGTGTACAGGAAGATATGCTACTCTGGAACTCTTGCATAGATTTCTACAAAATGTAGAATTTAAAACATGTTGTAGAATAAACATATCTGCAGTGAGCATGATGCTTCACATTTAGAGAACATCATTGGAATTAACAGAACACATTTCCAAGTCAGTTAAGTAAAATATTAACCAATTTCCTGGCAATATCCAGTTAAACAGTAACCACAGCAATAGATATTGAAAAACTGGTTACACGTGTGACATCGATGTTATATTCCAACACACAGCTCTGTTATCTTTCAAGACAGATGGGTGTCAATGATATGCGAAGGTTAATCAATCAGCTTGGGGAAGTTATTAACATAATTTTAATAATAATATTTTGCATAATAATCTAATATTCAATAAATTATATGTTATAATTTACTCCTATAATGTAGCAGAGACTCATACAAGACCAGACATTTCAACCACAGCTTATGTTGTCACCCAGAATGCAGTTTCATTTCTGAGACACAGAGATCACGACATGATGATGAGGTGTTGACTGGTACTGAGGCTGAAACTGTCGCTTGTACAACTTCTCTTCTCTCATCTTTCAGATGGTTGACTGCTCCTGGGATGAAACCATCAAAGTCTACCTGCCAGCTTCCAACTATGCCAACAGATAGCAGAGTAATGATGGCAGCTGAACTCTACATAACAATATTACATTTGTCCCAACCTTGGATCCTGTGAGGAAATGCAAAAACATCCAACAGCAATGTGTTTGAGTCTGGCATGGCATGGCATGAACACAGGTTGGGATATGTTTGATACTGTTTGTGTTGTGCCAGGCCAGGGCCAAGCACGTTGCAGTTTAAATGGATATTGTTGTTCCAGTATTTGCTCACAATGGTTTTATGTATTTAATTAATTTAATTGAACTTGACCGAGTTGCCGTATTAATATATTTTGTATTTTTGATATTTTAAAGATGTACATATTCAAGCGCAACTTGTGTTTTTGTTAGTGTTTATTTCATGATATTGTTCTCTATTGTATAAATTGGTTAGCGAGTTAGAACTATACAAATATCATCTGGATGTCTACTAAAGCTTTGATGATGTATACACAAACTCCCACCCAACCCATCATTGACCATTAAGTCAACACCAGACATTGATGCAGATTTGAAAAGCAAACACATAATGTTGTAGTCATTATTCCTAAATCTGTCATTGTGATGGCAAGATCTCCATACAGCTGGATAGGACAGAGAAACTAAATCAGTGCACTAAAACAATGCTGGATATGATGAATTGTCCAGCATTTATTCCAGATATCCTGCGTTGGTTACTAACTGGTCAACCAGGATGTCCAGCTGTATTCTGGTGTCCCTAATCAGCAAACTTGTCAATATTTTAAGAGAAAGTCCCTTAAAACTTTGTCAATGCAAAATATTAAGTCTGTTTTTGTTGGACCTTTTTATATTGTACTGGGCTAAATAATGTTGTAAATATGGGTACTTTTGAAGAAATAAAGTCAAAGTGAGAAGATGACCTGCATTATATAAAAATGTCCTGATCTGTAGATGGCAGGACACACTGTTCTGCATTAAAAAGCATTGTTGAGCACTGATGGCGATAAGTACTGTAGGCCTATGACTGCTGGATATCTTATCTTTTTAGTGCAACTCAAAAAGTGGGTGTTATTTAGGAGGCAATTTATCATTTTCTTAATCACATCTCTACAGCGTCCTACAGCTGATGTCATAGTTATAGCAAAGGACTTCGAAGGTGACCTTTCTGCTTCAGAGATCTCTGTGAAAAAAGTGAGCAAAGACGTAACATTAGAAGTTATGTGTTGACAGCTGTAAACTTGTCTTTAGTCAACTTAAACAACTATATATATTACAAAAAAATAATGTGAACATATTTTGCCATGCATACTCTACTGCACAAGAAAGGCAACGTTATTGAAACTCATTTTTTAACTGCATTCCTTAGTTAATAACAATACATTTGAAAAACAACTACCGTCTTTACATAAGAATGCAGTAGTTTTTTTTAAAGCATTCAAATAAATTGTAGCACATTGATCTTAAGTTTATTTGTTTGTTGGCTAGTAATTGCTTCAACTCTGACATGTTAGCCCATTTTTACAAATTTGCTACTTTATTTTTGTAAAATTACCAGACAAACTAATAGATTATATTTAACCAGGTTGGTAAAAATTTTGCAAAAATGGTGTGGCTATTATTATACCATATATAGGTATTAATGCCCTGCTTGGGGCGGGTTTTGGCCCGCAACCCACGGGGGCCTGCAACCTGTGGGCCCCCGCGGGCTGGATTTTTGTTATTGTTGCGGTGCAGGTTAATTTTCAATTTGTGCAGGGCGGGGCGGTATGCGGGTCAGGTCACTGCGGGGCGGTCTGCCGGCTAGTCATTTCTACATGCAGGCTACTGATTTTTGTAACTCATTAATGGTCACCAGTTACTCAAAGGTGGGACATTCTTTGAGCTAGTTAATTGGGGATTACCTGATTGCCCTTTTGTTTGTGTTTAAACAGTGTTATGATAACATGTGCTGGCCTGCCTTGGCAGCTTCAGTCAGGTGTGATTAGTGGCTTCTTCCAGGAGGAAGTATCAGTTCAGGCCATCAATCTGTTTGTGTAATTAAGCCACTAGGATGTCCATAAAGAGCAGTTACCCCACCAATTAGACAGGAAATGCCTTTGATGTGTGGAGACTGGAGACCATGCCACTTAGCACTGGCTGACAATGCCTAACTGCTAAGAACAAGAACTGTCAGTCTGCCTCTGTAGAAGTAAGATGGCTCAAGTAAAACTGCCTTCTACACTAGTATAATCCGGTGCCAGTAGCCTGGTCCAGAGTGGATTTTGAGCCTGTTATATAGACATGTGAAAACCCCCTTAACAATCAGTAGTCTACGATCAGAAAATATAAATTGCAAACTTCTAATATCAGCAGACTGCAAATTGCAACACTGCCTTAATGCACCAGACTCAACCTTTGAACAACTCATGTTCATGCAGCACAATGGCAAATAGATTATAAGATCATAGGATGCCACTGAAATTAATGCCAGTGGAGTGAATTTCATTGTTCTTCATAAAAAAATGATAAACTGCCATTGCATATTCACTTGTGCTGAGTTATATCAATTAGATTAATTAATAATTAAAAAATATGTTAACATTTGTACTCGTACCTTTACTTTGTCCCAGGTCTGCTTATCACCTCCAGGCATTTACATTATAATGACAAGGGTTCTATTTTTATTAAAGATGGAATTCCAAGTACGACATGGTTGTTACTCAGCGCCGTGCATTTGTTAATATTGTAAACAACAACGATTAATAAAGATGATATATTTTTAATGATTCCATGTCACCTGTTGTGGGCTGCAGGGCTGGTGCTGGCTGACTTTTGACAAATTACTGTGGGGCGGGGCGGGTTGCGGGCCAACAAGTTACTGCGGGGTGGGGCGGGCTGCGGGCTAGGATGTGGCAAAATATGCGGGGTGGGGCGGGCTGCGGGTTGAGTTGTACTATGCGGGGCGGGCTGCGGGTCAAATGACATAGTTGCGGGGCGGGTGCGGGCTCAGATTTGTTACTTACAATGACTTACAAAAATGTGTATACCTATTAGATATACACATTTTGTAAGTCATTTCTTTCAATGATTGTAACAGAAGTATGCAACGGTTTACTAAACTTACTCTGCGTATTACTTAAACTATTCATAGTTGCAATTTTGAACATCAATATTAGGCATTATATTAGCAGTGGGCTAAATTAATTGAAAACAGAATTTAAAGTACATTTAAATTTCATTGATAAATAATGTAATGTTGTGGCATCAAGCATGAGGTGACAGGAATTAGGGACATTTGAAATAAAAATATGATATACCGGGTCTTATTGTGTATTTGATTAACATTAAAAAAAGATTCTATTATAAATTTCAAACTTCTTTAAAATTAATTAAATCATTAAATTATTGGATCATAGAAATACATTAATTTATTGTCCACTTTTGATGTCCTTAATGTAATCATGCATATGTGTGTATTTTATGGGTAGTTTTAAATATTGAACAACCATAAACCATCCTAAATTATAATATTTATTATTTTATTGTATATTTGTATTATTTTGTTTAATTTATTTTCATTAATATTTGCGATATATTTCCTTATCTAGTTATATATTATATCACTTTCGACCATTTAATTTTTTTAATAGTGTAGCTAAAAATGTATCATTGGTTAGCATTTTCGTTTGTGTTGTTTATTTTTAGCCTAACCTTGTTTTTTATATTTTGATTTATAGTCACATTATTAATTTTGGCCACGCAATATACTATCAACATATCTGGCATCTAATATTAAACATATTCCGACTCCTACGTATTCATTATGGCACTGGTTGCAATACATCGTATACATTGCATCACCAAAGGCAAAGCCTCAAAAGGTCAAAGGCTGAAGCCATTCGTTGACAGGTAGCTAAGCCACAGGTCAAAGATCAGACGACATATATCTGGCGGGAAGTAGTGTTCACACTACCGGTACACATGTCTTACAACAATGGGAAATTGGCAGCTACACTACGCCCGAGTAATTTATCGTATTACACACAGAACAGCGTATAAGAATGCCAACCGGCAGATGGGTTTGCCCGTCGCCCCCCCCGCACGCCGCGTGCATCAACACGTGGGCTTTCGGCTTCCGGTTCGTTAGTAGTAGTCAACACCAACGTGTAGTGGATACTGTCTACGAAGCGTACGTGATCCGTCGTGCGAATTTTCACCGCAGTCTGCGAAATGATCTTGGAAACACGAACGAATAGTTTTCAACGAAACTGTCACATGTTGCTGATGAGCAGGTGATATCGTTACTTGCGTGCACTTTACCGTTCAACAAATATTACACGACACCGGATCGCTGTCTCAGCGTGCACGTGTTGAACTAGAAGTCGTAAAAATGGCCGGAGACGGAGACCGAGGGGTAACGGTGGATAATTCCGCCCTGGAAAAGGTGGAGCTGAAGCGGACGTTGGGGCTATTCAGTGGGTGTGCGATGATTCTCGGCACGATCATCGGCAGTGGCATTTTTGTGTCGCCAAAGGGCGTGTTAGTAGAGACGGGGTCTGTCGGCATGGCCCTCGTAGTGTGGGGGCTGTGCGGCGTGCTAGTCCTCTTCGGTGCCTTGTGCTACGCCGAACTGGGAACGATCATACCGAAGTCGGGAGGAGCGTACGCCTACATACAGGAAGGGTTCGGGGACATGCCGGCGTTTCTGTTCATGTGGGCGACGGCTTTCATAGTGTTGCCAACGGGAAACGCTGTGATTGCGTTGACATTTGCTCAGTACGCTCTGCAGCCTTTCTATCCGACATGCCAAACGCCGCAGCCGGCGATTCTAATGTTGGCAGCACTCGCTATGCGTAAGTACACACCCCCCCTTATGATTTATGGGCATTAACCACAGTGTACACAATACACAGACTAGTAAACAGCCTTTCGGGTTTCACATAATATGTTTATATAGTCGCCTATTCAGTCCAAGGTACTTGTCATGCTTGGGTGATCATGAAAATCTCAAAATCACACAACTTACATTACAAATACAAGTAACAAGTTAAGCTAATGTTATGAATCGCTGAATGTAATGTATGTTGTGGCGATATTGTTGTTTGTTCAACATGATGATGCAATAAACAGTAATGCCTTTGTCTTCGGTTAATTAAACATGCAATGTGCCATGGTGGCCAATGACTCCCTAAATCTAGATCTAAGGAAAACTAAAAATAAACCACTCTTACGTTAGGCCTAGACAGATCGAGCTGTTTATACTAAGTCTAAGACTGTCTTAGACTTATCTAGAGTAACTCAAATAATCTGGAGGTAAGCGAGTAGTGATATTAATTTGTTTACATCTAACAAAAGTAAATATTTACTTAAAATAAATTGCAATTGAATGAACCATATTGTGTAAATATTACAGATAACGGTGGTTTTAGGTTTCAATACACATTGAAGATCTAATTACTACCTTAATTAGTGCTATGTGCAATCGATGCAGCAGTAATTTGCAAATTATATAAAAAAAACATGTATGTTTTCTTCTTGAGGCATGGTTCACATCTAAACTACTGTCGACACTCCCTCTAGTAGGTAGCACCACTTGTGGACTTACGCTTCAAAAGAATGATTATCAGTACACCTAAAACGGGCACGTTTAAGATTGACAACATGGTTTACTGATATCTAAATCTGTCGGAATGTAAATGTGCGAACAATAAGGCCGAACAGTTTTAAAGCCAACATTTGTTTTTATTTTTCTGCTATTTTATTTAGTATCCAATAAGAAATTAAGAAAGTTATTTAATTGTTATACATGTTGTAATATGTCATATAGTTAGCCCAACTAAATCAATATAATTTTCACAAATAATTAGAAAACACAGTTTTTTATCACCTCAGTGGTGTGCAGAAGTTGTCCTCATCATCTCCAGTTGGTCGCTGTAAACTGATGAGAACTCAAGGAGTCACCGGAAAATAATAACAATCGCCTTTGAAGCTCTAGTTCAGTCAGTGCATCAAACAACAAAAGCTGGTTTTGTGTGGGACTTAAAAGGTTTGGATGGTGTTGGGTGTCGTGTGATTATCTTGCAGCTGTGTGTGTAGACACACCTTAATTTGTAACTGAAACTTCCTTGCCATTGCGCAAGGCCTATAGTAGGTAGAACCAACCAAAATTTCATCTTCAAAATATTTAAAAAGTAATTAACCCTCTCAAGGCCAGATTAATGCAAATATGTGCCTGTTATTGAATCCTATTAAATCGAGAGAAATATGAATTGCTAAAGTTTGACAAAAATAAAATACTTAAATAATTTTAAACAATTTAAAAAAATATTTTTCATTAATAATTAGCGGTTACATGCTGCGTATGAAATGTTTACAAATTACTATGCTACAGAATGGAAAACTAATTAAATGTCTATGGTAAATAAAACTGAAATAATTTAAGTTTTTCAGAGTGCATGTATTTTCAAGATTTTAAACAAAATGGTGTTCTTTGTGATCGTAGCCGTCATCCCGTCTGAACTATTAAGTTTGTGTTATATTTAAAATGCGTAATCATAATACAAAACATTCCCCTTCGATGGCAGCGTTCGTTATAAACTCGATTGGAAAATCCCATCAAAGTCCGAATTACTGGAGTTCGACATAATGACAATGTCGAGAATTACAACAAAGCTAAAAAACACCACCCGCTTCGTTGCGCGGCGCATTAATATTTTTTTACAACAAAATAGACCGCTCAAAAGTTAGCATTTAATCGTAGAAATCGCCTGCGGACGCATGTTTTGGAATAACTCCTGGGTGCTTCCATGTTTATGCCCGCAGCAAATGTTAAACTTTAATCTCATTGGCTGAAAATCACCATTAAAATATTCACTGCGTGGCGTAAAAGAGGGACCGGAAATTGTGTGTCGCTGCGTTCGACTACAAAACCGCTTGGTGGTTGGCGCTATTTAGTCACTGAAATCGTCATCATATCTCACTTTTGATGCTTCCCAGTGAAACTTCAATATTATTATATGCTAACTGCCGAAATAAATTGCCGTTATTGGATCACACTGTTTCGCGGTACCAGTTTAAATGTGCCCCTGTATTCAGGTTGATTCGGGCGTTCTGGCCGTGAGGCATACTCGGGTTGATTCGGACGTTCTGACCACGAGAGGGTTAAACCATTTAATAGAACACATTAACCTGAGTTCTCTTGCAAAATGTTATTGCAATATCTTTAATAGTTTCTGAGAAAATAAGGGTTGAAAATGCCCCAAAACGGTATATTTTGACATTTTTTACGATTCGCCATGTTTACACCCCCATAGATTTGTAAAATGAAGACTTAGAAGAACACCATAATTTGCAGTAATTATTACCACCAGTACCTAGTTTGTGCATTTTTTTTTAGCTTGCACATGACTATACTTACATCAGATACAAAAACGAAAATACAAAAATCTTCAATTTTGACAGGCGTCGAATGACCAAATTTTACAGCGCAGCACATCCCACCTGAAAACGGTCATATCTCATTCATTTTTCATCATACAGAAATATGTCAAGTATCCAAATGATCAGGATAACACAGATTCCATTTTGACATGCCAAAAAGCATTGTCAAACATACCTACTTCAGGGTGACTGTTCAAGCCTAAGGATGACAGTTTGATAAAAATACTGTTGAATTTTATCTCGATACTCTGCTATTTAGGCCGATTTCTAATGGTTGTAGAAACCTTGCAGGAGAGTTGGTGAGCTGCAATCTTGCATGTAGCAAGATTGCAGAAAATGTCTTGTTTAAGTTCTCATTTTGCCCCTACCACCCTCCCCCAGAGTGGAAATAACAAAGAGATGAACTATGATAAAACTTTATTTGTTCACAAGGTACATACTGGGTTAGCGCTAGACCTACATTCTCTTGGGCAAATTTGGCTAAAAGGAGTCATTTTGTTTTAGCCAAATAAAATATTCTTTAACCAATTTTTTTAAATATGAATTGTGATCTATCCCACGGCTGAAATTACTGATAAAGTTGCGCCACCTACCGGATTTTCCGGTGGTACTAACGTGTACACATAAAGCGAGTGAATTTCTTGTATATTTTGATCGATAAGACAGTCAATTTATTTGTTTAATTACGTGATGAGTGTACATGTGTAGAATAGGTATAGTAGATATATGATGTGAAGTTTGGTGACCGTTTTCATGGCTATTGACCAATAACAGTTCAGTTAACATAAATTGTCATAAAAGCGTCCTTCACAACTGAACGATCAGGCGAATGCAAGAAATTGAAGAACAATTTGAAATCAGTGACATTTAATCAAATAAAGATATAAAACCATCATTTTGCATCAGTAGTTCATGTTTTCGCAAATTTGGCGATGACGTGCATTTTTCTTTTCGCCAAACCATACAAAAATTAGTGCATGGCGAAGCCCTAACGCGAACGCTGTACATATACATAGCATGCGTTTTTACTTAAAAACAGACCGCGCACGGCAGACCGCCGTGGACGACGCACAGCGGACAGTTAGATCGTTAGATTTGCGAGACATACAAAAAGATAATTCGATCAAACACTAAATAAAGAAAATGCCACAGTTAGACACCTGTTAGACGGCGAATATCAGAATCCTTCATCGTCGAAGTTCGACGATAGCAGACCCGGCTGCCATCATTGGCTACGCCCGATCCGGTCGATCGCGCAACAGACGTTTCGGCCTCCAACTTTCACGTAGATACACTTCACAGTATGAATTTATACAGTGAACGCCACAAAAAATACTAACGCTCACCTTTCATTTGCTATAATTTGGAGTGATTTTTGTCGCTAGTTCGTCTACAACAGAGCCAAAAAAACTCCATCTACTTCTATCCCATAATTAGAAAAGGAATCCTTTGGCGATCCCCACATAAAACCCACCAACGAAGTCGTCGGAATCCAGGCTTTTCGATGATGTTGTTTCTATAATTATACACACAGGCACTGAAACGTGCGAAAAGTATTTTTAGAAGCCATTCTCAGCGTACCGCACAAACGGCTTCACGGACGCGATTCACACTTACAAAAACCAGCCAACACCATTTGTCTCCCAGCGCCTGGCGCACGTAAATACTTTATTCAATGAACAACAAAATACCACATTCTGAAACTTTATTGCAGTATAAGTCTTGATGTAATATTCTCACATTTACTGAGAGAAATGTCGGGTTGGAAATCAGGTAAAATCGGCTGACACCAGCTCTGTTAGCCACTGCTAGTGTGTGTGTGGGCCTACCTACCTATAGCAGCTGTCATGCCCTAAGCACTGGCTGCTGTGTTAAGCTGTGCCACCAGCAATAGGATAGACAAGCGTGAAGTTTGGGTAGTAACCCCCCCTTCTGGTAGTCCTGTCCTATTTGGAAGGCTCCAACCGTAATTATTGTTCAACCAAGCAGATGTTTAGTTGACGGAAACATAGACAGCATTATTCGCAACCAAATGGTGCCTAAAATATTTGGTGACAGGTGAAACACTTCTAATACTATTGTTTTCTAAAGTGAAATATTTGGTGACAGGTGAGACACTTCTAATACTATTGTTTTCTACAGTGAAATATTTGGTGACAGGTGAGACACTTTCTAATACTATTGTTTTCTAAAGTGAAATATTTGGTGACAGGTGAGACACTTCTAATACTATTGTTTTCTAAAGTGAAATATTTTGTGACAGCTGAGACACTTCTAATACTATTGTTTTATAAAGTGAAACATGCATGCAAAAACAAATTTAAACACTGTAAATTTACCATTTACTATCCTGTAAATAATATGGGCTAAGGTCCAACACATTTATGATTTTGTACAAATTGTTGTGTCTTACCAGACCGTTAAATGCTTGAAATAATGAAACCCCAGATATTTCTCGTTTGGCATAACAAATTAAGGTTCATATCAGGTTATCACTATCGTTTCCTAATAGTTATATTGATTTCTTTCTCGGGGCACCAGCTTGATTATACACTACCAGGAAATGTTGGTAGTTAACGATGCCAATATGTACATGTACAACGGGATAACGCGTGTAGACATTTGTCAACAGTTTGAGGGGATGTTCGATGATTTTTCTTTGTTAACTCTCCATCATATATTTAAGTCTGAAATGCAACTATAGTTGGGGGTTTTGAACTTTCAGTTACATAATTATAATGCCAAATCTCAGTTTGTGATGGAGCTGCAAGTGCATCTAAATTACTCGTTTATACTATATAGTCATCAAAGGTGACTTCTTTATTGGTCAAATTTAATTTTAATTAACTAAGGCTATCTAGTTATTATAGGAAAACTAATGAATTTTAAATTGTCCAATTGTGTTTTTGAAAATATTAATTACATTTTTTCCCAATTTATTTATACATACATGCATGAATGCATGCATGCATGCATGCATACATACATACATACATACATACATACATACATACATACATACATACATACATACATACATACATACATACATACATACAAAGTTATACAACACAAATGTGACCCAATCTAATGAAATGAGTCGGATGTCAACAAAACTTATTTTCCGTATATGCAGTTTATGTAAATAAATCGTGAATCTACAGATTTTGAGATTTCCCCTTAAACTGATTATTTAATAGTCGTTTTATCGATTGCCACCACTGCTACTATCTAATTAATTCTCTTTTATGTATTTTAATGTTATTTTTGAGGAGCTGTGTGAAGTGTTCTGTTCGATTTCCATAAAACAACCGAAAATACCGCTAATTGCACATGTTATTTGCCGCCATTTTTGGGATTATCCCTAACAAATCGGGTATTCCCACAAAGCTTGACACGTCGTCTCTCCAAATATGGGCATAAATATGCTAATGAATACAAACTGTGACCTACAGAAGGCGAGGAAGACACCCTCTCTAATGCTAGATGTGTAAACAAGCTTGGATCACGTGGTAGCAACACCAACCAGTTTCACGCATTGGTTCAGTGAAGACTGAACCAACTATTACAGGACCGCCAGGTTAGCAGGAGTCTGGGCAACGCTGGAGACTGCCCCTGTTGATGGACCTTCTGATGAACATGAGCCGCAACGAGAAACTACTGCTGCTGCACTTGCCAGGAACCCATTACCTACACCTGTGGCCGTGCGCGCAGTGAGGATGTGGCTGCCCTGGAAGCTACATTTGACTTACTGGACACCGTAACTGATCTGTTTTCATTATGTAGTTACATTGTACTAGGTAGAACCAACAAAAATGTCATCATCAAAATATCTAAAAAAATAATTACACCATTTAATAGAACACATTAACCTGAATTCTCTTACAAAATGTTATTGCAATATTTCTGAGAAAATAATTGACATATTTAACGATTCGCCATGTTTACACCCCCATAGATTTGTAAAATGAAGACTTAGAAGAACATCATAATTTGCAGTAATTATTACCATCAGTACCTAGTTTGTGCATATTTTTTTAGCTTGCACATGACTATACTTAATCAGATACAGAACCCTGAAAATACAAAAATCTTCAATTTTGACAGGCGTCGAATGACCAAATTTTACAGCGCAGCACATCCCACCTGAAAACGGCCATATCTCATTCATTTTTCATCATACAGAAATATGTCAAGTATCCAAATGATCAGGATAACACAGATTCCATTTTGACATGCAAAAAAGCATTGTCAAACATACCTACTTCAGGGTGACTGTTCAAGCCTAAGGATGACAGTTTGATAAAAAATACTGTTGAATTTTATCCCGATACTCGGCTATTTAGGCCGATTTCTAGTGGTTGTAGAAACCTTGCAGAAGAGTTGGTGAGCTGCAATCTTGCATGTAGCAAGATTGCAGAAAATGTCTTGTTTAAGAAAATGTGCACACATTTTCTGTTCTCATTTTGCCCCTACCACCCTCCCCCAGAGTGGAAATAACAAAGAGATGAACTATGATAAAACTTTATTTGTTCACAAGGTACATATACATAGCATGCGTTTTGACTTTAAAACACTTAAACAGTAACAATTAATGACATAATACTGATTGAATTTGGAATTAATAGCTGCAACATGTATTGCAAAACATCTGAATATAGTTAAACTATGCAAAATTAGAGAAATAGCTGCTGAACGGTTTCTGAGATATAGCAGCTAACGGTGCACAACGCACAGCGGACCGCGCACGGCAGACTGCCGTGGACGACGCACAGTGGACAGTTAGATCATTAGATTTGCGAGACATACGAAAATTAAATACAATAAGACAATTCGATCAAACACTAAATAAAGAAAATGCCACAGTGACCGACGGCAGCAGAGTCGGCTGCCGTCATTGGCTACGCCCGATCCAGTCAATCGCGCGACAGACGTTTCGACCTCCAACTTTCACGTAGATACTCGTCACAGTATGAATTTATACTTAAAAACAGTGAACGCCACAAAAAATACTAACGCTCACCTTTCATTCGCTATAATTCTGAGTGATTTTTATCGCTAGTTCGTCTACAACAGAGCCAGAAAAAACTCCATCTACTTCTATCCCATAATTAGAAAAGGAATCCTTTGGCGATCCCCACATAAAACCCAGCAATGAAATCATCGGAATCCGGGCTTTTCGATGATGTTGTTTCTATAATTATACACACACACACTGAAACGCGCGAAAAGTATTTTTAGAAGCCATTCTCAGCGTACTGCACAAACGGCTTCACGGACGCGATTCACACTTACAAAAACCAGCCAACACCATTTGTCTCCCAGCGCCTGGCGCATGTAAATACTTTATTCAATGAACAACAAAACACCACATTCTGAAAGATAAGATAACAAACTTTATTGCAGTATAAGTCTTGATGTAATATTCTCACATTTACTGAGAGAAATGTCGGGTTGGAAATCAGGTAAAATCGGCTGACACCAGCTGTGTTAGCCACTGCTAGTGTGTGTGTGGGCCTACCTACATTGTACTTTGGTATTAAAATTCTTGTTAAATATGACAATCTGTTATACTTTTACTATGAAGATTACAAAAATGTTCATCATATTTATGATTTCATAGATCTGAATAATAAAAAAAATACAATTAGTCAAAATTAATAATAAAATTCTTACTGACCCACTAGTGACAAGTACCTCTATGAAACTTAATGTATAATGGTATAAAAGAGCTGCTGGTTTCACTTTTCTTAACAATGTCAGTAATTACAATTAAGTTGTTGCTAATTTATATCTAACAAAGGTTTTGTTTGTGTATTATATCATGAGGATGACTTTATCTTCAAGTGATCCAGATATCATCCAGATATGAAAATTTTCTTAACAATGGCAGTAATTACACAATTATTTGTATTGCTATTTTTGTTCTAACAAAGATCTTGTTTTCATATTAACAGAATGCCTTCAGAATGCCATTATCTTCGAGTGGTCCAAATTTCAGCAAGATTTGTCCAACAAATATGCTGCTTAAACTTTGAAGGCTGTTTTCTGGGTTTTAAGGTTCGTATCACACATGTTTGGCAAGCCGTAACTTCAGTTATAATTGAGATATATCATAAACCTTGCCTAAGTCGGATTCATTCGGACTGAACGATTTAATCTGAGTTATGCGAAAATCTGACTTAGCCGAAGATGTCATATCCCAGCTCCAAAGGCAACCCTCTAAAAGCCCTTAGGTATAACGCTTGAAAGTGACTGGATACTGCAGTAATTCTACATATGTTGATGTCCACAAGCAACATACAACATTATGCAGTATTAGAACAGTTTTGTGCTTCATTTTGGCATGATTCTTTAAGGTCATAATAATTATTATTGATTGTAAATGTCTGTCATCTTCTATCTCATGATAATGGCCTCCAAGTGTCAGTCAACTCTTCCATTTCATGAATGTCAAACCAGAGTGTCTCAGTTAACGTCCATAAAGCAGCATGTGTGCCACTGAGTTTTGTCATCTTATCTTCAGACACCGAGACTTTGTTGCCCTCATCATTGCTCAATAAACCAACTGTCTGCGTTGGGGTGTTGTAAGGTTTCAGTGATCTGCTCGTTATTTGGAGTAGCCAATGTTTCTGCTGTCTCATCCACACCAACACAGTCGTCCATCATGCAAACAACATCTCCATACATCTTGTGGAGCTTATCCCGTACGTTTCTGAATGAAGGAGCTGCTTCGTCTTCATCATCGTCTTGATGCTCTACACCTTAGACGAATCCCGTTTTGTAGTAGTTAAGAAGTGTTTCCGTTTTCAATCTGTTCCACGCTGTTTTCAGAGCAATGACAATGTTCAATATAGTTCAACTTCTTGAGAAAATGGTGCGATTCCTTCTGATGCCTTGTTGTCTCCTGGATTGCTAGGATGTACCGATAATGGAACGTCATGTTCTTGGCTATACTAGCTTCTATTGGCTGGGTGATGTTAGTTGTATTAGATGGGTGAAGACGTGACGCCTGCATACGTTGCTGTGGCTCTCTGAATTCTTTTTTGGAATAGCCGTTTCACTTTTTAGTTCATATGGTACATATAATCCGACTTACATAACCCGACTTAAACGAATATTTTTATGGGAAATACATTACAAATCAACCGTTCCTCGGAATTCTGTCCGAGTTGAGTGAAGATCTGACTTAGGCGAGGTTTGCTTTATATTCTTATATGATACACCACCATATGTAAGCTGAGACTCTGCTCTTTCCAAAGGTAAGAGCAGAGTAACTCGATATTGAAAAAATCTGACATGTGACTCATTTTGTTAAGATGGATCACAAATTATGTCTGCACACTTAGGCCTAAATAAAATATACCGTATTCGGCCTAATTAGCGTACATGCCCTAATTAGCTTACACCCCCATGTTTGCGATGTCAGGAATCCGTAATGCAATGTCCTCTCCCTCAATATCAAATTACTGCGACATTTGATGATCTTTTTACATAACATTTTTTCTCACATATCTGGAGACTTTGCAGCATTCTTGTACCCTCTTGATCACACATGAATATGGAAATAGCTGGTAATACTACTACTTTAATAGTATTAAACATCTAATGTATTTGAATGTTTGATCGAAGTGTAAATGTGTCCAATTCTAACGACACGCTTACTTGGCGTACGCCATTAGCACGCGCAAACGGCGAGACGATGGTGCTACCTGGCGAATATACTGCTTGCTATGTAGTAAGGGACCAGTTAGTATTTATTCCATTGCAATAGGGGCAGTTTAATTGTGGCTGAGCGGAGTGTTCGAAAAATACTGTCTTGATAGAATAAAATAACTTGGATAATACAAACACAATACATTGATAAATGGTAGGATAATTATGTTACGATAAGAATGCAAGGGTATAAATGATGTTTTAAATACCATCACTAACATCCTTGACATAAAGTTAGATATTCAAAGTCATGCAAGACGCAGGGCAATCTCATAAAGGTTGTAAGAACCAATCCTACACATTTGCCTTCAAACTGAAGGTGGTAGAGTTTGCGAAGGCTACCAACAACTCCATGGCAGCAAGGGAGTACAAGGTCGCACGACAGCGAGTAATAGAAGACCAGTTGAAAGCATGGATTCAGCGCAGAAGAGATGCCGGTGCTAGAATGACAGGAAGGAACTTGAAAATCGAATGTTTGCGTCTCCACAGACAAGACGGGAACCAGGGTTTCCAGGCAAGTTATGGATGGCTGCGCCGTTTCATGAAAAGAAACCACATGAGTTTCCGGCGCGCAACGCACGTGGCATAGAAACCTCCGCCAAAGACGCCATGACACCGACGCCAACATAGGAAATATGGATGAGACCCCAGTCTACATCGACATGCCTGGGAATTATACCATGGAAACAACAGGAAGCAACATTGTGTCGATGACATCCACTGGCCACGAGAAGGAGAAGATAACCATCATGTTGGCGGCCATGGCTGACGGAACCAAGTTGCCGCCCATGGTTATTTTCAAGGGTGTTCGCTGGCCACGTGACGTCGACATTCCTGCCGGAATTATCGTCGTGATGGCACCGTTATCATGGGCCAACGAAGAGATTGTTGGCAAGTGGCTGTGGATGGTCTGACGACGTGACAACCAACAGAGGCGACTACTGGTGTGGGACTCCTTCAAGGCACACTTAACCAACGCGGTGAAGGAGGAAGTGCGCACCACCTTCAACACACACATGGCCGTCATTCCAGGCGGCTGCACAAGCAAGTTCCAGCCAGCTGATGTTAGCTGGAACCGTCCCTTCAAGGATGCCTTCAGAGACCTCTACGCCGAGTGGCTGGTTGACGGGCCAGTAGAGTTGACCCGAGGAGGCCACCGTAAGATCGTCCACTGATGCTGAAGTGGATTAAGCTTGCGTGGGGTAGTGTTACTCCTCAAGTGGTCCGCAAGTCATTCAAAGTGTGTGGCATTTCGTCTGCAATGGATGGCACAGAGGACGACATGCTCTTTGGTGCGGACAGTGATGAGGGGGACCCATTTGAAGGTTTCACGGCAGGCGACGTCATGGGTGGCCAACAGATGGCAGAAGTGCTGACAACAGAAGTAGCTGCTGCTCCACAAGGCATGGTGCTAGACAACGTCAACGAATGGGATGATGCGAGCGACGACGAAGATGACCGGAACCCCAGGACATTAAGATGACATTGAATTCTGGACACTCAACAGAACATTTAATTCAGCAAACAATTTAATTAAAAACTTCTGTATTGCTTGTTTACTCTACAGTATTTGTTGTCTTTATTAACTGTTCTTAGAATCATCGATCTACTCTTGAGCGTCCAGTTGACAATATAATGACCTAGTGTCAATCACACCAGTTGATTTGCAATCACTACACACAATTTTTTGGAATTAATACATATTTTAATTTCATTTTTTATTGGTATGTTAAAACTTTTACGTAACGTTGATACCTCAGTGCGTTGGTTCCAGCATTCAACATTGCCACAGGCATATTTACGTTTAAAAATATTGCATCTTAGCACACTTTTGAGGTGTAAATAGCGGCCTGGTTTGCATCAACGGTCGGTGCTATACACTGTGGTGTTGAATGGTGGAATTAACGTCATGAGATATCAAAGTTAGGCAAAACTGAAGTTATAACGACGAAATCGAGGTGGGTCCGGATTCTACACAAGTGCCCCACTTGCATGCCGGCGATCGATGCCGGATTCGCTTGCTGGTGTCGTAGTCCACGGATTCGCCATAGTCCGCTCGCTTGCTTTGCTTGCTGCACTAAATCTCAGCGAATGGAGAAGTAGATGCATCTTCAGACAAAGCATTGGGACCATTTTAATTGACTTAAGACAAATAACGGTCCCTTGGAAATCAGGTTAGCCACATCCACCAGATGAAGCTATACATACGGGTATGTTTGCGACTTCGAGTTTTAACGTAGACATTGGTGATTAACAATTTCAGAAATGGTACAGTTTAATTACTTACAGTGGATTACGTTGCTTGTGTAGGATACCGTTGCTTATACAGTAATCGTTTGTTTGACGGGTGGAATTAGCCAGGTGCAGTTAAGTCTCCTCTTGCATTATCCAAGTCACCAAGTGACCAACTCGGCCGGCAACGACGTTGTGTTTATTTAAACTAGGCTCATTTGGGTGTACGCTTAATAGGGACGATTTTTTAACATAAGGTGTTAGCGTCTTAAATATTTTTCAAGCGTACTGTACGCTAATTAGAACGAATACGGTAGTTCTGTTTCTTATAACAGTGATTTTTTATATAGAGTAGGTAGGTAGGAAAAACATTATATTTGTCACAACCAAAATTGACAATATATTAAAGAAATCATTCCCACAGGCCATGGACTATGCAGAGATGGAGTAATCGTACTCTGTAATCGTACTCGTGGTAATCGTACTCGTACTTTTTGAGTAATCGTACTCATACTCGATTACATTGGTCAAAAAAGCCAAGTAATCGTAATCGTACTTGATTACATTACCAAAGTAATCGTAATCATGATTATTTAATCACGATTACAATTTTTTTTTACATAAACAGTTGCAAGCAAATAGATTAGACAGATAGAAATGGCAATACCAGAGGTAATCTAATAAATGTAATAGTAATTGAGCTATTACTTTCCTGTTACCATTGAGCGTTTCAGTTGCTTAAACAGTCAGTTAGATTTCCCTAATTAATACCTTCTCTCCCCAGAGAAGCCAGTCCTAGCCACATCACCCTCCTTCTTACTGTAGTAGTACAGAGTTATAATAGTGACAGTCTCTGGGAAGCAGTGCAGTCAATAAGCCTCCCCTACCATCTTGCTTTGTAATGTTAGAAGCCATGTAAGCTCAGTGTCACTAATTATTTTTCTTCAACCATTTTAGCTAGCACCATATATGACGCCATCCAATGGAATTTGTTAGAACTACGAAACCCAGACTATATAACTTTGAGCCAGCGTAACCAAGTTGTTATTCCTTCAAGTTTCGTGTTCGAACCGGAATGTGTACACTCATGCGTGTTCTAACAATGTGACAAATATGTTTAATTAATATCAATGCGCTTAGCGGACAACCAGACAACGATCATGAAATGGTTTATGTTAGCGCCATCCGCTCACGTCCCTGTTTACATCGGTTGACACGAGGTAGCAGGGGCGCCATGACACTTCACAACGATTTGCCTTGTGCGTTTTAAAAATCCTGCATCATAAATCCGCCAAAATAAATGAATACTGTTGCATAGTAATCTTGTTTATTTTAAAATATCGCCAATAAAGTCAGTAACATTTATGGTGTTGGTGATTCTACTCTCAGTGTTTATGGAGTTTCCGTTCGAAAATGCAAATCCCGTGTCAAAATGTCAATTACGCAGAATTCCATTCATTTTGCACGGTCGTGGAATTTCCGTTCCAAAAGGTCAATTCTTGTTACTTTTCGGGACTTTTGCAATGATTATCTGTATTTTTATTATGTTGAATGATTGTTGTAATAGTCTTGCCAGAATATAATGTTAAAAGAAAAGTTGATCATTGTCGAGGGTTGGCATTATAACAAATATTTTTCTATTCTTAAAAAATGCATATGATCGCATGGAAATACTAGGGACAGTCGGGCTAGCAGAAACACAGGTATTACTTCATTTGGCCTTAGCTATTTATTTTGTATAAATTTACATAACTCATCAGAAATAAGGTCCATTGGTTGTTTAACTATGAAACCACCAACTGTGATACCTAGTACATTATATAATTACATGATATGTAAATTATGTTACTCGGGTAATTAAATGGCTGTATGATGGTCAGCATGAAACGACCTTTCACGGACTCCTATTACCCAAGTGATACGAGTGAGCATTTAGGTGTTCTTACACGTGTATCCCTGTGCAGTAATGCTTGACAGCGTCACAAACTCAACGGTTGGATTCTCAGAAGCAGACAATGACCATGTTTCAGTGTGCGTCAGTGCTACATCTGGCATTCGTAAAACCACATTCATATTTGAAAAAATCATCTCGGTCCAGTAAACAGTAGACTCTTTTTAAGTACTGAAGAAATGTTTTTTGCAAGGCTATCAAGTGAACACAGATGCAGCGATTGCATATAAATCGGATACATAGGGTAACTGTTCCATGTATCTAATCATCGATCATGAAAACATAGATAGGCTCTCTTTTGAAAACATACATTCAATTGGTTAATCTAAAGAATAAAACAGGACCAACAACAGAGCTTGGACCATGAAATACTTTTTTAGTTTTTATGCTTTACATTGATAACCCTCTGACATTACAGTCTACTTTATGCATGAGCTTGATTTGAATACAATGAACAATAATACCTCAAGATTTCTTGTTTCTTATTCATATTGAACATATATTTTTACACACTTGCATTGTTTTTATAGTAATTAACAATTAATTACAGAACTATTGCACGCAATTATCACTAAATTAAATTTGGACCACTTTTCAGGGAAAATGAGCCCGGTTTTAACCAGGTTAAAACCGTTCAACCCTGATTCAATGTAATCTATGATAAAAGTTTGTCAGCTTGGATAGACAGTCACATGGGCAAAATGACCGACATCTTGTGATTGGTCGCTTTCTCATCAAGTAAATTGTGGCTTTCTATTTCTTCCAAGTTAAGAAATGAGTGCAAAGTAACCAGGTAACAATGGTTTGTAGATAAAAATATAGGATAAAGTAGCAAGTTGTATTTAAATTCACTGCGCTGAATTACGCCTTTTTTTCAACATTTTTAACAAAATATGAACATATCGATCCTTGTGTATTGCAGATGATAAATAAGAGTATTTCGACCTGTCAGGATCATAAGTAACTTCTCCAATGCATTTAACTTGATTCATGCAAATATGTTTACATGTTTAATGTATTGTATAAACAATATGCATCAGTGATGTAATCAGAATGATTCATGATGATTCAGCAGCTGTTGTGTTTGGCTGTAAACTGAGGGATTTGAAATAAAGGCACGAATACTTCAAAGGGGATTCTGCACGTTCTTTTCAGTCTATGCATCCTCATTTTGGATGACATTTTATGTCGGGATGACGGCAATAACATAACGTCAGTTTTGCAGCCAATGTTTGAAGAATATGTATGCAATATCACGGCCAAATTAATGTTTAGGACTGACAGCTGATGATTGCCTTTGAAATAGAAAATAATTGCATAAGCCACAGCACAATTTCATATAATAAAATTCATGAAGTTGTCTTGCCTTTTTGTTTTTTATGTTAATCATATATACAGTTGGAATGTATTTGATCACAAATCTAATACCCGGGTCGAATTTCACGTCAACAAATTGGGCCAATCAAATCATGGACACCTATTGGAGGATGCCAAATGCATCAACAGTTTACCTGATCCAACGCTGCCATGTAAACCGTTTCAAGTTATAAACTGCCATTGATCTAGATAGTTTGATTAAACTCTGAACTTGTGTTGTTATTAACTTGTTATTCCCCGCTCTGTGTTGTTATTAACTTGTTATTTCCCGCTCTGTGATGTTATTAACTTGTTATTCCCCATACTGTTGTTATTAACTTGTTATTTCCCCACTCTGTGTTGTTATTAACTCGTTATTCCCTGCTCTGTGTTGTTATTAACTTGTTATTCCCCGCTCTGTGTTGTTATTAACTTGTTATTCCCCGCTCTGTGTTGTTGTTAACTTGTTATTCCCCACTCTGTGTTTTTATTAACTTGTTATTCCCGCTATGTGTTATTAACCTGTTATTCCCCATTCTGTGTTGTTATTAACCTGTTATTCCCCGCTCTGTGTTGTTATTAACCTGTTATTCCCCGCTCTGTGTTGTTATTAACTTGTTATTCCCCCACTCTGTGTTGTTATTAACCTGTTATTCCCCGCTCTGTGTTATTAATTTGTTATTCCCCTGCTCTGTGTTGTTATTAACCTGTTATTCCCCGCTCCGTGTTGTTATTAACTTGTTATTCCCCCACACTGTGTTGTTATTAACCTGTTATTCCCTGCTCCGTGTTGTTATTAACTTGTTATTCCCCCACACTGTGTTGTTATTAACCTGTTATTCCCCACTCTGTGTTGCAGTGTTGCTGTCGTTTATCAATGGCTACAGTGCAGTATGGACTGCCCGGATCCAGGGCTTCTTTACGGTCATCAAAGTTTTGGCTCTCCTCCTTATCATTGTCACTGGCATCGTCGTCCTCGCTGAAGGTTTGTAAAACTAATACCATTCCCTCCTCCATGCAGTGGTAAAATATATTTAATTAACTACATTTCAGTTGCATTTTAGGCTGGGTGCTGTTGAATGAAATTATTCAAAAACATTCTAAGCAATTTATATGTGCTAACTTTGGGTCATTGTAAGTGCATCTTGTCCCAGGCACTGAGGTGCACCAGCCTCTTTCTATGTTCACTATCTTTCTTGGACCACTGGCCTCTGATATATTGAATTATTTACTTTAGCACGTAAACTGTTTGCATGGATGACATTACAGGGATGAGAGAGTTCCATGCAAAATGCAGATTTCTGTGTTTTGGGAATCCAATTGGGTAATTCCTGTAATTAGTCCAGATCCGAGGAAAATGTTTTGACGATTTATATATGGGGGGGTCGCAAAGCTAAGTAAAAATAAAAAAGTTCAGCGTAAACCATCATACTCCTCCCAAAGGAAGTACTGTCCTGTGATTGCTCAAGAGATATAATTCGGCCGGAAACCCATAAGTGCTTAGCCTTTGGATTGGATAATTCAAATTTAATGACGTCAATTTATATCTTGTTTCCATTTGGAAACATGCAGGGAAACACCAAATTGGCATCTGGTGACTTCGCTGTAGGTCATTTCCTGGCTTGACAGTGGCGACCCACAGTGGCATGTTAGTGGAGCATATCGATCTAACATGTTGATACGCTCAACTTTTCTGTGCCGTCAACAAAACAAAGACTTACAATCAAAGTTCTTTAGTTTGGTTCTGTTTGAAACTAATAATAAATATTTTTATACACAATATCGCTATGAAAGCGTTTGCTTTCATGCCGGTTTTGGTCTCTGTTTCGTTTACTACCTTCCGATGTTCCCGCTAGGTGGACACACAGTGTTCTCGCTGCGTATAGTCAAGGAACCACGGAATGGTGTGCTTATTGGCGACCGTGTGCATGTACTATAACCAACTACATCATGAAACTTGACGAGGTTAGCTTTCGTGAAATTGACGAAACGCTCAGGAAAAAATTTCAAGCAGACTGGTTTCAGAAAACTGTTGAAATATATGTCGGTAGGGGCAACAAAATAACTGACAATTGAGGACTTTCTAAAAAGCATGGTTCATTAACCAGGCATCGCGTTTTGTGTTTTGTAATGACACGGCGAAGTACGGTGGCCATGGTTTTGTGTCAGTAAGGGACCAAGTTCTTACTTATAAACACTGTACAACAACATGTTTGCGGCGGACGAACACCACTATTTCTAGTTCCTTCGGATCACTTACTTCAACAGTTACATCCAGTACTATGGCACGGAACCAGGCCCCAATGACCCCTGTTTCAGATACCTTGGTATCTTGTTATTGCCAGTTACCCAACTGATTTCATTATTAACAAGTTAAATATTTCTTTACAAGAATTGGTACGACTTCATTGAATAATTTCAAAAGAGCGCTAAAACTTTTGAGATACAAATAATTGTTTATGTAGACAGTGAATAGCTTGACAGCACCAATTATATATGGGGTGGTAGAAGGTGAGAAAAACATGAAAATTATTTCAGATGTTACTCCTTAAGAAGTGTTAGAATGGCTTTAACCCTAACCCATTAAAAACAGCTTACAGCACCCTCCACCAGGAACCCCCGCTAGAAAGCTCTTGCAGCGCTCAAACCGTGTTCCGCACATACCTTGTCCGCTCAATTTTCAGCAGTTTTAATCAAATGTCACTCATCTCTGCATTAACGCAATTGCAGCCATTATTGGCCAGTTTAGTTTTTTTCAATGACAAACCTACATCGTTTGTGTTATTTATTTAATTAATGGTGATCCATTTGATTTGTTTCACTGCCAGTTGTGCCAATGATAGTCACTAACCTGGGCCTCTAGGCTTGAAACTAGTTAATTTAGTGGCCAGCTGGCCTCCTCTAAATTCCCCCAGTCTTATCTGTTGTAATTACTCATCTTGGCCAGTCATCTGCCAGTCTTGAAGACAGGCAGACATGTATCTGTCTACGACCCTGCATGTGACAGTTGAGTGGTGAATTATTACTAGTGATCAAGTCACCAGTGTAAACAAATGGTTTGTTGATCCATGGGTGGGTGTAAGGTGGTGTGTATAAAACTGGAGCTGCCCATTTCGTATTTTTAATATCATCATGCAGTTTTTCCCCTGGGTGAAATGATGGGCGAGGTGGTAGGGGTGGGGTATGTGAGTGCCGGAGATGCGAAGCGTTGCTAGGGGGTCCGGAGATTTAAAAAAACTAGATTTAAAATGGTGCATTCTCTTGGATATAGAGGGGAAGATATAAAACAACAAGACACTACTTGTATATGTAGTAATCATGATTGATAAAAGTCAGTAATCATGATTGTTTCCTCATGTTGAGGTGTGGTTTCCATTTTACCACTGCTACTCAGTAGCGGTGTGGTTTCCACTTGACCACTGGTACTTGGTTAGGGTTATGTTTTCTTGCACTAACCCTAGGCCTTGTTACCTCGCCGACAGAGTCGATCAAAAAGTAAACGGTAAGTTCCTAAATAGCGCAGGACTGCTCAAAGCGCTTTACACTTTACTCCCTGGCAGACCTGTTCAGTCGAACACCATCTCGACTTCTCTGGGAAGCATCCAGAGGTATCATCTGAAGACTCTTTCATCATCACCTTTAAATTATTTTAATATCATAATATGGTAAATTGGTGGTTTATGTTCAAAAGATGATATTTTATTTGTTTGCTAGAATGCTATAAATTAATTAAAAACAGTCATTTCTGGAATGCCACAAAAGTATGTTTCTATTAATCGCAAGAATGTTTCTCAAATTGTGTCCTTTTTATAAAACAGTATAATTTGTTTAGTACATCCAATTACTGTGCAAACATATCATTGTCTAACCAAAGTTATTGATAACCCGTTAGTATACACGGTTTTGGGTAGTAGGCATTTTTTTATGAGATATGAACTTCGGTGGTTTATATTCGTAAGTATTTCACTCAAATCAACTTTCCCAAAAGTTTGTTTCCACAACTTTGTCAGAATATGTATTATATATTTAGCACAAAGATTTCTTATGAATCACATTCCTTATTTTGCTAAAACAAAACCGCATAGAACATGGTTTGTATCGACATACGCTGCTATATATATCTGTGCAGTAACGCACGGCCGCAGCGGCACAGACTAGCGCAAACCGGGTCACTATTTGAGCTTCAACAGGGTCCAGATTTGATACAAATGCCGACTAGTGAATAGGATTAGGATGCACGGTTTTTATTTGGGCTTCAAAAGAGTCTGGATTCGACACAAGTGTCGACAAGTGACGTAGTGCCATCAGCCTGCACGGTTTTCACTCCCACCACCGTCATAAACCAAAACGCAAGTTACCGTTTGGGTGCCATTTTACATGAATGTCTAGATTTCTAGTATGTCGAAACTCCGCAAGGTGTCACCATTTGAGACACCGGGGATCCCGCAGGAATATTCAGTGATTGGACAACTGACAAGTGATATCTTTCACGTTGTCCAATGACGGCTAAACGATGTTGCTACAAATCTGTGATTTGCAGGAATATAAGTGACTTAGTGGTGTCATTATGCGCCACTCGCCGACCCTGAATATACTGTGAAAGAACGAAAAAAATGGGCGTATGAAATAGCTACGAGGCGGCAATTTTTGGTGAGGCGGCATAGAAAAACGGCGAGGCAGCCCGCCTCGCTTGTTATATACCAGGGGAAACACTGATCATGTCCTTATCATAAGAATAAATAAGTTCAAATTATATGCTACCCACCAAAATTGTGTTTAATAAGCCCAAAACAATGTTCGCAGATTTCAATGTGCCCATGAAATGTTCAGATTGTAAACAAAACATTCTTTTGGAAACTGCCCTTATTGGCACTTATTGCAGAGACGTACATCCCAAATCGGCAAATACCTTTGAAGTTGGATGGTTCCCATTGTCCTGATCACAAACTGGAATGGTCTAAACTGATTCAGCAAAAATTATTACCTCCTGACTGATTCCAGATAATGGAACAGACAACCTCTCATTAAGGATCTTATCTAATTCAGTATCAGTCCTGGATGTTCAAAGCCACCAATTTCATAACTACACAAATATGTACCTTTTATTTGTTAGTCCACCATCAGGCATTAATGTGGAATGGGTCCGGGCATGACATTTGACCGATTTCCAGTCTTAGCGGTGCTGGGGGCACCAGGGCATGAATACTTCAAAGGTCACAATCGGACACAAGCCTTGACATTAAGGTTTTGTATCCATTGGCCCAGAGGGCCAGTAGATTTGATAAATTACTGGCCCAGAGTTTGTAAACAAAATATGTTGATACCGAGGTGCCTGTCGGTCGCTTCACAAGAAGTCTACAAAGTCAAAGGTTCGCTTGGAGCAACGTCATGCTGACTGTTCCGAAGTTCTTCTTTGTGCATATCATTTACAAAATTAAGATAGCGACTATAAGAAGTGATAATGCAAAGTTAAATGAAGATTTTTAATCGTGGTATCACTGCAGTCTGCAATTAATAACAAATCTGAGAAGTCACCGACCTATTTTAAGGTCAGGGGTTGATACTTTAGTTGGCTGTCCTCAGCACATCAAAAAATTTCTTGGTTTTGGCTGTGCCTGAGGCTCAATTCTAAGGCTGGTATTGCCAGGATCTGGCACATTATACCATGATAAATGTGCATCTGAACACCGATACCATGTGCAGGGATTCCCTTGGAGTGCGGAAATGCGTCAATGATGCATTGTACGCTGGAATGCTGCATTTTTTTGCCGCATATGCCCAAAAGATGCATACAACGTGTCTGAGAAATCTTAGAAAATATAATTTGGCCAAAATTTGACACGTTGATGCAATAATTAAATAATTCCTCATCATCTCGGGTATATTTACGCTATAAAATTATTGCATCTTAGGCATAGCGCATTTTGAAGCCCAAATAGTGCTCCGGTTTGCTTCAGTCTGTGCCCGAACACAGACAACGGCCACTAAATAGAACAATGGCCTGAATGGAGTTATTTTAATCACATCTTACATTGATGACTGGACACTGAGAACAGTCTAATCAATACCCTTGTGCCTTGCCTACCCCTTGCTTGTCGCTGACATTGTCTATACACTTTAGCCAAGCACCGTGAACGGCGTTTGTTGCTGCCAATACCATATTATCATCCATCGTCGACTTTCAACTCTTGCCGAACAAAGTGCAATCCATTTATATCCATACAAAATAATATCCATCCATACATGTACACTATATGCACGTTTTTAAATTCATGCATCTTTGCTAAATATTACAATAGGAGTACATTATAAATGAAAAATAAACATTTTTAAAAGCATGTTTATAAATCATGCCCTCCGTCACCTTGGAAAAAAGACAATTGATGCTCTGTTCTAGTCTTACATATAATATTTTTACTGTATAGTATAATTTAATTGGGTGATTTTTCCACAACTTATAATCTAATTTCCTCTCAAAAGACTGCACTGATGCAATCTCAACCACAGACTGAGTGAGGCTATTCCATACACCTGTTCGTTGGTGTATCAATGAGTTTTTTAGTGTTTAATCAACATGGTTTTTTGAATGTTTTTAGTTGATGCTCTCATGTATGTGAATCGTTGTCACTCAATGTCACAAACTGCTGCATCGTATTTCTTAGTTAGAACCTCCCTATCCTTGGAGCAGTAGACTGTAGCAGCATGACCAGTCCATGAAAAATTGGGCACACCTACCTGGAATGTATCTAGTTTTGTAACGTTACAGATTTTGAGAAAAACCTAAACATTTATGAGCCCTTAGATATTAACGGTTTAAACAGGGGTAGATTTTATGGTAAAAAGTTTGGTAATCCATCAAATTCATGTAAAATGAAAAAATACATGTGCTCAGTGGACTCAATACGGCCTGTCTGTTTTGATTATACCCGTGTGCCAAAACTGGTTTTCAAGAGTTAAATATCGCGATGTCAGCCCGCGATATTTTTTCGAGTTGGGCCACTGCCATTTGCAATTTTTCCTTTGATTTTGTTAGTGATGTTTGTGTATTTCATTTGTGCTCAGTGAATTCCTACCAGATGATGTATGCTGCTGAGGTAACTGATGGACTTAATTGCACTTGACAGGCACAGCTTCCATACAGACATAGGCTGAGTTGCTAAATAAACAACAGCAGGCTGACTGGCAGTTCACATCCTGCATGCCACAATACTATCCCTATTCTTTGCACATGTTTAATCAAATTTGTTTTAGCTAACTACAAAGTTTTAATATAGAATACCTTTAAAATCCACACCTGGATGGTTATATATTTTGTACCCAGAAATCAGTCGCGTAGGCAGTCCTGAATAGAATTCAAAACAATTTAAAGAATAACTTTATTACATGCCAAATTATTAAAATAGTGCTATGTTCACATTTACCAGGTTATTTAGCGATCATACTATCATGCAAATTAATTAATAAAATTTTAAGCAACTGATTTGGGACAAATTTCGAAAGTTCTACATCTGATGTGCCCAAAGGGCACATTGATGTTTTTTTCCCGATCAATCCCTGCATGTGTGTCACGTTATCATTATGACTGGCGATGACCGATGCTGATGTAAACAATGCTTCAGTGTGTAACTGTCCAGAGTCCTTGCTCTCGTTCCGCCCAAGGCACAGCTGTATTACAAGATCCACCGCTGCAGCCATGGTCTTTAGCAATGCTGTCAAATGTAGCAAATGTCCTTTCCCTAAACGGGCACATGTTTGCTTCCCATGCTTGCCTTGTGTGGCGGGTGCTTTGTAGTGAAATTACCGGTGTAAGTTTAAACCAAACGAAGGACATCTAAAGTCCTAAACTGGATCATCTACGGCTGGATTTACTTGAGTACTGATTAATCAGATCTACTTAGTTTTCATGTTTCACTACACTGACACTTGTAAGATTTTCAAATCAGTTATGGCATGTCAGTTAAGTACAGACGTGTGGTGAATGTGTTGTTTATTCCAAGATATATTGTGCTTTATAAAAGGCATGCATGTTGCAGGATTTGGGCATGTTGTATTTACATTGACTACTCTATAGGTAGATATTTTGGAGGTAAAGTTTGTGATTGTGATTGGTAGAATTGCTATATATAATTAATCATAATTGATGGCGTTGTTGCAATTACTCGAAATAAATCTGTTGGATATTATTATTATTCAGTAGTTTCAAAACCAGGTTCAGTTATGTTTTCAAATACATCGCCTTTAACCTGTTACAAAGTCCTCTTTCCAGAATTGCACCGTAGCATATGTTTACTTTCAGGGGGCTACGAAAACTTTGAGAATGCGTTTGCCGAGTCAACGTCAAAGCCCGGGAAGATTGCGATTGCCTTCTACTCAGGTCTCTTCTCATACGCTGGATGGTGGGTAGATAACATCAGTCATGTGACGTCATGTGACATCATGTGATACACTCTCTGTTGTATCACATGACGTATTCATTTGAATGGAAGCAGTCAGCATTACGTGACTTCTATTCTGTGTTTTTACCATGTAGGTGTAAAATTGTCAGTCTTTGTTAAAATATACATCACATTTTCTTTTTATATATTCATGTAAATGTCTGCTTTTTGTTGGACACATACATTTTTATTAATTTTGAGTTAAACATGTGCTGTAGCTTGTAGCTGTGTAGGTTTAAATTTTCAGTGCAGTCATTGGATACGGTTGATGTTTGTGTCTGTATTTTTGTGTGGCTACTTGCAACATGGTCCGCCTGGCATAAAAAATTTCACTTATGTTCGTGGGAAAACTGCCATCTTGTCAGTTTGCACTGTCATTGAGGCGTAGAGTGATACTTATCTGGGTTTTAAAAATATCTTCGTGCACTCGGCATTATGATGTTTAAAATAGCGGTAGACATTGTTGACTCTCTTGGTTTGAAGTGTGGCTCAAGTGACAGTAAGCCGCAACTTTGAACCAGCTCAATCCGGTTTTGATAACATACATCCGCTGTTGTCAAATCTGATCTGTGCCACAAGTTGTTGATCCACTGCAAATATTTGCTGGCCATCAGAAGTAACGAGGCACTGAGCTGTTAAGGAAGCACTTCTTCAGTGGAAGATGAAGTGGAAACATAAATGTGTTTATTTCACCAAGTTTGCTTGAATTGTGTGAAATGTTGTTGGGCCATTGAGAATGATTACCAAAAAATTGTTATAGAAGGCATCATTGTTCTTAATGATTTCACACAAACCAAGTACCAGAGAAATTGAAATATTATTTGTAAAAAAAAACCTTCCTGGTGCTTAGCATCCAACCCAAGTTTCTCGTCATAAACCACTGATTTCTTTAGTACATTTTTTGCACATTAGAGGTGATCTCATAATGTATGTGTTTAAGTTGTAAGTAAGTAACTTCGTAGTGGTATGTTGCACAAACTACATAGCATAGTATGTTAAATTGTGACATTACTTTCATGTCAGTGTGCAAAGGTTAATGTTGTCAGGTGAATGACTGGGCAAAGATGCAATGATTTCTTTGCTTTTGACACTGACAGCTTTTGCATAAATCGTGATTGCTGTATTTTAGGGATGCGCTCAATTTCCTCACGGAAGAACTTAAGAGCCCATACAAGTAAGTTTTATAAGCAATATTAGTATAATACAGTAAGTAGACCAGAAATTCAGTGCTGGTACCATGTTTAAGCGGGTTTTATTTTTTTGCATATCTATGACAATGTACCCATAGCATGTATACATATACCTCGTATGGCAGCACATGTCACTTACAATTAGTAAGGTGGTTGGTCACTAGGTGGCAGAATGTGTGATTTTTTCAAGAAATAGGTATTAACAAATTTTGATATTTATGAATTTCTAGATTGTACGTGCATTTGACGAACTTACGTATATTCCATATTTACTGTTATGAGGTGGGTGTTTTTGTAAGTACGATGGCAGCATACTAATATTATTACTATTTTGTAATTTTCCTATATAATTATGTACATAGCAAACGTTACCATGTACGACACCTTATATACATTTGTGTTATTTTTCTGCATTGTAGAAACCTGCCACGGGCCATCCTTATATCCCTGCCGCTAGTCACAGTCATCTATGTTCTTGCCAACGTAGCCTATTTTGCGGTTCTCGGCCCTGCTCTAGTTCTCGAGTCCGACGCCGTAGCAGTGGTGAGTTGGACACAGACAGCATACGGGCAAGGGGATTGAACCTCCCTATATCCCTTCATTCCTGTATGTGCATTTGGGGCATGGTGGTAGATTTTCTTTCCCTCCCCTTAACGTGAACTTGTATTGCTTAACCCTTTCAGACTTTAATTTCCGTGATCCAAATTTGCTCTGTGTAATTCTGTTTCTCACGTGGATTCAACATTCCACTACCATGCACAGAAGATTGCTCAATAGCAACATAATTATAACAAGAAAACCCATAAAACAGTACAATTTCTGAAAGCTGAATAAATGAGCTATCCAACAAGCCACACTTTATTACTAAAACACAAACAGATACTTGGCAGTTACCAAAGAAAGCAACAACAAAAATGTACAGAAATGTGAAAAATTAATGTACAATTTAAAAACCAGTTTGCTGAACTATGTCAGTTTTTTGGAGCAGTACTTAACGGTGCACACGTTGGAATATCTTTCTGCATCGATGTGACTAGTTTGCAACAGCTGCCTACACAGCAGTTGTCATTAAAATCAGTAATTGGTGAACATGTCACTAAAAACAGAGAAGATAATTTGCTGCGCTGACAGTCGGTGTCGTTGCATTATTTGGCGGATTCTGTACATGCACATTAAACTGTCTCAGAATGCAGAATCCATGTAGCAAATACACTAGAGTTTCACTCATCATTCTAGTCCAAGTTCAGGCACATAATCCGAATCATGATATAAAATGTTTCCTTTGTTTGAACACATCGTGTATTCAAAGTTGGTTAACGCCATTTTGTTGCCAGTCGGACATAAAATTAAATATGTCTAAGTTCGTCTTTGATAGCTTCATTCCCTGTGCAATTTGCTTGAAGTTGCGAAAGCACTGGCTCTAATCACATTTGTTTATTCTTATCAGCTTAAAATCCACCGAATTCATTGTCATTTTTTGTCTCAAATGATGCATTAAAATACATGTGCAGCACTGTTCGCTTCTGCCGTAACAATGGCAGAAGCGAACAGTTGCTCAGAAACTGTGTCAAGTCGTAATGATTTTTGACAAAAATGTCCCGTTAACTCCATCGAAAGTAAACAATGGCGCCATTACTGTGAAGCACATGGCTGCCTTGATGTGGCATAAAGTCACGAATAGATGCCCCTAAATGCTGTTTCCATGGAAAATAATAATACATATTAAAGTCGCAACAGCTTTATTTTGGTACATAATATTACGTATCAAAATCTGAAATGGTTAATTTTATTTACTTTGCTAATCAACATATTGGATACTTGTTGAGTTCCTGTTAACATGTATGTACAACAATACCATTTTGAGCATGACATGCATTATTGTTGGCACCAATGGGTGGATTTACCCATACGTAATTTACCCATTGGCAGTTACGTATGTTTTTTTTTGTGTTGTCAGCATTTGCCAATTGTTATTGACCAGTGTCAGAAAATTGTATTGACAAATATGACACAGCATGCAGTTTTGCAAAATAACGACATCTGTTTATAATCCCTCCCATCAATGATTTACGTCTTCCTTGTTTGGTTGCTGTAGACGTTTGCCATGAAGAAGTACGGCGTGCTCGCGTGGATCATGCCCATACTTGTGGCGTTCTCAACGTTTGGCAGTCTCAACGGCTGCATCATGTGTGTTGGAAGGTAAGTTTGCTCTGTCACAGACATCTACCTTTAAACTGTGCTAGCAGCAGGA
The DNA here is from genome assembly GCA_963995525.1 of Escarpia spicata. Taxonomy (NCBI): domain Eukaryota; kingdom Metazoa; phylum Annelida; class Polychaeta; order Sabellida; family Siboglinidae; genus Escarpia; species Escarpia spicata. The sequence continues at coordinate 7,581,237 of OZ023218.1, forward strand.
CAACTACAAGACTTTCACATCGTCCTCACAAGCCAGGGGTGGTAATTGACTACCGACCCTGAATTGGTGTTGCTTTGTCCTACTATGTAAATATTTTGCTACTGCTACTTTTGGCTGTTTGTGTTTTCAAGTACAGTGGAACTATTAGACTGGACCAAAGTGACCTTAATAGCAAGGTGACCGTAATACTGAATTGTGGACTGAAACATCATGGGAATTGGGAACATTGCTATAGGCCTATATATGCATGCCATTTTAACAGCAATGAACATTAAGCAGAATAGTATGTATCGTTGCGTGTGGTGTAGCGTATGTTTTATTAATGGATACAGTTATTTGTCTGATGACTTGGTTAACAGGAACTTTGATTACAATTAGCATTTAGATTCACGCTCATACGCATGCACCACACACCGCACAGTGTTTACGTTTGATGCTACTGATAGCATTGTGGATTTTGTTATAAATTATGGGGCCCATAAATTATGCATCTAAGCATAATATTCATGGTACAATATAGTATTTGCTGACACGATATTTCTTTTGATATTTGCTAATTAAGATCAAGCTGGCGTTGTCGTGAATGCCAACAGTCAGAACCTCATAATTTTAGGTTAAGTTTTATATTATCCACAAGAGGCGCCATAGGATATCCTATCGGGCAACCTGTTATGACACCTGTTATGACTCAATCACGCCAGTAAAATAACACGATGATTTAGTTTAACAATTTACAAAACACATTGTTTTATAATTCAAACATAAGACACCTATGCTTCTCCAAACAGACTTCTTCGATCTGCGCCGCTGCATTTTCTGTAAAATCTGCTCGGCCGCTAAGAATTTGACTTCCAATTGCAACATAAAGGCGACAGATAACTGGGGACTTGCATCTTTTATATTGTTTTCAATATGTCAATCGCCGAGTAGACATCCAGATGCCAAATTCATGGCTTCACATTGTCAGCGTCAACTTTGGTGGGTGGGCGCCCTGCCGCTGGTCACCCGCCAATCTTGGCTTCCCGGCTGTGACTGACCGTAAGTGCGGGGGTAATCTGCAGGCAATCTCGTCGTTTTGCACAGGGTTACTGACCATATTCCTGAATAGCAAGGTGACCAGATTAGCAGGACTAACATCCTATCTTTTACCGTGTAAATAATTTGGGACTGTCCCAAGGTGACCTTAATGGCGAGGTGACTGGATTACAGAGGTGACCATAAACCGAGGTTCGACTGTATTTACATGACAGTATTTAATTATACAGGAGCGTATCTCGTATTTAATGTTGTATTGATGGTTTGAAAGTATGGGTTAACAATTTTAGTAACTTGTTGCATTCTTGCCAAATTTGCGAGTGTCTCTAAGTCTGTTCGCTTTGACTTTCAGATTGTTCTTTGTGGGTGCACGAGGGGGCCATCTGCCTGATGCCATGGCGCTCATCAGCATTCATACATTCACTCCAATGCCTGCCATCATTCTCCTGGTAAGACAGGATTGCTGTCATTTCGAAAATTTGAACAATTTCATTCCACTTTCCTTCAGCTGTATTAATGTGTATCTGGCTATAAATATTATCGTGGTAAGACAGTGGGATGGCGAAAGTTGCAGCAGTATGGTATTCTATGTCTCCGTACTAAACGCTAAGGTAGAATGGTATGCAATGTTGTACATTATGGCACAGCAGAGTACCAAATGTCTTAATAAGAATGCTTCCCAGAGAAGTCAAGGTGGTGTACGATTGAACAGGTCTGCCAGTGTCAAGTGCTTTGAGCAGTTCTCAGGACTGGATACTGTGCTATATATATATATATATATATATAAGAACTTACCTTTTTTACTAAGAATATATATCTACATCATAAAATTATATAAAGATGTTGAGGTTTGTTCCATCCAATTTATGCAATACTTTCAATCGATATGTGAACTACCTCTCGTTTGCAGGCACTCCTATCGATCAGCATGCTTTTCCTGGGCGACGTTTACACACTGATCAACTATGTTACATTTGTTGAGTCTCTGTGCTTTGCGGTCTGCGTTTGTGTGTTGTTGTATTTCCGATGGAAGAAACCAGATGTTCACCGTCCAATCAAGGTAGGTGTCATGAAATGTTAGTGGAGAATATGGTAAAATAAAAATGGAATGTGATACATTTAATTTTTGGTAAAAACCAAAAAAAACCAAGCCTTCGAAATGCTAATATGAATTAAAAATATAAGATTTAAACAATTTATTTACTGTACTTAAAAAAAGCCACTGGTGTCTCGGTGGTTAACCAACATATAAAATATAAATGACCTATACTTATTACCAAACAATTGACATCAGTCCAATGACAATTTAGTTTATTAGGAAATATTTCAGAAAACATTTTGCCGTAATAGATCATAATAATTTATTTTGCAATGTTGACTCAAATAAGCTGTTTGCATTGTGGAGTTTATGCAATATAGGATTGTTACCATGTCAAGTTGATCGCGTTATGGTGTAGACACAATATGGGTGTTTTACTGAATGTCGAACTAGTTACATTGTGGAGTGGACGCTATATGGGGTTGTTAGTGTATGTCAAGGTGGTCATGTTGTGGAGTGGACGCTATATGGGGTTGTTAGTGTATGTCAAGGTGGTCATGTTGTGGAGTGCATGCATTATGGGGGTGTTACTACATTTCGTGTTATGGAATGGTCACAGTACGTAGTGTTATATGTTGTTTTGTGGAATTGTCACAATATGGTCGTTACTGTATCATGTTGTAGAGTGGTCACAATACAGGGGTGTTATTTCTTGTAATTTTGTGTTATAAAGCGGTCACTATACGGAGTGCTACTGTATGTTGTGTTGTAAAACTGTCATTTTATAGAGTGGTTATATGTTAGTACTGCATGTTCTAGAGTGGTCACATTATTGGGGTCTTACTAGATGTCATGTGGTAGATTGTATGTCATTTTGTAGAATGATCACAATACAAGGGTATTACTCTTGTCATTTTGTAGAGTGATCACAATGTAGGGGTGTTACTGTATGTTATTTTGTAGAGTGATCACAATATGTGGGTGTTACTATATGTCATGATGTCATTTGGTCACACAATATGACGTGTGTTTCCCTCCTGCAGGTGCCAATCGTGATCCCAATCGTGTTCCTCCTCATCTGCATCTTCCTGCTGGTGGTTCCCATCTACACGAGCCCGGGGGAGGTCGGCATGGCCATCGTCCTGCTGCTCTCTGGCATCCCCGTGTACATCCTCGGCATCCTGTGGACCAACAAACCTCTTATCTACAAGAAAAACTTAGGTGGATATCAACTGTTTAGGCCGCAGTCGTTTTTTTAAACGTTTCCCCACTTGTTTGAACCGAAACATGAAAATGTGAGGTCCGCACGTTCAAATGTTGTTTCTAGTGCATTTTGAAGACAATCCACTAGATGATGCTACAGCTTAGTACATTATTATATGGTTATTTAAGGCTGGGTTTGGCTGACAGGAGGTCTACAGAGATAGTGTTATCATTGTGATTGTGTCATGGAATAGCAAATACCCAAGAAAGCTGTAACTTATATGCGGTGCCGTTGCATGGCATAGGAGGCCGTTGATTCAGAATTGTGTACATGATGCTGCTATATGATCAATGATTGTTGGTGTGAGGTCAGTAAATAAGTAAAATTACATAATAATGTTGTGTTTATGGGGCCCAAAAGTAGAGGTAAAAGTAGCCCTGTTGATTTGTTTGCACTGTTATCATTCGGTCAGTGTACTAACAACAATACCTATTTGTGGAGCGCAGTAGCGCAGCGGTAAGAGCTTTGGACTCTCGACCGAGAGATCCCGGGTTCGAATCCTGTGCAGCGGTGTCGAACCTTGGGCAAGTTCGTTTACTCTACATAGCTTCAGTTCATTCGGCTGCATGAATGAGTACCTGGCTATAGATAGTGGTAGATATTTGTGTATGAATAGTCTTCGTGTATTAATTACAGCGAGGCTGAATGCTTCCCAGAGAAGTCGAGATGGTACTCGATTGAACAGGTCTGCCATGGAGTGAAATATAAACCACTTTGAGCAGTCCTAAGGACTGGATACTGCGCTATATAAGAACTTATCTTTATTTACAATAGATGGTATAACATTGTTATATGGACTCTCACTATGCATTGGTAGTGTGAAACTGGCCAGTGAGTGAGGTGGTTGAATTCAGTTACAGTTGTAAAAGTAATCAGTTACATCGTAAATGTGTCACAGTTTAGGAAGGTTTTTTTGATGAAAGAACTTGGATACAAGATAAAGAATTTAGGATTTCAAACACCAATTTCATTTTGCATTTTATATTAAGCTGTTGCACCGGACTGATAGAGTAGAATGTTGCTTTTCCACTTGTACATTATAGAAGCATTTAATTGGATTAATTTTTGACATTATCAAATTTTTGCACTTTGGGAATACTGATTCCTGATTTCTCTTTGGGATGTGGAATCAAAAATTAAGAAAACATAAGACAGAACGACATAAACCATGAATAGTCCAGGTTTGCTACCCAATTTGTAGGTATATCCACCTTTCTAGCGCATACGTCCCAACCAGGGAAATGATGCATGTTAGAACACACACCTGTATGAATTTGTCGCAAGTAATGCCAATAAGATGGCTGTAAAATATTCTTTATTCTCTGTTGCAGATTCCTTCACAAGGTTTGTGCAGAAGTTAACGTTTTCCTGCGAACAGGAAGACTGACATTCCACTGCTGTGTCCATTCCCGGTGGAAGTGTCGGTGCGGAATATTGCGTCTTCCCCATCAGAGTGAAGGTCCACTTAGTTGTCTCGTAGACCCATCCCTCGGGTCTGAATTAACGCCCGGTCACACCGAATACGGTTACAGCGACCGAGACCTTGTTGTCGTCATCAGACAGGGTGAAGCAAACACTGATTCAAGCCATCAAATCGACGGTGATCTGGTTGTATCCTCGCATTTTGCTACACAAAACAATCTGGCAAAAGAACAATTACAACTGGCATGCATCTGTGATAGCCAGACATAACTAAGCACCAGGATGTTTTTGCCAAGAAGAACGGTCGTCATCTGTTTGTGTATGCAGACTGAAAACACATTGTTGTGTTGTGAAAGGAATGTTGACTGATCATCCCATGTTGGCTGCGAAATAGATAAGGAAGCAATCAGGTAGAATATTGCTGTTCACATTAGTGGAATCGCCACTGGTGTATATAATTGAGGATAGATGATGTGCAATATTGACCATGGTTGCCGTCTTTATCACTGACCTGATGAAACTGTAAAACACTGCGCCTTTGCCATGTTCAGTGTGATCGGGTAATTATACATTTATTTTTATATATTGTTATTGTCTTTCCTGTTGCCACGACATGTTGGAGGTCTGTGCGGTGGTTTCAGGGTTAAACTTGGGAGTTCTTGTTTGGGCTTTAATTTCATGCATGTCAATTTCGTGGGAATTTGCATATAAAATGGAGGCACTGTCCGCCAATGATGCTTCTCGTTATGTCGAATGCAAAACGAAAATATTGTTGTACGCAAAAACTAAATACACCTGTATGTGTGGTTCATGGTTTTCATGTAGGCAATGGCAGAATGTTTAACTGTCATGTTACCCTTATCAGCACACTGCATCGAGAGCAGTGTGCTACTTTGGACAAGGGGCCCTCAAATGCGTGACAGAAAAGGTTGTGCAGTGCGACGAGTCGTGCTTTGAAATGTGTATTTATTTGCATATCACACAAATAATGTATGAAATATAGCTGCGCATAAAGGTTAGTTAAGCATGCTGTGTTGACTGTGCGAGCCATTGTGAAAGGTTGCGCTACTTCGACTGTGACATCGACTAACCATCAACACAGCAGCCTGTAAACGTCTACAAATGATGGCAGTTCATAAGTTAAGGTCACGTTAACACTATTTGTGTCTGTTATAACTGCACGGTTTTGTCTTTGGTGACTGACAGAAAGTCTGCTGCTGCATTTAATTTCAGGTTTTGGGTGTATAGCAGAATACAATTCTAAGAAAATCAAATATAGGACAAATGGTTTCCCTTTGCAGCCCATTACAGTTTGCAAATAGGATATGTTGGTGAAAATTTTAAATTGGTTGTTCTGAGTTCTGATTGTGCAGTTAATGGTATTAGTCAAATTGCAAGGCTTCCATGGAAGTAGTTTATTCCAACTATTCAGACCAGACATTTGAAAGGTGTGCTGTGCCTTGGCCAATATTCTTGTGGCCAAATTGAACAGCATTGTGTCAGTTTCATTTCAATCACTTGTAAATGTTACAGATAAAGTCACACGTAATTTTGTTATCAGTTTCTCCTCTTCATTGTTCATACTTACATATAAACAACTAATCTTAATACTGTCACTACAGAGAACACTTTAAGGTAAACAGTTTGATGTATACACCATAAGATAAACATTCCCCAAACCTTAACCTAAGATATGTTTCCTGTTAGCAAATAAATGCTATGCCTAATTAATTTAATAGTGTGTGTAAAATCAGTTGTACTTAGTCTGACAGGTGATTCACGTGTAACTTAAAATAGAGTATATTCAAAGTACAGATGTTTCTTTAAAAATGTTGTACCAACTTTAATAACCAGAGATGAGCACGGGACAGAGTAATGAATACAACTATGATTGTCATGCATGTAGTCCTGACACAAATGTTAGAATTGGCTAAAATGATTTCAGAAGTATACAGATTTTATCATTTATGCATTTCAGTGCAATAGACTGTTTTTAATCATGCACGAATAAGAATACTCAAAGCAGATGGTTTTTATTCATGGCTACAAATTCTAAAACCACTAATAATATTCGGATATGATTTTCTTACAAGAAATCAAACGATTAACGAAAGAGTAGTATGAATGACTAATTAATTAACCATGAGTCATATGGAAATCACATGTTTAACTTACTTGTTCATTCATGTATAAAAATTAACGAATTATTCCTGTTTTGTAGGATAATGTATTTTTATTGTGTTTTCAGTATGGTCATGTGAATGATTATAAATGACCTTTCGAATGGTCGAGAAAAGTAATAAAATGAGCAAAATATGTACAAATGACTCGGGGGGGGGGGGTATAATTTAATAATGCTTATAAGTTAAAAGCTTATTGTAATGTCGTGTCATAATTACAATGTCATAATTACAAAACATATCCTGGTTTTATATTTTACTGCCTTCACTGAATTATTATTTTTAATTAAGAAATTATGTAAAATTTGTTTTACAGTTTAAGTATCCTTATTTGTAATTTTTATGTTGGCTTTTTGGCAGTGGTAAAATAACATTTATTGTGTCTTGCTTGTATTATTTTATGTGGCAAATAGTGTTTGTAATTTGTGTAGCAGTTTGTTTTCTTTGTTTTGTCAAATGTTGTTGGGCCTCTGATAGATTGGCAGTAGAGTCATGAGTTCACAATTTGTTAGTTAAATCGGTAGTAGTCTTTAATTTGAATACACATACATTATTTCTGAACACCATTAATATGCATATATATCGTATAATAATATGTTGACATTACTGCAGAGAATCTTGACCAGAATGTGCCCAAGATTGAATATTTTATAAACAATTTAAACAAATTTTATTTGGTAACTCGGCTAGATATTTTGATATAAAAACAGTAAATCAGCTAACAATATCTGTGTTCATAACATGGCATAGTTGTACCAAAAAACATTTAGCATACAGTAGACAAGCCAATATAAAAGCAGAAGATGAAGAGAAATGAATATCTGCAAGAGATGTGAGTATGCATTGGGGCTCAAGGCACAGTACGCAAGTGTGGGTTTGCTCAAATTAACATCAACTATTAAACAGCATCACAAAAAACTTAAATGTATCTGTAACCGATGTCCTTGTGTAATATAACTATTGATCACAAAATGAGTGTTGTTGATTGGTCTGTTGGAGCACTTCATACTCGTAGTACGGCAGCCAGTAAACATTTACAATTACTACAAGTCAAGGGCTGGTTTCGTGAACGTTCTTATAGTTATGTGTTTACGTAAACTCCTGTTTGCTTATTTAAAAAAACGTGCAATTTACTAAGATAATCATCTTAGCATTAAGAATGTTCTTAGCCACTTCTTGAAACCGTCCCAGGCCCTTAATGTGGTCAGTTTTTGGGGGTGCGTTTTTTCGACATGGCATTGCACATTTCCAACAAATATCCATCACATTTGACGGGAGATTTTTCAGCTCAAGGGGATAGTGTTCAACTTAATTGAAAATAATTTTGTTTCACCGTGATTTCAAATCAAGCATGTACAGTTACCCCCAAGTATCACCCTTGGCTCGGCAGGGTATCTACCCTCCGGCCTGTGTTGTTTGTAAGAAGGCGATATTGAGCAACCGATTGTAAGAATTGATACCAAATGAAAGGGCATTTATTAGCAGCAGCGATACTGCAATGAACATGTCATGTTTTCAGGACTGATGCTTTGAGAAATAAACATATTTCCCTAACCATTTACCAAGATCATGAAATGCCACAGATCACAGGTATCTGACACTGTTGTACTGACATTTTTGGAAAGCTTTGAATGATCTTGTTGCGCTGTCAGTTCTTGAGAGATAGCATGCTTGTTGAATTTGCACGAACGATGAAATTTTTACCTGTGCTGTAATTGTGACACTGGTGTTTAACCATACATATGGTTAATTACCTGTGGGTGTGCAGGTAAACATGTCACTATTTCATTCTGGTGATTTCACCAGTGTTGTCCTGTCTAAAAGCAACAGGTGTGTTAATGGAACTCCCGTTAAGTATAGGTTGGTTACGTGGTTGTATGTAATGATTATTAATTATGTATTGTACAATGAAAACATGAATATCAAATGTAAAACTTTTAGTCCTGAAATCCTAAAATCAGTCCTTGTATTGATTTGATATTTTATTTGCTGACTGTTGTAATTTGGTGAAAATTACTAAAATTAAGTAATTTTTTTGTATCAAAATATTGTGGCAAAATGGCTGTCTGAGGATGTGTGGATTTGTTTGCAATATGTTTAGTCAGGTGTGAGATTAAGTTTTTTCACAATAATGATTTTTGGTATCTCTTAAAGTGACTTTGTCTGTTCCGTTAGCCAGAATTACCCTCTCGTGCCAGGGGTGATAATAGATAGTACGAACAGGAAGTTCACTGAATCAGTTGTACCGCTTGATGTCTTGATTGTGGGAACCAGCCAACTTCAAAGAGTAGTTACAGGAACTTGCAGTTAGTTCCGTCCACCTCTATACTATTGCCATTGCTTACTATTTGAATGTTTTCTGTACATTTTCAAGGTTTCGTGGGTGCAACTTTCAAATTGTGAGTTTCTGGCTGATTATTTAAACACAATCTCTTGAACAGTATACATTCAACATATGAAGGATTTCAAGGGAAAACGTGATAAATGCAGTTTCTGAAATTTTGCCCAAACATGCAAACAAAATTAGTTTAATAAATTCATCTAATTTAAGCCAAAACACAACAAATTCCCATTAAACGATAATTGCCATTGTTCTTTTTTTTACCAAAATATATCCATTTCAACCAATGAGCTTCCCACTACACGCAGTATGGATATATCACGTTAACAAAATCATTTATTATCACTTTTTTGTGTAACAAATCAGCAAAAAATATTAGCCTTTGCTACAATTTTCTTTCATTTGGGGTTAATTATTCCAATTTTATATACAAGTTTTTATTGAAACCTTGAGGATGAAACACAAAAGAATTTTTTCTCAAAACCAACAAAATGGATATGATAATTATCGTGTTTTGCCCTGAAATCCTTCATACTTATTCTAGTATTAAAATACATTAAAATATATGGAATGGACAAGGTCGGTTTAAAGATATCCTTGTTTGGTGGGTTGATTAGATGTGTGCATCAAGTGAAATGGTAATGGGAGTTGATGTGGTGAACACCGGTCACTTTCTATGTTCTGCGTCATTTCAAGCTGTAATATGTTTATAGTCGAGCATCTTGGTGTGACTTGATTTCTGAAATGTGTCTGATATTTTCAATGCACAAAATTGTTGTAGGGCTTGTATAAAATGAGAAATAAATTATCTTTTTGTAAAAGTGACAATATTGTCTGTGTATCTAATAAAATATTGTCTGTGTGTCTGATAAAAAGGATTAGATTACTACGTGTTCAAATAATAGTTCCATAGTTTTAATTACATGGGAATGCCTAAAAATAGGCATTTAATGTTTTCTCAAATGAATATACCCAAATATTATTTAGTTTTGGGTGCTCTCTACCTGTGTTTTTTTTCAGAAAGATTCCATGCTATGCATTTAATGTAATTTTGTTTGTTATATTAAATCCAATAAATGAATTTGTGATTAAGGGTATGTTCCTTCTTCATGTATTTGTTTTATAAATCTACATTAATTTTACCTAATAAATTTATATCTAAAATCCACTACAACATGTCAACACATTTGTTTAATTTTTTATTTAATCAGACATACTATTAAAATTATTGTCCACATTTTGCAGACAAAAAATAAAGTAATCTGGCACAACCTATGCTATCTAGAACATAATTAAAGGCTATTCATACTTTTATACAAATTACCCAGTCTAACAAGTCATTAGTTTGGTGATTAGCTTAAGTATTCATTCTTTTATTAAACTAACTGTGAAGATTACTATGCTACAATGTCAACATTTAAGTACACATTTTAGATTTCTCAACTAGGGCCTTTGCTTTGTAGTTTCTATGGCTATGCTATGGAAACCCTGCAGCCATGTTGTAGTTTATACACAAAAGCTACACATTTATAATTTCCATCGTAGTCAGATGATTATTTACAATCAGGTCAGTTGATAATTTACAAAGCAGAGTTACCAGAGCTTGTGTGTGATAAAACAGTAAAAAAATACATTATAACAAATTATACACTGTTCGCATTCACTGGACTCGATTAATAGTGTCGCCATCTAACGGTTTCTAATATATAAATAGTTTACATAGTCGTCGGTAGGTGGTGCTATTGAGTGTTTCCAGGGAAAACAAACATGGCGACCGACGAACTGATAACCGTTTATGTGACGGGCATGTTAAGTGATGTTACCTATCATATGGCAGAGCTATGCGCGCAGGTGAGGATAAATAATCAACGTGGTCGTGTATTAAATTACTGTGTATGCGTTAGACTTCAAATACCTGTCAGTAAAGTGAAATCGCCAGGTTGCCAGACGTGGCTATAGGTCCGGCCCGGCCCAGTCTTGCTCGGCTAGGCTAAGAGTAGGACTTGGTCTGAGAGCAGTTCTGGTTCTAGTTCTTTCCAGCCCTCGACAACGTTCTATTAACTGACTAGTCTGTATTATTGTGGTTACAATGTAATGGTCTTATGAGATCTCATTCAACTAGTCAGCCTTTTTTAGAACATTATCACCAAACCGACCTTTTATAAGCTGGCACTGAGGGTGGTCACTGCCAGGGTGCTTGTCGTCCTCAGCAGTTCTTTTACGTCCCAAGTTGAGACAGGACCTGTTACGATATTGGACTACATGGTTATAGGCTTGTACAGTAGAGTAGCGCGACTATCTCTAATATCATGCGTAGTGTCTAGTGAGTGAGTTCTGGCTACACCACCACGCCACTGTCTTGTAATAAACTGTTTGAGTTCGTACAAAGCTGGTTTACGTATGCTAATTCAATCATGGTGTCAGTAAGTTGTTTGAATGGGTGTTGGTGGAATAATAACAATGGGTAAAAAAGAGCTGAACGTGCCAGTTTGCGAGATGTATTGGTATATCTTACCCGATCCACTTCCCACCTCGGGAAATCTGCCAGTGCAATGGGGGCGATTCAAGAAGCAATTTCAGTACTTCTTGGACACAAGTGAAAAGGCAGAGTCGATAGACAAGGTAAAGATTGCCATGTTGTTGCGAACAATTGGAGAGAAGGGAAATAATATATTTTACATTTTCATCTTCCCGACAGCACATCAGACATTCAATGAAGTCATAGACCCGTTCTGTAAACCGCAAATTAGCTTGTTCGCAGCGTGGCACCAGTTCCTAACTATGAAGCAGAACGGTCATCCAATTGATGAGTTTCTGACAGCTCTAAACAAGCAAGTCAGGGACTGCACATTTGGTGATCTAGCCGATGACATGGTGCTGCACGCACTAACCCTCGGACTCGACCAGGATAGGATGAGGCGGCGGTTGTTCGAAACGGACAGTCTCACGCCAAAATGCGAAAATTACACGTAAACGAGGAGGTCGGAGCTGTTTACAAGCCGAAGCGCAAGGCGCATGTAAAGAGACGCCAGGTGGCGCACCCAGCGAATGAAGGCGGATAGTAGTTCCGATAAGACGTGTGGTAGATGTGGTACCACACACACAGCGATACAATGCCCTGCATTTGACAAAGAATGCTACATGTGTAAAAAGAAGAACCATTTCTCAAGAAAGGCCAAAAATCAAGTACCCCTGATTGGAAAATACCAGGACAGCAAGTTGGACATTCTGCATATACAAAAAATTAATAGACAATGTCGATAGCAAGTTACTTGTGACAGTCAGCGTCCAATCATAGGGACAGACCAAGTTAAGGTCCATTACATGTCAGCTTGACACAGCAGCTACATGCAATCTGCTGAGTCTAAACAACTACCACACCCTGGGTGATCCATCCATGAGGCCAAGCAAGTCCACGCTGATGATGTATAATGGCACCATAGTCCCATTGAAAGGTCGCTGCCACCTATCGGTATGCGATGAAGGTTGCGTCGTGCCTCTGTTGTTTGAAGTGGTGGAAACCAGGCATGCAACTTTACTATCGCTAGACACGTGCCTTTGACTGAAATTGCTCTCCATGAATGAGCAGGTTCATTTGGTGAAAGATCGACAACTTGTAAACATGGAAGCAATGTTGGAGGGATACAAGGACATATTCTCAGGATTAAGATGTTTGCGGGGAGTACAATAATAGTCATAGACAAAACAGTCCCACCTGTGCAAAGTCGTGTATGCCCTTAAAGACGATCTGCAGAAGAACATCACATCACTCAAAGAGGAATAGGTGATTGCCAAGGTGGATGTTCCAACTCCATGGGTATCCAACTGCCTTGCCATTCGCAAAGCAAATGGCATGGTGTGGGTGTGTATTGATCCTACCAATCTCAACAAAGCTATCCAACAAAACCACTAGCCGCTTCCAACAATTGGGGAGGTTGCTGCCAACTCTGAAGAATGTGAAGATCTTTTCGCTAGTGGATGCATAAGACTTCAAGTCAAACTGTCAGAAGAGAGCAGTTACTTGACCACCCTTTGGACCCCCTTTGGGAAATATAGGTGGCTCCAAATGCCATTTGGTCTTACCTCTTGAAGAATTCCAGCGTCACTTGCAACAAGCATTGGATGGGCTAGACGGAATCTCAATTGTCGCCGACGACACACTGATCATCGGTTGGGGTGAGACGGAAGCAGAAGCATGCCTAGATCATGACAACAACCTGGAAAATTTGCTGCAAAGCACACAGGAGCAGAATCTGAAGCTAAATAAAGCAAAGACGAGGCTGCACATGACAGAAATAAACTACATTGGTCATGTATTGACACCAGAAGGAGTGAAAGCTGATCCGGAGAAAGTGGCGGACATCAAGAAGATGCCCACACCAACCGACGTAGAACAAGTGCACAGATTCCTTGCTTTTACCAACTACCTCACAAAGTTCATGCCATATCTTGCGGCTATCAGCTAACCACTGAGATAGCTGGTACAGAAACATGCAGAATTCGAATGGGGTCTGCCCAAGAAGATGCTTTCCAGGAGATCAATGACATTGCAACCAATGAGCAATCATTTGCCTACTTTGATGTGACAAAGCCGGTGGTGGTGCAATGTGATGCTAGTACGCAAGGGCTAAGAGCGGCTCTGATACAAGAGGGCGTACATCTCTCGTTCATTGATGAAATGTGAGTAAAATTATGCACCAATCAAACTTGAGTGTCTAGCAGTTGTTTTCGCATGTCAAAAATTCGACCAATACATCTACGGGCACTCAAATGTCGCTGCTAGATGCGCCAAAGCGTCTACAACGGATGATGATCACAATGCAACGGTACAACCTGTGAGTGGTGTATAAACCAGGCATATGAGCTCCATCATCACGTCAACCTGTCAAGGAGATGTCGAAGGAACAGATCTTCCAATGTGCTATACAAGATGACATAGCAGAAGAGATCGATTCAGTTGATCCACAAATGTACATCATCAGAATTGCACAAATTCGACAAGCGTCCGTTGCCAAGCGACAGTTGCCAAGCGTGTGCCAAAGAAAGACCGTCCCAATGGAAAGAGACGCTACGAAGCCACAACATTTCAGCAAAGATTGGGATCGACCTGTTTACGCATGCCAAGGACATGTAGGTAATCCTGATGGATTAGTACTCAGATTTCTTTCAGTTCACAAGGCTTGTCAATCTGAGAGCGGAAACTACCATACAGGCATGCAAGGAGCAGTTCGCACGATATGGGGTGCCACAAATTGTGCAATCAGATGGAGGACCACAGTTCGTGAGCGCAGAGTTTCAGGTGTTTGCAAACACATGGGAATTCAAACACTCCATGTCATCACCTGATCACTTCCAATCCAACGGAAAGGCGGAAGCAGCAGTAAAGATCGCGAAAAATCTGCTGAAGAAATCGAAAGATCCGATGAGAGCACCGCTAGAACGGCACAATACTCCCACATCAGAAGTCAACTGCAGTCCAGTACAATGACTTATGCAGCGACAGTACCACAAGCCAAGCATCTGATGAGACCAGTCGTACTGAACACACCTCAAATGATGAGACGCAAGACGACACTTGCGACTGAACACCAGTCAGAAAAGGAACACCTGCCTTCGTGCAATCGTGGAAGAAACATGATCCAATCAAATGGTCACAGGGGACAGTGCCAGTGGCAGATAAATGCAGTGACCGATCGTACATCATTGAAATAGAAGGTCGACTACTCCGACGCAGGCAGAGAAGGAAGACACGCTGACAGTGGAGAATACCATCGAATCGCAAGATACAGAAGTGCGTGAGCTGCCAGTGGTGCCCAGCACACCAAAGCCGCCGAAGAGTCCAAACAGACCGGTGAAGAATCGTTCGGGCAGACTGGTGGTGAACCCCTTGCGATTTGCCAAGAGGACTCGTGATAGTTTGAACTTACGATAGTTACAAGTCATAGTGTTAAGTAGAGTAGTCAACTTGACAGATTTTGCCATTTATGAACTATAAGAATAATTTGGACTTGGTGGTAAAGGTCGCAGTCCTAGGAGGATCACATGATGGTAACCTCTGATCCTATAGCAAAAGTTAGATTATTATATATTTAGGTTGTATATTGTTTAGTTAAAAAAGGGAGATGTTACGATATTGGACTACATGGTTATAGGCCTGTACAGTAGAGTAGTGCGACTATCTCTAATGTAATTAATGTCATGCGTAGTGAGTGAGTTCCGGCTCCACCACCAGCCATTGTGTTGTTATAACCTGTTTGAGTTTGTACAAAGCTGGTTTACGTACACTAATTAAATCAGGACCAACATTAATGTGATCTCTGAGTCACGAGTGATACACAGTCCCCAATGTTGAGAGCCAAGTTTTTACACCAAATATCATGCCTGCCTGGTCCGGGTTTCGAACTCAGCATGCCAGGCGGATGTGCTAACCACTACACTAGCAGCGCTCCCTGCAGTCCGTGTATACTACTAACTGTTATATGTATGCGATATAAAAAGTCATATTAGCAGAATACATGGACAAACTCTTCCATAAGATATCCATACTCTAAACACAATAGTTATTACAAGTTGGACCAAGATTCCCGATACATCTTGTACTAGCAAACGTACCTTTAAGATTGTGCCATTGTACTGTAGTGATATTGTGGTAATTGTCTACATTGCTCAGTCTGAGTAACCACCAGAGCACTGTACACTATTTAACTACCGGGTAGTCGTTCTGTTGTGGATACATCACTGAGTTTGATGGATAATGACCTACATATGTATATGTGTCTGATTAAAACTAAGTCTATTACACTAGTCAGGGTATTAGTTGTATGGCTTTATAATATTATAATAATATGTCTTTGCATAAAATAATTTATATTGGAAGCGTTTGAGTTATCGCTGTTTGAAAACGTTTGTTGAATGTATGTAAGCACTGTGGTAAACTAGAGTGCATTTCGTTCAAACAGTACAAAAGGATAAGTAGTCTGCATGTACACTGGGTTCTTTGATGCAGGATCTCAACAGAAAATCCCCAAATGTTTTTGCCCCTCCAAAGTGCTCCAGATTACTGGAGTTTCAATGGAACCTTTTCCTGGAAACGAAGAGACGGGTATGTACAGACTGTTACTTTGATGTGTTATTTTGTTAGTAAATTATGTACATAACATCTTTGATTCTTTTAGTTTATGAACTACTAAATATCTCTTTCCGAGCAGCAAGCCACCACTTTTTTGTTTTAAGCATGAATTCTGACAAACAAATTCCATTTGTCCAACTCATTGCAATAGTGGTGACTGAATTATTTTAATGTTGTATTTGAGAAGAAGTAAAAGTAATTCACATCACAACTACTTGAGTAAAAGTACCTTCTAAAAACCTACTTGTAGCAAAGTAAAATTACTTTCCAAAAGTACTCAAGTGCAGTAACAAAGTAGTTTTACTTCATTACATGACATAATTGATGTCAATGACACTAGTGATTCGATGTGTAAACGACACGATACGTCTGTTGGTGTCACCTACAGGAGTTGCGAGGTGACATGTGGCAGTTTGGCGAGAGTACGCTGGTGTACGTGGACGACCAGCTGATTGGGGGGCCCAGGGAGTTCATCCAGTGGGCAGAGGAAGAACACGGATATGAGAACTTCCGTCCCATCGCACTCTACACAACCATTGCTGAGCAGGAATACAAGGACTTCCTCAATCTCAAAAACGTGAGTATCTTCAGTGCCATATTTAGGGCGTGGCTGATGGGACAGTTGCCCAGGGGCTGCAAAGATATAATTTTCATGTGGGTCTCCACGTTTTTTGGGTAGTTTCTTTAGGGTCGAAACGCAACTTGAGTGTTTCAATAATTATGATACAAATTGGTAGAAATAACTTTTGTATTAAACATTTCAGTGTTTACAAATATTGCTGCACTGAGTGTCACTAAAATCTCTCAGTTGTGAGTTTGGACAATTTTGAGGAAACAGGGACAGAGCATCTAATGTTAATATGCTATTATTATGGCTGCAAGTCTAAAGCCATGCCTTCAAAAACAGTGCAGTGCCATGCAAACAAGCTGTTTCCTCATGAAACATTTAAAAATTCAACAACAACACTAGTCCATTAAAACACATTTGGGTGTAGCATACATATGCAACGGCCATTTTGGTAAGCTTAATGGATATGGTTGCTAAGCAGCAAGTCATGTAATGGATCCATGGGTTGCTAAGAATTACCCTGGTGTTCCCATTTCATTTGCATTTTCAGTTTACAGTCGACTAACTAATCCAAACCGGGTGACCTCACGTGTCAGTGACCACCAACTATTGCACTGAGACAGATCGTGTTAGAAAACTATTCTAATGACTAGTCCACTGCAACTTCCCAGTACTGTGTCTGCTTCCCCTGTTTTTGTTTTGTTGCACTGTGGGGTCGACACCATGCAGCCCGTTCCATGTACCCTTTGATTTTCTCCATTGATCCTGTCTTCCACAATGTTCTTCCCCTCTCTACTGTGTTCTGTTCCCTTTCGAGATCTGTCTTGTATTTTATTTTCCCCTGCTACTACACTCTTCCACTTCCCATGCTCCCTTTGTAAGTTATTTTCTCACCCACCCATGTCCTGCCCATTTCTGCCGTCAACTACTTTCATTTCAGGTGTTTTTATATATATGTATAATACGCTTCACCATCCCCGTACAGTATCTAAGTGACGTTGTCTTCTGCTAAAGTTGCTTTTAAATTGGCTATTGCAAAGATGAAAGCATCAGTTGTACATGTTCAGCTTGTCAAGAATGTTCTGATCTGTTTCAGCACGACTATGTATACCTGGACATAAGCATAGGTGGTGCACCAGCCGGCAGACTTGTTATTGAGGTAACTACAAGTTTATAGTAATAACTAGCTTAAACATGCCCATGTAGCAATGAAACACGGGCAGCAGTTATCACCATTACAGCATTTAGAACTTAAATTCATTACCGCAGACGATTTAATTTCTGCTGTTGCCAATTACAACACTCTATGCAGCAGATAATAATTTCCTGATAAATCAATCATAACTCCGCAGTGGTGTCCCCTGGTGAATGGTTGACTCAATTTGTCCCTGAAAAAAGTAAATGACTAATTATAATTCAGCTCATTGATGTTGAAAAAAGCTAATTTGCTTTAATCTACTTATTTTTATTATCTTAAGTTATGTATTCTTGTATTTTAAATGTGTTTTATTTGTATTTTTATCTAGTAGTTTTATGTACAGCAATGCGAACATTAATGTATTTGGTGCCATGTAATATAAATATTATTGTTATTATTATTAAATAACTACCTTTGGGTTTTGTTCAAGTGCATCACCGTTAGGTAAATAAGAGGTGCATTAGTCCAAAACAGGTGATTTGCTCCAGCCAGTTTTCTGTAAGACAACTAAGCCATTTGCTGTCTGGACAAATAACAAATTGAACTCATTTGTTTTTCATTCAAATGTAACAAAACATCAGAAAAAGGTGGATGTTTTATTGAATATTGATTTGGACTTCAATCATGAATATTTATTTGGATTTTTAAGTGTAATTTGTTAAAACAATAAAAACAAATACATGGAATTTGACATACCCTGCATTTATGTGCCAACATTATTCAACGTTTTGGTCAAAGCAGAAGCAAGCAAGATTAGTTTATGGACAAGAAGATTTTGAATTTTATTTATCAAATAAGTTGTTTATAGTCAGGATAGGTGAATTCTTAATTCTGCTCCACAATTGAACAAGTCGATAATTTGACGAATTTCGAGCCCTGGTTGTCTATTATCAATACATTTGGGGAAATGATTAATCGGAACAACACAAACTACAGGGTATATGTTTTCAGTTATTTTCCCACGTTGTCCCGCGAACCTGCAATAACTTCCGAGCCCTGTGTACAGGGGAAAGGGGGGAATCAAAGAGCACAGAGTTCAAACTCTGCTACGAGGGGTCCATCTTTCACAGAGTCGTCAAGAACGGCTGGATCCAGGGAGGAGGTAGGTGTCGTAGTCAATGATTTCCCCTCATTTGTCTGATTTTTATAGTCTGAGGTTGGGTGATACTGTATTTGAAACACGATGTGCATTTATGAAGAGTTTAATATATTAAAACCAAAAGTATATTGTAAAAAAATTATCACATGAGGTTTTTCTTGTTATGTTTAATTTTTGCTGTAATCAAAGGTTTTATGTAACATACTTACTTGGTGAAAATGACAGGTTGCATTCTGTCCAGTTGTTGAAGATACCATTCACAAGTAGATTTTGTATTATTATACACAATTAATTTTTAAACCTCCATACTGTACTCCATACAAATGTGTGTTTCTAACAGTCATGATTTTGCACGTAGACTTTTACAGAGATTAAATTTTGCATCGGTCAGTAGACTTGATGTGACATTATTTCTACGGGGGAGATTTAGAAATAAAAAAATAAAAAAAAGTTGTCAATTTGGCTGTTTTGAACTTTAAATGCAAAAACAACAGGTGTTCCGTAGATGCTATGTTGCAAAAACAGGTTTTCTGAGTAATTAAAATTCATGATTACAGGTGATTACAAAGATAAGTTAGAATATTATTTTGCGTGATTTATATTCCAGACATTTGGATGAAGAAAGGTGATGGGGGAGAGTCTGTGTACGGAAACGTGTTTGAAGGTAAACACAAACTGCTATATCTATTAATATGTTAATTAAGTTTTCTTTTAAATGGGTTTACCAAATTAATCAAAAATTGGCATGCTGCATGCATACATACTCCTGTACCCGACTAGTTTTTGTTTCCCAAAATATGCAAACAACATTAATGCTTTCTTTTACCAGCATCATGTGACTTTACTATACCTACAAAGTTTTTTCTTTAAATCCGGGAGATTTTCATCAGTCCGTGTCGTACTGTGTGCTCTCTCTGATCTTGGCAAAGGAAGATGGGGGGTGTTGTTGAAAATTTTTCACCACCGTAACTTCTCGGCTCAACTCATGACATTGGAAGACAGAGTGGGGGTGGGTGCTGTTGAAATTGTTTTGTGGAAATCCAGGATATTTGCCTGTGTTCCGGGAGACACACCGGGAGACTTGGCAGGTATACTTCACACACTATGACAAATAATGAAAGAACTCATCCTTGATTCGTTGTTTGGAGCTACCATCCAGTAGGTATAACTGTCAGTATAAAACAAACGTGATGTGCAGGAGGCATTTTGGAACCACACATGGAGTTATTCCAGGATGCATGTTCCAGGAAATTGGATGCATGTATACATGGAGTTTCATAAATTTTCTACAGATAATAAAACTGCGTCAACAACTCTGCCATTTTGTGATCCCGCCATGCATTCTACATTTGATTGTTTTAAGTTGTCAACAAAATACCTACCTCATGCAATATCCATTTCAATTCTTCTAACTGGGGGGACGCTTGATTCTTATGATCAAAGAAATGGTCAATGTCTCACTCAATGTCTGGCGTGCCATGTAGAACCTTGCGAATAAAGTGTAATTTGATCTCGGTGATACAAATTGCTTCTGGATTGTTGTTTTGAACGAGCTGTGTTGACAGCTGAGTGGTCTGTTTAATGTGCTTTTCAGTCGTTCCTCCTCACATACATCTAATGTATTGTGGTTTCCCTGTCTTCAACAATACAAACTGCTTGTATAACATATTTTTTCATGACGATCTGAGTATCCAAAGTCAGCTTATCGCCACTACCCTCAGCGAATGGGTTGCCCATATCTTCCCTTGTTTTCACCAAAGACAAAACTTCTTTGACAAAGGTTTGAATTGTCGTCATGCATAGTTAGAAAAATTATCATACAACTCCAGTACAATGCAAGACTGATATGTTTAGCCTGTCCACCTTTCTAGGGCTTGTTGATTTGATGTTAAACCAACAGCACTACCATTACCCTATGTAAAAGTTCCGTGACTTGTTCGTGACATTGGTGTATTGAAATCTACGATTTTATGTGTCTGCCAATTTCTCTGAACCTGAAAATTATGGTTTTTACACAAAAACTGTGTTCCTGTGTTGCTTGCAGGAAGAGATACTTGAGTAAAGGATTTTTATTGTGGCCATTTTTAATTTAAATATGGCCGTCATCTGAGGATAATACCATAATAATGGCAGAAATGGATTCCATTATCCTGAAAATATTGGTTTAGATAGAATATGTTTCTTAGTTGCTTTTAGAAGCTTGTATGATTATCATAAGCCCACATGCTTTTTACCAAAAATGCACAATCATATCCCTTAGCCACAGATGTCATTGTAATACATTAACTATACAAATTAGAAAATAATCCGATTTTCCTGTCATGTCTTCCTACCGATTCAGTTTAGTCCAAAACCGTGGCTTTGACTGGATTTACAAATTTACCAGCATTGTTGATATTATGTTGAGAGTTCATATAGAACCATTCTTTTGTAGAGTATACAATGTATACTCTACAAAAGGGCTTTACTATACAATCCTGTCCGTTAAATATACTTTATCATGCATTTTGTTCTCATAGTTATATTTTGGATAAATGCGTTTATTTTACTTAAAATGTTTACAAAGCACCATCAGTATGTTGCAATGCAATTAAGCTTTCACATTCCCATAACCCGTAAGGATCATTGTGGCGTCACTGACTTATGTAAGGGACGATTTTCTTATTTCTTGGAAAGATGAGAACTTCGCTGTACCGCACAACAAGAGAGGCATTGTGGGAATGGCGAACAAGGGTCGTCACACAAACGGGTCACAGTTCTACATTACGCTGCAGGAGTGCAACTGGATGAACACAAAATACGTCGCTTTTGGGTAGGTACCGTAAATACTCCGATTGAAAACACACCACAAAATTTCAAAGAAATGTCAATTTCCCTGTTTTTTAATTACTGCAGTACATTTGTAATCATGTTTTATACTTTTTTCTATAGACCTATTAGTATTTGAAACTTTTGGTAATTTTTTTTTGAAAGAATAGTTTGTTCTGGTTCGCTTCACGATGGAAGCTCGTTTAAAAAAAATAATTACTGCACTAGTGTCTTGTCTTTTAATGAGTGTCAGTGAGAAGTGTCTCATTTTGGAATTGTGTTTTTTACTTATGCTCATCACGTCATGTGGCACATAAGGCTCGCATAAGAATTGTGGGTGAAATGTAAAAAATGTGTGGATCTTAGCATCAGTGATGTAGGTTTTGTTTGTCTTTTGTCTGCAGCCAGGTGCTTGAAGGCACAGCGACACTCAAAGCAATGGAAGAACAGCCAACTATCAACGACCGGCCCCTCAAGGAAATCACAATCACAGCTAGTGGCGTCCTCAAGTTTGAGTTCTAAAGCACAATCCCACCAGTTACGACATCCATTATTTGGTATACCAACAGATGATCAGAGGGCAGCACTATTATTGACCACAGATCTGATATGTGGCTGCCGTTTGGTCAGCCAGGCGATGTGTAACTTTCCAGGGGACTGTTTCACATAATATTTTAATGAGCTCTTAAGACAGATTTTGCTCTTACACCCAGTTTGACCCTTTAAAATAAATTTTCTCCAATGAGTTAACACCAGAACGCACCACCAGGGCACTTTTGCTGGTGCATCACGGAAGCTGTCCTTGTAATGATTGTAGCTTAAATTTAACATTGTAGCTTAAATTTAACATTTTCTTACGAGCTTGTTATCTTATAGAAATGGTCCCCTGGTGGCCAAGACTCGTAAATTGAGGAATATTTCAGTGCTGTAAGATCACGTATAACAACAAGAAACAGGACGATGCAGTATGACAAACATGCATATTCCTCCTGTCTTGTTCGTTGTCTGGACGGTTTTATACTTATTATTTGTGATATAGATATTTGTATATTGATTGCTAGTGATTACGCTGTTGTGACAACAGGTTTATGAAGTTTTGTAACAGAGAGCACTCAAACTTGACTGTACCTGTTAAGGGCACAGTGATACCATCTGTCTGGTTATGACTCGACAGTGAAATTCTTCAGATGTGTACATAGATGTATTATCACTGCAGTCCAGTTGTTACACTTGGGGGACACCCCCAAACCAAGCAACAAGTTGTCATCAAATTATTCATACTGCAGGTTAGTAAATTACTCCAACTCCTTACTTGTTCTGGTTATTGAGTAACTCTTTGGCGTCTGCTTAATCTGGTTTCCCCCCCGAAGTTTTGGACACCTATATTTTTGACAAATTGTTGATGAATCTGTGGCACATTTGGGGGACATATGGTTAGGGTCCCCAAAGAATTTCATTAGTATAACCTATTGCAGCACCAGATGGAAAAAAGAGAATAGAAAACTAACGAGTTACTAAGTCCTCCCTCCCAAAGATGGAGTTAATACTGGCAGGTGATTAAGGCATTATCATTTAAGAAAACTGCAATTCAGAACTATGGTATGTAATTATACGTATTAAAATACTGTCATTCAAGAATGTCTATTGTTTATTGTTCTAGTAAATATTGCAAAACGAACGAGTGTGTCATTTACTGACTTACTGTAGATGCAAACGGCTTCAAATGGAGTGCTTCTAAAATAGTTTATTATACACAATAGACTACAGTTCACAGCTTTGTGCAAAGAAGTAGATAATATGTACACAAAACATTCCAACCTACACAAGGTAGTTCTAGCAATACAGCATTTGTACATTACTTCTAATGCTATGTTTAATACTTAGAAAACTACCACAGGTGAGTTTTTTTATAATTACATATAATTATGTATATCTTGCATGCACTTCATATCAACTATGAAGGGTATGTCGCCCAATGCTGTGAACATTCTAGAAGGTTTAGTTTGTGCAACTTTAACACTAAGTATAGTATTTATACGATGGCCTAACCTTACACATATACATTGAGTGTGCACACACAGAAATACTGTCTTAAGCAGACATTAAAATACCCACATATTGTACGAAAGCATGATTTACTATTGACTTTTACATAACATAACAGCCCACTAACTTCACAGCTGTACCAATAATGCATTAAAACCCTGTCTAGCTTTTTGTCAAACTGATACCGGAACCAGTGCTGATAAAAACCAGTGTTATCGACGAGAACATTGTGCGCAGATTGCTTTGCGTTGAGAACACAACACTGAAAACCATGCTGCCACATGCCAGAAATTTGTGCCACAGTTTAGCTGTCTGCCATGCCAGTGACTATCTCATGACTGCCCTAGGTGCTTGCTAGACAGCACAGTCTAAGAGAACGCACTGTAGCAGATGTCAGGGTGGAGACTGACCCTGGCTGTTGAGACTAGACAGTCTCTCCACACACAATTTGACTGACACGGGCTACATCCTCGGTGAATCCATCATTCCCCACCAGGTGGAGTTGTCTCAGTGCTTCTTTCCACTTGTTCTGCAGGCAAACAGAAACAAGAAATGTACAAATCAGTATTACTTTTATTTATGGTTGCAACACAGTAATTCTGTGCAGTGCTCGCTGGTGTGGGTCCTCCAGGCACTCGGATATCTACAATGATCTATGACACTCTAGTATAAACCATAATTAAATAAATACTTAAGTAAAGATTTTTAGTACACAACCATAAATTTGAAACTCACATCAACATTTCGACCACCATCGGTGGCTTTCATTGGGAACTGACAGCTGCCAATGGTGGTCGAAACGTCGATGTAAGTTTCTAAATTATAACTGCTTACCAAGAAAAATCGTTATTTAATTATTCGGCGAGAACAAAATTAAAACTGACTGAAATACGTACAAATACAAAACAAATATCGATTTTAATAATCCAGTCTGATGAACCTCTTCACTCAACAGATGCTGTACACTTACTACTTTAGTGCCGTCTATGCCAGCATCTAACAAATTAATTATCTTTGCTTATTTTCTCTAGTTTCCCAACATTCTGCCTGCCATAGCACTTCCACACTTTAGTACTAACAGCAGCAATTATTGCCAGCTTCATTTTACGACCTAACATAAATGTACATAGAATGAATAAAAGTAACAACTAAATCCAAATTGAAAATAACAAACACTGACATGTTAAAATAATAGTATCATGACGTAAAGGGTTGAGAACAGCCGTGAGAGGGAGAGCCGACCGCAATAGAAGGACACAACTCGTTGAAAGGATGTAACAGACCAAATTATGTCTCCCCTTACTCTACAATGAACCAAAAGAGAAGAAGACAACAACTACGTTATGTCAAAATGCTGTGTACCGTAATACCTCTATGTATCCGGACACACACAAATAATACGGTACAGAAAAATCATTATTTTTGTAGATTTTGAGTGTCAGAAAATTTACGGTGTCCAAATACACACGGTCATTAGGGTATTACTATTCAACCACTGATACACAATCAACACTGGACCCACCACAACACGTTCCTGGGAAACTGACCAACACTGACACCAGGTGGAGACACTTACTTGTGCTTATTCTTGTGTTTGTTCTTCCGGTGCTTTATTGATGCCTTGTGTACCCTCCCTCCGTGCACCCCTGGCACGGGCCCCCTGCCCGCCTCCCCGCTCCCTGTCTTGCTCTGTCCGCTGTGCACACCTCCGTTACTCAGATGGGCCGTGTTCGTGTCATTCTGGTTGTTCTCGTCATTGGCTAATGTAGGTGTCGCCGGTGGGCTTGCCGGTACCATCTCGCCTACACAAAGAGGATCACCATTCAGTCGTACGCGGTGGTGAAGTTTTTGTTGTAGTCGACTAATATGCCCACTGTAGTGTTCAAAATTAGTAAAAAATATGCTCCCCAATTCGCTCAAATTCCATCAATATGTGTCACATTTACCAGTGAAGGTAAAAGATTCACCAAATACATGAGCCTTGTTATTAAAATTGTTATATTACGATCTGAATATAAGGAGTAAGCTTTATTTCCGATGGTGACCATGTTACCTTTATTTTCAATGGACCATCAGAAACATATCCACTCCAACATCCAGTTATATCTATAGTTTTAGATAAGATATATATACAATTCCATACAATAAGTGACATGACATGAACTATCTATTTTACAATTTTTTTTTTCTTCAGAAAAAGGTAAATTTTGTTTCAATTTCATTTCAGAAAAAGGCAAATTTAATTTCAAACGACATTTTCCATTTCAGAAAAGGCAAATTCTGTTTCAAATGACGTATTTTCCGTTTCAGAAAAGGCAAATTCTGTTTCAAATGACGTATTCTCCGTTTCAGAAAAAACAAAGTCCGTTTCAAAAGACGTATTTTTCATTTAAAATGGCATACTGGCTAATGAAGCCCATTTTTGCTAAGAAAAGAAATCTTATTTCAAAGTTAACTTTGAAAAGTAATAAACATTCTGTGAAATATTTAAATGATCACAATGTTATGATCACTGCATCTAAATTATACTGTTTTACTCTGTGGTTAACTTTTCTAACAACATTTATAGGGTGCACGATGGATTTAACAGATAGTCTGCCGGACTAGCTGATTAAAAAAAACTAGTCCTGATATTGTTTTACTAGTCCTTAAAAATAAATGTGCCAGGTACCATCAATGATACTGTTGTAACATATATGTGTGACAGTTATGGCACATAGTAAAAAATGTATTAGAACTACAAAACTTGGACTACATCACACTGAGCCAGCTAACCCAGGCTGTTGTTATTACTTCAAGTTTTTTGGTTTAAAACCAGAATCTGTACACTTTTGCATGACAGGATGTGACAACTACATTTAATTAGCAACATGTCTTCAATGCGCTTAGCAGACAGCCAGACAATGATCATGAACTGGTTTATGTTAGTACTTTTCGCCAACATCCCTGTTTACATGAGTTGACACGAGGTAGCACGGGTGCCATAACACTTTGTAACGATTTGCCTTGCACGTTTTTAAAATCCTGCGTCATAAATCCAAAATAAATGAATACTGTTACACAGTAATCATGTTTGTTTCTAAATATCGCCAATAAAGTCGGTATCATTTAGGGTGTTGGTGATTCTACTCTTTCAGCGTTTACGGACTTTCTGTTCGAAAACGCAAATCCTGTTTCAAAATGCCAATTACGCGGAATTCCATCCGTTTTCCACAATCGTGGAATTTTTGTTCCAAATGGTAAATCCCATTTCAAAACCCGAATTCTGCGAATTCCGTCCGTTTTCCATGATCATAGAAAATCATTGTCCCTACAATGAGCACTGTGAATTCAACACGTATAAGAAGTCGACGTATCCACGCCAGCCTCACCCCTGAAGACCGGGAACGACAAGGAGAACAAGAACACAAAATTACTGTACCTAAGAAATGTTGAGCAGACCAACAACAAAGTAGAAACTTCAACAAAAAATATTCCTCATCTGTGGAAAGACTGGACACTAAAATATGCTGACACTTCTATAATAATAATAATAATAACTTTATTTATACACTAAAATCCAAAGTAGAACTCTGTTCAGTAGTGTTGACAATAGTCTATGACTTGATGAATAGTACTTACATTTCTCCAGCTGATCGGCAATTCCACTGACCGCCTGAAACAGCAACACAAAATGTAGCTGGCTGTCTGTCAGTTCAAATTTTCATTTCCAATTGAAAAAAACCAAATGCATACAATAAACGTACATAATGTAAATTCATTGCTTATTGTGCACTTTCCCCCAACATCAATAAAACATGAATAATATTAATAGTAAACAAATAGTAGTAAATTGTTTAGTAACTGAAGAATGTGCTATGCAAAAGCGAAACAATTACTACATTCATACGTCCAAATAGATCTTATCTGTTCCAATATCCAATTTAATTACACCATTTGTATTCTTCAAGGCAGTAATTTGTATATATCGGTTTTTTAGATTTCTGATAGTAACAGATGTTTTATATTATTGTCTAAACAATTCCATAACACCATATGACCATAGACAGAAATACAAGTTGACCAGATAACAAATATACGACAGATTGCTTGATATACCTTGTCAATTTTGTTCACGATGAATGAATGTACAATTCCGTAAGTAATTTATAGTATTATAAACAACCAACCGAGTTACCATCAGTGTTGCATGGCAAGAAAAAAACACAGTAATATGTTCTAATTAAAACTGAGTCAAGATCAGAGAGAATATATACAATGCCCATGGATAGCTATAATTTGACTATATAATGCACTTGGAAACCCTGCCAGAAATAGCATGAGCTGATCGTCACTGATGGCCAACGCTCTCTGCGACAGGCAACACTGACGTTCCTCATCCCACCAGGGTTCCCCGGATGAAATTTTTTAAATGCCAAATCTACTAACCAGCCTAATGAACCATATTACTATTAGACTGGCCAAGTGCCGTACACCTACCGCAGCGGAAGTGACAGATGACTTTGAGAAGAGCCGATCAGCTTCCTTGAATTTCCTGTTTCGTTTATCTGCCTTGCTGTTTGTATTTCTGAAATAAGCAAACAGTTCCCATCAAATTATGACGACTAGGTCAAACATGCGATGATGCTATGCATTTCAAGAAAATCATCTATTTTTGTTTATTATACTGTAAAAACCGATCCTTTTGAAAATAGGCACTTTGATAATATATTATTTGGTATGAACAAGTAAATAGTGATTTATGTTTACTGCCAAGTTGTAACTAATTTGTAAACATGAACAATATTCACGAGTAGTAAAATGCCAATGTTAAATGTATTATAATTTATAAAATAAACACATAGATCTACACTAAACTTTATCAGTTTATATTTCTCATCTGACATATATGTGACCTGCCAATTCTATGCATCTGTCACAGCAGTGAGTATTATGGGTATTGCAAAATGTTTGGTATCTTTTGGATTCCACTTTAAAAAGGTATTTCACCTGTTGAAATACCTTCAGTAGTTTATTTATTTTGAGAAAAAAATTGAAGCAAAATTTAATAAAGCAATGTTTTGAGAAACGCCTAAATGTCTATTATTTTTCAATGTGTGGATTTGTAAATGCATGTTTGGTTAGTTCTGGAGTATCTGTCGAGGAAAATAAACCAGACAAAGAAGATGGGACTTTAAGATATATGTGCATTTCTGCCAACATAAAAAATGATGGCACGTGACCTAGACACCTATTTTTGGCTTGTATGCTGAATAGACCTGTGCGACTTAAAACCTGGTTCGCTGTAGCGGGTTACATATTTAAATTTAGAGTTTCTCTATGAAGTCCTCTAGCTGCTATTATGATGATGCCACTCACTTTGTGTTGGTGAGATATCTGTCCCAGCCTCGGATCACGTTGCCATATTGCTGTGTGTCCTCCAAGTAACTCCCTTCAAATGCGTAGATCTGACGTTCTAGGTTCGCTAATGTCTCCTGCAAGTGAAACAATAAGAAATAGAAAACTTATTGGTAGCCGGATGACGGTATGGTGAACATGGTTGGTTCACATAACCTTCCCTCAGGCAAACAGGGGTCGATTACAATAATGATTACATTAACGGTTTAGCCATTGTCTGTACAATATTTACAGTAGTTTAGTAGTTAACAGCTGGAAGAGATTGGATTTTGTAAATTTGTAGATGTGATCAGTATTTACAGTGGCCAGCTAAGTGTGCACAAGAAAACTGTAATCATGAATACAATTACTCTGGCAAAGCAATCAAGTGGTATTACTACATTTCTGCTGTTTTGACCAACTGATGTAGTATAATTGCTAAAATTGTCAACGATTACACACAATTATGATTCCTCCCACCTCAGCACGACGCTAAATACACTCGTACAACCGAGACTGACAAGAGATCAGCCCCATCCTGAATCGATGGTGTGTGTCTGTGACTGTGTGGTCAGTGTTCTCAGTTACATTTTCTTTCTTTCTTTTTATTTATTTCTTTCTTAATAATAATAGCGAAAACCACAAGAGAATTTCCCCATGAGGGACAATAAAGGTATTTGAATTGAATTAACAAAAATTAAACTCGAAGAGTATTACATCAATTCACAATTGGCATAATAAATATTATAAATTAATCATATACAATTAATAATTGTATAATAGTAAATATATTTAGTTCTAAATTTAATCAAAACAGCTGACAAACTATGTTCAGGCAACAATAAATGTCTAAATCTGGGTCTGTGGGAAACACGGAAGTATATCGATTTCAATGGTAAAAATGGTGACCAGTCCCCATTCTTGCTTTGGCGTTGAACTGTTCTGCGGACTCGCCAAAATGGCGCGAAATCTAAATTTTTACTAAATATAAACAAACACGTTTAACAAAAAAACAAGTTTACTTATGCGTATTCTGTATATTCGCGTATTTCTAACATTGGTTTGTCGTGTAACTGTACTCCAACAAACATAACATAAAGAAAACAGTAGCACTGTGGACATATTCAGATTTGGGGGCGACAAAATATTTTAGTGCGTTTTACGCAACAACATTCCGCCACTCCGGTCCTGAATGCTACTTCCGGTTACAAAACTCAACCTGATTTGCTTCCAAAAATATATCATACAGCCGACAACCAACGTTTAAATGTTGCACGCTAGTAATATGAATTGTTACTTACCGCAATTTCTGCTCTACGTTTCACCAGTTCAGCTAATTCAGCCCGCGTATCAATAGATTGTGGTGTTCGTTGCGACGTCATGTTCGCTCGGAATACCTATACGGTACGCTGGCTTATTCTCGTATTTCATTGGCTGATTGATACGTTGAAAACATGGAACTCTATATGCCTAGTGGTTTCGTTGTTATGGTTCTACCCACAAAACTATCACGAATACACCTCTAGGAATATAATGAATTAACACTAGTCCACGCACTTGTTTGATGTACACCCTATTTTAATACTAATTAATGACGAACATGTAATAAAGGTGGCGTCACCTGGCGACCGACAACAACATCGATTTGTAATCCAGAGAGGGTAGTCGTGGGGGGAACGAAATTTCAAATTGCATCGCTCCTCCGAGGCTCGCAAAAAACAATGGCGGTCGAACCAAATTCATATTGAGTGGGCTGAGTCGAGCTGCACGGCTCCGATGTCGGATGTTGATATCAGAAGATCTTTGGGTGCTGCTAATTGAAGGTTTTTTCCGCCATCGCGCTGTTAGATCGCGGGGAAATTTTTTTGGTGGGCGTTATCTTTTCCCAACGCTGTACACTGGAAGCAATTTTTTAGGATAGCTGGATTGATAGCTTCTTGTCTGTTTTAGACACAGTAACAATTGTCTGCATAATGCGGCATGCACGTCGACAACTTTGGTTGGCCGAGAATTATACGTACCATTGGCATTAAGTCGGTGTGATGTTCCTCCTCCAATCAGCGTTTCCGCTTGTCCCTTGATGTTGAACACCATCGCTGTTGGGATGGAACGACGTACATTGGAAGGAAGCCAAACATAATCACTGTCAACATTTTATAATTTATCAATGCACAGCCACAGGGCTGTGTCAAATTCTTTCAGATCCAAATAAGAGCATCCGTGCCCGAGAGGTTTCAGGTTTTTATTACCTCATTTACCTCTAATAGTTTTGATAACCCACACAACTAAGACGTGTTTATAGATATTTCCACAGCACCAACAACACTCACAGCCGTGATAACACCCTGGGTTATTGACCGTCGCCATGGCCACAACCTGTTAACGCGAGCAGAACCGCCCTCACTTGCATCGAGGAAGAATCGAAGAAATGGATGTAGACATGTCGAAACAGCAACATCATTAGTTTGTCAGTTCGAAATACCATTATATCTGCCTCAGGATAATCTATGTTATGACAGAGGCATTCTGTTTGTACTTTACATACTATTAGTTTAGTTAACTAGAAGTTACGTCTAGTTACGTATTTTAATAGGTGGACGGAAGCACAGGCTAAAGCAAAGGGCAGTTAAATTGATTACTGCGGCATCACCTCTAAAGGTATCATTCTGACATGTTTTAAGGAAACACGTTTGGAAACAGATAATGTGCATAGCAATACGTAATTGCCAATCACATAACTTGCTTTACATGTTTTATTGAATGTATATATTCGAAGGCAGAAATTTACACAACATTTATAGGCTAATGGTTGGCACGGCTTCTGAAGTAGTCATTAGGTTAATAAATCGTATGCATAACTTATTTGTTCTGTTTCTGACATCACAGTTGCGCAATACATATACACTTACGTACTCATACAAAAACATGCAAATCTGCCAAGCCGTTTTGCCGTAAGAGGGAAATGAAGTCTGTATGGTAAATTGGTAACGCTCCCGTTTAAATACATCAGATGGTGGTATGTTTTTGTTTCAATATGCTAACAACACACATAAACAGTACAGACACATCTAAGATGACATAACTATAGTAAACTGCATAAAGTTTCACAAGAAAGTAAAACATGGATCATCTATCCATTAAAACATAACAAAAACTTAAATAAAAATATAAAGAATTTTGTTTGCGTTTTCCTTGATATTTTCCCCAATGTTTTTGACAATAATGATAATAGAACGATTATATGAGTATTCTGAAATGTCCATAATCCATTTTTCGGACATGTAACTAAACATCATAATACAGTGGGAATTAGTCCCTCGATCAATTTGATTATTTGAGAATCAACTTCAATATGTGCAGGCTTGGCTCATGGACTACAAAAACAACAAGTCTCTTCCATTGGTTTCTTAATTAATGAAAACACACAATAACATTGACAAAGGCCAATTTGACACAGCAATCTATCGTGATCCCAAAGAGCCACTTGTCATGCCAATTAACAACAAACATCTGAGGTACTGTGGTCGTGGGTTAGATGGGTGGACTGAGGTTTGAATCAAATCGTTTTGAAACTTGGGAAACTTCGTTCACTCGACGTACTTTACCATGGGAAATAAAATATCACATACAGGGGGTATACATGTAGCGTGCAGTAGATTCAATAACTGTAGACCCCACATAAGGAAACATTGAATATTAACCACTCCTATGTTAACCCTAGCGCAGACAGGGCTGTTTGGAATTCAACGTCATGATCACATGTCAACAACTCTACTGCATAAAAGGTTATACAAATGAGCACGCACGACTGCATTATTTATGTTGATTTGTAGTCCATCGGATAGTTGCAGGACAATCATGGCATTGTGCACTTTTGGATAAAAGCAAGACACTTTGTTCATCTGTTCTATACACCAAGGGAACCATTTTAAAGATGGGAGGCATTCCAGATTTTGCTGCGTTCAGAAATGACCACACTGGTGAGGCATACGCAGAAATGTCCACACTGGCGAGGCATTCGCAGAAATTTCCACACTGGCGAGGCATACACAGCCCAATTCCAAGTGTTAGTTGACGCCATTATGTCTTCCTTATAGTGTTCTTCAGTTTCTCTTCTGTGAGTTTTCAATATGAACAACAGCTTCTGGATGTAGTCGTGCACGTTGAGAAGATCGAGTTGAACAGCTTGCAAAGCGTGTGTCACTAACTCCAACTTCGCTGTATATTTCGCCACGATGACCAGGCACACAAAGAATGTCGACATTTCAGATGCGCACTGCAACTGGTGTGCACCTTGGCTGGTCTTGCCAGAAGCTGTAGCAGCCAGGATGCCTAGTTATTTGTGAATATCTTCGAAGTGGTTGGTGGCGATTCTGGTTCATCGTGTTATATATATATTATATATATATTATAAAATTATATATATATATATACATATGTATATTATAAAGATATTACATAAAATGTAAAGCAAACATAAAATTTAACTTACGAATATACGTCAAAAGAATTCAATTTTTTTAAATTGTGGTAACAGTCCAGCTATCACCGTGTGCACACGGCAGACACCATGATGCTGTTACATGTTGCATATGGTGTCACTGCTATGTAGTTCTTGAGATATGGGAATAATATGCTTTGACTGGCGCCATCTTTAAAAATGGCGGTTATAGGCATGTTAACGAAGGCAAAAGTTAAAGTTTTTGAGATCACTATCCTCTAATCTATTCAAAAACGTAAACTATATCGTTACATTTGCATTGTCGACCGCCATCTTTAAAAATGGCGGATGTGAATGTCAAAAAGTAACAACTCTGAATTCTTTGACCCCTAATACCAACATCTAGATAGCAATATTATTGCTCTATGTAACGCAGTTATTAAGATATTTATTCAAAAGTGCACAACATTTTCACATTTCCGCTTGGTTATTGGTTTAGCGGTGCACCTCATCGTTTATCATTTTGTTACACCAAAACACAAAACAGGATCTTCCGAAGACTATATGTCCGTGTCGGATTATAATGCTCGCAGTCATCATCTTCTGGGATCCTACAGTGACGTCGTATTCTTAATCTCCACAATGATTCTCTGTGAAACTGGTCTAATGTCACACGCACACACGCACGCACGCACGCACGCACGCACGCACCACGCACGCACACACGCACACACACGTTGATTATTATGTTTTAAATGGAGAGGTTACATTAAAATGTAATTACAAGTTTGTTTTGGTATTACCATCGTAGTCGCCTCGTAGAAACTAATTCATGTCTGAGTTCGTATTAATACACCAGTTTGTTGTCCGGCCAGATGTTTATCTTGTGACTAACAATACAGTCGCCCCACAGAAACGTTACCGAATTACCAACCAGTTATAATCCACAGTTTGATATCACAACTAACGACCTAGAGATGCCATAGATATGAAAATAGACATCTTGAAATGACCACAATATATTTCAACTGTTGTACAATTGTTCAAAGTCTAGTAAGCACACATACACACGCAAGCGCACACATACACGCACACTCACACATGTATTAACACGCACACACAAATGCAACCACGCATACACGTACGCACGATCGTATGCACACACGCACGATCGTATGCACACACGCACGCTCGCACGCTTGCACGCTCGCACGCACACCTAGCTATCAATACTTGATTAGGCCAACGGTGACTAACACGGAGGGTACATTGGTGTTGCACTGGCCCTGTAAGTTTAGTAGCTGGGATCCGCCCAATAACTACAAGCAGACAAACACGTTCTACTTGCTTGTATCACTGCCGGGCACTGCAGGGAAACTGTTCTAGTCTGGAACAATATGCAAGTCTTCACCGGATAAACAGGCCTGATGGAACATATAACATCATTATATCATTTATAATTTTAGAAGGTGCGTTTATAGAGTACGACATGTGTTGTCTTTCTGTAGTTTACATAGACATACACCAATGGTATCCTTGCCAACTTTTACACCATTGTGAGCAGGCTTACACATGTCACGCACGTTGTTAGGAACAGTTGGATGGGGCTGTACACAAAGTTGTAGTATGTTAGCATTAATAGAACAGATGACCTACATGGATATACAGTTAAATAAAAGAACATACTCTATTAATAACACGCCCGATTTGTAACAATAGTTTCGTAGATTCTAGTTAGCGCCCACTCGTATATATATTTGCCTCATACGACGATATGTTGACAGTTTTGACAAGTTTGAAGTCTATAATATCATATTTTATTGCCACGTGTTGTCTCATTCTGTAGTATGTACCTAGATATATACATTCATTCGTAGCAAGTTTTTAACCCACGCACAACCTCCTAGCAATTTTTCTCAGAACAACAAGCTTCGTCATGAGAACTGAACAGAACAACGAATGATGAGCCGTTTCATTATTTATCAAAATGTGTAAATCACACGATGCCGATGGAAAGGTATTCATCAGCACCCAAGGTCAGATATTTCACACGCACAGCGACACTCACACATGCAGGCGCATACGCACGCACACGCATGCACGCACGTATAAATGTGACACTCATCGAATTTGATTTGGAAATGGAATGAACTGAAACGGAAGTTTGAATGTCAACGCAATAATTAATGCCAGCGTATTCGCGATAACAATTAATAACATTAACCAAAATAGATGTTGATCTTAAACTTGTCTTTGGAAAACAATGTCTGATAATCATGTCAACCGTTTGACATTTGCCCAAACAACATACTATTGATTAATTTCTCCTAAGTAATCTGCGTGACGTGTGTAATGAACGTTTGCGCTTTATTTAAATAACTGGAAACGGTCTCTATTCATATATTCTTCAAAACACGACGTGACAAACTCAGCATGGGTGGATTCTATATCTGACTATTTCTGCTAAGGTGCGGTGAAATATAGGGGACAACAAGTTAAACCCGTAGTTGACTGCCTCAACAGAGCCCTAAAATACCTTCGTTGACCTGTTCCAACATAGTGTATATAATATTAATACATATATGCAAACTTTTGGGGACAGTCTGCCGGTATCTCCTCCCGAGTACCGAGGGCTACTCGTCTCGTTATTTGATTAGTAACTTCATAGACCCATTTTTGCATGATCTACACCGATGTACTAAACACGCACAAAGGTTGTTATTTACAGTTAAAACGTGCAGTGTTTCGCATTGGTTCAAACCACCAAACAACTCATAGGTCCGTAGCTGTGCTTTCATTAAGTGCGGCTGCACGAAAGGCTGCAGAGGACAGTGTCGGTGTTTCAAGGCCAAGATGCGCTGCACAATGCTGTGCCAATGCGGCGGATGTCAGTGGGATGTGTGAAATGTTTGGGAATCGTTACTGTAGATTTATAAGACATCATAATCTAACGTTTGTAGTGACATTGCCCGTTTTAGTGAATATCTAAGTAACACCCGTAACTTCGTCGCATCCAAATACACATGTTTTGACGCCAACGTCAAGGTTCAAGGATATGTAGGTATTAAGATACGGGAATGACATGTTGGCTTTGTCGGCCGCCATCTTTAAAAATGGCAGATATTTCAAAATAGCGGATGAATATTATTAAAATCAATGAAGATCAAACGTAATATATTTGAAATCATCGCATCTAAAGTACATACATTTTGACATCAACTTCGTGGCTCTATGTTATGTAGTTCTCGAGATATGGGAATAATATGCTTTGACTGGCGCCATCTTTAAAAATGGCGGATATAGGCATGTCGACGAAGGTAACACTTTTTTTTTAATCGCTATCCTCCAATCTATCCAAAAACGTAAACTATACGGCGCTACGTAACGTAGTTATTAAGATATCGTTACATTTGTATTGACAACCGCCATCATTAAAAAAAGCAGATGTGAATGTCAGAGAAGTCCAAAAGTAACCGTGACACACTGACTGTTACGATGCCAGTCTGGGCTCGTCCGTGTACTGCGAAATGTATACGTACCTCTGAATGCGCAGCCGCATACGGGCGCTTTCGTACTGCCAGCCATGTGCTCTATCGAAACTAGAGTTTGTGTGTTCGTTAATAAAACTACGTTTATTCCTACATAAACAGTGTTAGGCCAAGTAAAAAAGAAAATAGTTTCTCGTCTGGATTTTTTCTCTCAAAAGGAGGCGGGAGGCCCTTATTATTTACTATTTGTCAATATTTTGTTATTTTTAAAGATGGCCACAATGTCTTAGATGTTTAGTGTTACTGATTTAAAGACACTGTAGCTTGTCCGATGTAACGTGGAACATACCAGGGATGTGATGTATGTTACTATAATTACTATTATTTTAGCTGGATTGACAGATAAAAAAAAAAAAAGTGGAATATATATGTTCCATGTTACACCGGAATACAATTTAAATTGATTAAATAAACAAAACACAATGTTAAATGTATTTAATACACAGCAAAAGGTGCCACACTGTACGGATTTCCCGCATACAGTACGGATTTTTTAAAATACGGCAATATCCAGTTTTAATACGGATTTGCTGCAAAATGTAAGCAAATGTTAATTAATGTAGGTATATTTAGTAGCCTGGCAAATGGCAACACTCGCTCGGAACAAGCATGTTAACCAATACAAAAATACTACAGTTTCAAGTTAAAATATGCATTTCAAAACACAAAATGTGGCATGTCTGTAAAAGCAACCACCCATTGCCAAACGTACACATGCATATCATTCGCCTGCAGGTTGCCGAGGTGCGAAGGCTCTAGTCACTTTCTTCTTGGCCACTTTGCATTTCACCTCACATTCCTCACAAAGAGGATAATGGCCAACCGATGTTGTAACGCTATGTTACATAGTACAACATCTCAATGGGCATTTTAGTTGTTAGTTTGTCGTTGACCTTCACCATGTCAAATGTGTTCCCTTCTCCAGGATCATTGACGTCTTTGATGCATGCGCCACATGTGTGTAACATCACCTCCCAGTTCCTCTCCAGTTATTATTTCTCTTCTGGTTTGAGAACGCGGGCAGCATAGAGGACACGCCATTTCAGACATCCTTCACACTTATACAAATTGAAAGTGGATAAAAATTGCAATTAGCCAGTTCACAATAAATAAAGCAGTTTCCGTCTTACCTTATTGTGGTAGGCATGGTTTGACTACTTATCTCTCTGTTACAATTGATTGGGTGTTTATAACCTGTGTGGTTAAACAACCAATCACAACATAAATATTTCAACCATGACAAGTTGGAGGGCAGAGTCATACCATCTTTGATGCAAAGTTGTATGCGTTGTCATAAAGCTTTGTTGTGACGAACATATATATTCATTTGTAAATAATGAGTCATTCCAATTATTCAATTTTAGGGTGTGACATGTATTGCGATTATCTCACTGACGACGTAATTGACACAATGTCTTCTAGACATTCGTTCGGGTTTGCCGACACGTCCAACTTGTCCTTACTTCCACCAATATTCACTTTTTGTTGAAGACAAACTAAAAGAAATGAGACCTTAAAACAACAACCTTTTCCAAAAACCATTTATCTTAATTGGCTGAGGCTATATTGGACAAAACATCCAAAATTATCAAGCAAGAAAAGGCAAGAGACAATAGCAGACATGTCGCGCAAGCGCTATAGTTTCGTGCACGTGATTAGCCTAGATTCCAGACTTGAGTATGCGGTCCTTGGAGCACGGGGCACGTAACAAGCCAATATCGTTCCTATTTTAAACTCTATAGAAGGCATACACAGATCTGAAAAGCGTTTAAAATAGCGAATTTTGTTAATAATAAATAGCAAAAAAGGAGGCGGCAGATAAAAAGGAAGCGGGCGGGGACGAGAAACTATTTTATTTTTTACTTGGCCTTAGCTTTCAACAGAATCAAGACATGGTGTCATGAAGTGTTACCGACGTCGGCCAAGCTAACCTGCAGCGAGGGAAAAGGAAGAAAATGGCGAAATTTGACCCACCAACAAGCTTGAACTTTGCTATTCCTGGCGAATGGCCAGTTTGAACGATTCAGGATAGCAAC
This sequence comes from Escarpia spicata, assembly GCA_963995525.1. Lineage (NCBI taxonomy): Eukaryota > Metazoa > Annelida > Polychaeta > Sabellida > Siboglinidae > Escarpia > Escarpia spicata. Next base: position 7,620,767 of record OZ023218.1, read on the forward strand.
GAAACTATCCGCGGAAGAGGAAATCGTACACTTAAGCTCACTTGTATATGCTATGGGCATAGAAGCCGAGAACATCTTTCGATTGTTCACATTCACAACTGCCGGTGATGAAAATAAATATGACGGTGTAAATAAAGAAGTTTGACGAACATTTCGTTCCTACCGTCAATGCCATTCATGAGCGAGCAAGATTTCACCAGCTGAGCCAGAAGCCTGGGGAATCAGTTGATTTTTTTGTTCGTAACCTATATGAACTGGTAGAGCGATGTGAACTTGGTGCACTGAAGAGCGAGAACATCAGATACTGACTGGTCGTAGGGATCAATGACAAGGGACTTTCTGAAAAACTACAACTGAAATCTGACTTTGATTTAGAAATAGCTATTCAAATCGGAAGTGGTAAAAAGTCAGATCAAAGATCAGAGTGCAGCTACTGCTAGAGAGCTGGAAGAAGTGACATCTAGACAGCGAGACCGTAGAGGGAAATTCAACAAGTCATCGTGGACACGATCCCATACCAACAAATGGCATGACAGATCACAGTCACAAAACACTAGTTTGCCAACATGTAGAAACTGCAACCGGAAACACCATCTCGATGCAAGATGCCCCACAGCAGAAAAGCGATGTCATAGTTGCAACGAATACAATCATTTCCAAGTGCGCTGCAAGTCAACAAAGAATGTCCGAGGCGTTCGCGAAGTAGTCTCATCAATGTATTATGACCAGAATGATGCATTCTTCCTAGGATCCGTCACGTGTATCACTGAAGCTGACGAATGGGCAATAACTCTCCAGATAAATCATTCTGCTGTGAAATTCAAAATTGACACAGGTGCAGATACCACAGTAATGAGTGAAAGTACTTACATGGCTCTTCCCAGTCGACCGAAACTGTTTCCTACGAGTTTCACACTAAACAGTCCTGGAGGTACACTTGAATGCAGAGGCCAATTCACAAAGCATACCTCTCACAAGAGACATATTTGTTGTTGCTGGAGAACGAGTGAATAACTTGCTCAAGGAATGGGGCTATTGAAACGCATAGAAGAAATCAATAGTGACGTCTTCACTCTACCGGGTCTCATGAAGTGCGAGCCAGTGAAGATAACGTTGAAAGACGATGCAAAACCGTCCAGTATTACTACTGCAAGAAGAGTAACATTTCCGCCACTTTCTAAAGTAGAAACCGAACTTATCCGGATGGAAAAAGAAGGGATTGTCGAAGAAGTTAGCGAACCAACAGACTGGTGCGCGCCAATGGTTCCAGTTTTGAAGAAAAACGGAAACATTCGCATATGTGCATGTTCACCAAAACCTATTGGAGATATTGTTGCTAAACACGGCATGGAGCATCACTGTTATGCTGATGACATTCAAATCTACCTCACGGTTGAACGAGATGAATCAATTGTTGCGGCACTGGCTAAGGTGGAATTGTGTGTTGCGGAAGTGGCTGCATGGTTGACTAGAAACAAGTTAAAACTGATCACAGAGAAATCCGAGGCGATCGTTTTTTCTCCAGCGAAGAAACGCGGCAGTCTGCCTGCCAATGTATACATCACTGTAGCCGGCCATCGAATTCAACCATCATCGTGCGTGCGCAGTTTGGGTGTGGTATTTGATAGCAACCTGAAAATGGAACAGCAGATTGCCAACACTGTGAAAAGCTGCTACTATCATATTAGAAACATTGGGCGAATTCGGCCACATCTGACGGACGAATCATGCAAGACACTTGTTCACGTACTAGTGACATCCCGTTTAGATTATGGGAATGCACTTCTGTATGTTCTTCCTCACCCTGTGATGCACCGTCTACAAAGGGTGCAGAACTGTGCCGCTCGCCTAATTACTCGCACGAGGAAATACGAACACATCACGCCCGTGTTGCAGCGTTTACACTGGCTACCCGTTCATTTGAGACCGACCTACAAAGTGCTGGTGTTTGCGTATTGTGCCTTGAATGGTCTAGCGCCGGATTGCATAAGTGAGTTAATTGGCTACCGTCCCAGCAACAGAACTCTCCGATCTACCTCGCAGCCTCGCCTTTTGTTCGTACCGGCCTCACAAACTGTTACTCATGGTGATCACCCTTTCGCGGTTTGCTCGGCGGTTCTATGGAACAATTTGCTACTAAACAAGCGTTTTTGTGTGCTTTCTACTGATAAATATATTTTTGTTTTATTAGTTTGTTAACATATTTATGGTTATTCTTCTTGTATAAATAAATGTATTTATAGTAGTTTTTAAGAATGTCTTAATTTATTTAAACGTTTTTTTAATGATCACTCTTTTTATATATTTTTTTGTAACTATATTTAAGGTAATGTTATATATATATAATGTTTTCTTAGTTAGCATTTCTTTTTATGTAAAATACTATTATATACGTGTGCATGTATGTGGGCAATTTTAATTGATTGGGCACTATATAAGTACTTTTATTTATTTATTGATATGTGTTGATTTGAAAAAGTTAAACGAAGCCGTCAAACGTGAAAGATACGTTTTACCAACACTGGAAGATGTAGTATCGAAACTTGCAGGAACAAAGGTATTCTCCACACTCGACGCAGCAAATGGGTTTTACCAGCTACCACTTGACGAAGTGGAAAATGCAACTTAAAAACATTTGTATAGCCTATCTCAGTGTAATTCCATTCATGGTACACGAAAAATGTATTGTGAACACGTTCATCACGCCGATGGGTCGATTCTGTTTCCGACGCGTTCCGTTTGAGATAACGTCAGCTTCGGAAATCTTTCAAAAGAAAATGACTGATTTGCTTGGCAACCAAGAAGGAGCCGAAGCATACATGGACGACATTCTGATTTATGGTGCAAATGTCGAAGAACATGTTCGTCGACTGCATGAGGTTCTCGACAAAGTGAAGAAGGCAGATCTATAAAAAAACCAGGTACAAGTGTCGTATCCGTTAATATGAGATACCGTATTACGAACACATCATCAGTGGTGATGGAGTACGAGTGAATCCAGACAAGGTACAAGCAATTCATGACCTTGCTGCTCCGACAGCCTTTACGGAGTTGAGGCGTTCGTTGAGGATGATCAACTACTTGGGAAGATTCCTCCCTGAACTGTCCGCAGTCATGAAACCAATGACAGACTTGTGGAAATCAACCAGTGCGTGGTTATGGGGTCCTCAGCAAGAAGAATCAGAGTGAAAGACATGTTGACATCGACGCCAGCTTTAGCCTACTTCGATCCAACCAAGCCAACGACTGTGAGTACAGATGCCAACAAGTATGGCATCGGTGCAGCTCTCTTTCAGGATCGTGATGGCCTTTTAAAACCAGTGGTTTTCCGTTCCCGCACGCTGACCTCAAGCGAAACAAAGTATGCTCAAATTGAGAAATATATTTCGCAGGCGTCTGGGCTTATGAACGTCTCTCGAGATAATTGATCGGTTTGGACTCTTTCACACTATTCACTGATCACAAACACTCAGGATCTCGACAGAGTCCCAGTGACATGCTAACGTCTTCTCGTGCGTTTAAGGAGATTCAACGCCAAAGCTGAACATGTCGCAGGGAAACATCTGGTAGTTCCTGACACACTGTCAGGCAGTCTCATGACAATCAGCGAACTTGTGACAACAGAAGAAGATGTCGAACTGTTCGTCAAACTCATCGAAACCACCAGACCAATTGCTGATGCTAAGATCCAGAAGATCAAGAGAAATCTCGCAAAGACCCAGATCTTCAGACAACCATGAGATTCACAAAGCATGGTTGGCCAAATGCTAGACAACATCCACGAGGGACATCAGGGTGTGACAAAATGCACTGAGCGTGCCAAGATGACTGTGTGGTGGCCAGGCATTTCGAAAGGGGTCGAGAGAAAAGTTAGAACGTGTGACTTGTCAAATCCATCGATCATTTCAGCAAAAGGAGCCATTGAAAGCAACCACAATGCCTCTAAGACCTTGGCAGAAGGTATCTGCAGACCTCTTCCAAATCAAGCAACAACAGTACTTGGCCGTGATGGATTACTATTCACGTTACCTGGAAGTCGCGCATCTCCTGAACATTTCGAGTGCTACAGTCATTGGGAAAATGAAAAACATGTTTGCAAGATGGGGTGTACCGGAAGAAATCGTTTCGGGTAACGGAACACAATGCACCTTCGCAGAGTTCCAGAACTTGTGGTGTGTTTACTCGCTGACTTCGACCGTTAGTCAGTTTCAAAGGTCGATTCCGAGCAACGAAACCGACTGTCTGATTACCGACGGGCCTTTTTCATCTATTGATGTATACAAATTCGTGAAACGTAAAACTGAAAACCAAAACTACGTTGTTGGCCTATATTGCATGTGAAACAGTGCTCATCAGTTACGCGGTCAAAGAAAGGGTACGCGACAGAAACAATCGAAGCAGCCACGGACTTTGACGGTGGCTATGGAGACTAAATCCAATATGACAAAGCACATTCTTTTACACCACTGCCTGCTACACGGTTACGATATTTTCCGAAATGCTCCGCGCCGACCAAACTTCCGTTGTCTGCTGGGGCATGTGTTAATTAATCATCTCTTCCAGAAGCTACGAAACCAAGTCGAGAACCTCTGCAAATCAGCTACAGGAAGGGTTTCAGAGGACAGTGAAAATACCTCAAACACACTGTCCTGTGTGATTCTGGTGGAGAATACGCTATAACCTAATAAACGATAATAGAAACGATAATACTACACGGGTTACTCATCATTTTATTCACAGTTTTATTTATCACCAGCTAATGTTCACCCTGGCAAATCACCTGTTTACATTGGAGCAATGTGGTGCAATGTGGTGCAATGTGGTGCAATGTGGTGCAATGTGGTGCAATGGTGGTTACCCAGGTGCCCTGTGTAGGAGAAAGACCCTCCAGATAAAACACATATACCAAAAAACATGTAAGTAAATAACTCTAAATGTGTGTGTATTACGAAATGTATCACCAATTACTAAATCAGAGGTCAATGGTCAAAGAAATAAATCGGTGGAAATGTACGTACAATATAGTAACGTACGTTAGTGTATTAATATATACATCCCCATGCATACGATCGACCATCGACAAATTACGGCGTTGATTCCGCAAAGTTAAAAGAGTTTGGGATATATCACAATGACGACTGTTAATAAAGTGGAAAATGCAACTTAAAACATTTGTATAGCCTATCTCAGTGTAATTCCATTCATGGTACACGGAAAATGTATTGTGAACACGTTACACAAATATGTAACTACACATCTTCCTTTGGGCATGCTCTAGTTGTGCGCCAAATTGAATGCTTGTCTTACACAAGTGACACTTGTCTACATATCAGCAGGACCATAGCAGATTATTAGTTTAACGTAGTTGAATGACGCAATGGTCAAGCGACCTACGCGGAGTGACGCGGTGGTCAAGCGACCTATCGTAGTCCAGGTGCACGCCCATTTCAGATTCCAGTAATCCAGTATGGTTTTCTTCCTGAAGTTGAATATAAGAGGCAAATCTACCGCTGTCGATATCCAGAAGTATTTTTCATCCTGCAACTGTCACTGAACGCAAGAATCACACGAGAGTCATGAAGCAGACGGTCTACTATTTGATTGCTGTTTCCCTTCTCTGTGCTGGGTCGCTTGTCTCAGGTTGGTAGTTCTTTCCTACTTTTCGTTTTACCAGCAACAGCCGACAATACCCACGTACACATATTTATACATATTTGCATGCATCTATTTGTAGAATTTACCCATATGAAGCGATTCTGATGTACTGCTACCGCCTGTACTTCTTTTCCATTACGTGATTATCCAGCACTTCCGGTACACTTATTTGGTAAATTATAACTATTATATATAGTATAAACATTATTAAATAAAGAAACTGTTGACACCATAATTATTCAATGTTGGTAATGCTGAATTCAACTAATGCCAATTAAAAGAGAACACACACCCGAACCATTTGTTTAGTGACCGTTAAGCAAAACATAGGAGGCTTCTGCAAACGATCCTAAAGGTGAAATATTTGCAGGGCGCTCACTGCAATCGACGGACGAGGTTGCGCCTACAGAAACGAGCAACGACTCGAGTCGCACGGAGAACTATATGCGCAACTTCTGCAGTTTCTGCACAATGTTTCCGGTCTTCTGCGGCAAACATTTGGTGTTCTGCCACTACCAAGACGTGATTTAGAATCTGCAATGTCATCGAGTTTCGCGGGTAAGTTATATACGATATTTGCAGAGTTTTCGAAGCTACTGACTGAATGCGTTGAGTTGAGAATTGCTGGTGTTGAACTGTTATTTAAATTGAACTTTATATTTACATTTGGAAGGTTTCTTACCCCAACGAATGAAATATTTTTGTAATTCGTGCATAATATAAAAATGGAGCAAACGCTTAATTTATAATCCAGGTTTTGGTTTGCGCATGCTTTTTTAACTGTGCCCTTTTTCTAACAGCACTCCTCTTGCTAATATATTTTGGGGCTAAATATATATCCCCCACCAAAATATTGGGTGGCTCAGCCCAATAAGCCCCCCCCCCACCGGTTCTTATGCCTATTAGTGACATTCATGCATTGGTCGTGTTTTATTAATATTGACTACGTGTTTCGAAACACGTTGTTATTTGTAAGCTATGCTTCAAATGGGCCGTCAAACCATGGGCATTTCTACTCGAACATTACCCCCTGGATATTACCCCCGGATCTTACCTCAGGATATTCCCCCCTGGGACGGAAGCCCCACAAACAATACCCCCCAGCTAGAACAATACCCCCACTAGGACCAGGTACACCAGCAGGGCCAACGCAGTAGTAGCTGACTACGTCCACTGCCCCCATCATGGTATACCTCGTATCTATTACCACACACTTCATCAGGTAGAAGTCCCTCTAACAGTACACACGCAAAAAGTGGCTGTGGTTTTTCTAAAGTATAATGCTTTCGTAATTAGTATATGATTCCTTACTAGTAATATAACCAACGAATATACACATGTTTATAGATTGCAAATAAAAAAGAAAGTTCTCTTTGTAATCGTCTTCTTTATATCGTTTCTTGTTTTAGTCGGAATCAACTGTATCGAACATTTATTGTAATGTCTGAGGGGGTAGTATATGCACTACTTCTTATGGCATTATTCCCTTGGGGGTATTGTTCGGGGATAATATTACGCTTAAAATATAATTGCGTAGAACTTGTTGCGAGTGCGACGATATTCCACTTAAATAAACCTTTCTTGTTATTTTGTTGCAGTTCTGAGAATCCGCCTAAACAGAACACACGTAAACGAGACCATTCCCAGTGCTATCATCCTCCACGATGTCCTGCACATTCCGTCCAGCACCTACAACCATGCATGCCTGGCACATTCTGTCCAGCACCTACAACCATAGATGTACTGCACATTCCGTCCAGCACCTACAACCATAGATGTACTGCACATTCCGTCCAGCACCTACAGCCATGGATGTACTGCACATTCCGTCCAGCACCTACAACCATAGATGTACTGCACATTCCGTCCAGCACCTACAGCCATGGATGTACTGCACATTCCGTCCAGCACCTACAACATAGATGTACTGCACATTCCGTCCAGCACCTACAGCCATGGATATACTGCACATTCCGTCCAGCACCTACAACCATAGATGTACTGCACATTCCGTCCAGCACCTACAGCCATGGATGCCTGGCACATTCCGTCCAGCACCTACAGCCATGGATGCCTGGCACATTCCGTCCAGCACCTACAGCCATGGATGCCTGGCACATTCCGTCATACAACTAGAGCCGTCGGCCTATATATCCTGCGCATTCCGTCCAGCAAATTGTCTACTGACATTTGATCGTCGTACTTTATAATTATAGTTTATGACATTCTTATAATTATTCTATTACTTTATCCAGTATTTTATGTTTGACAATATTATTATAAATTATGTTGTGCAAAAAGGTATGATTTTCCGCAGGTGAAAACGACACGATTCTATATATGTGATTGTGTATCTAAATGTATGTCGTAGGTATACATATAGTTTGCGTCCGCTGTACACAACTCGCGAAATGTACAGCTAAAATAAACTAGTTTTGTGAAACTGTCTACCTTGTGTGTTGACATTGTTTGTGCATTGACCCAGTTCATTGTAATTATCGTCGAGATGCCAGGGAGAGTTCAGCATGACATCACACAGCGACCGGCTTGTCAAGTTGTTGTCCATACATTCGCCATCCCGCTATTGATACTACATCGTGGAGACACAGCAAGTTATCCGGCAAACTTCGAGTGTTGACGATATATGAAGGAACAAAAGGGATATAGGCTGACAAAAGTATGACTGCTGTGGAGTAAACACGGTGACACTTACATCAACACCAAAGGATGTTGTGGTGGATAAGTAGTCAAATTTTACTTGTGTATTTTGAAGAAAGAATACGCCACATCCTAACGTCCAACTGAAATGGGGCACAGACCAATTGATCTGCAGTTTGTGCTGCACATAGGTGTATACACTGTCTCCTTACTTCTTAATGAAGTTGTACGTGAAATGGGAATGAATAAAGATAAAGCAACATGATATCAAATCAGTCGGGTTTAGCCAACATATGTTAGCATGGATAATGCCATTTACCATGTCTAAAGGGAAACAAAAGGCATCTTTTTGGGCCTATGCATCTAAAAGAGTTAATACAAAATTATAATCAGCAACAACAATTAAGAATACTGAAAATAAATGTTGAGTAAACCACAGACGTGATATTGTCGATTGTAGTTACAAATGGTTAAATTATAGTATTGCCCTTTTCCCTTTAAAATTAGAAACAACTCACAACCGGTTAAGTCATAGTTTTATACAAGCGCAGCAACATAAATAGCGATACGATTCAACATTCTACTTTAAAATACTGTCTGTGAAACTGTACATCGATGTGCGGAACATTCTGTGTATCATCGTCTATTCCTGCTATAGCAGAGTTGACAGCAAGACAGAGTCGCTGTTGTTATCGACTGAGGCCATGCTATCGCAATGCGGTCGGTCGCTATGGTGGCCGCCATCTTCGAGAGAGCGTCCATCTTGACTTTCAATATCACATGTACTGCTAACTCTGGAAAGTCTTATGTCGGATCGCCCGACTCTTTTGCAGAACTTCCTGTAGCGGATCGCCATTTCACGTCTCCTCGCCTGAGCTTTTCTGAAACTTCAAGTCGCAACACCAATCTGGTTAGAGTGCGTGCTGCGCGCGTGCGCGTGTGTGTATCTGCGTGTGCGTGTGTGCGTGCGTTAGTGCGCGTGTGCGCACGTGGGTGTGTGCACGTACGTGGCGCATTCTTTATAATTTATAATTATTATGTGTGTGCGTGCGTGAGCGTGCGTGCGTGTACCATCTATTCACTTCCACGCATTTTATTCCTAGACGACATCCTCAATTACGATCGTAATAAAGTCAGAATTCGGTTAGTGAAAGGGGATCTTAATTACAACAAGGATGCACAGGCAGCGGTAAAAGCTTGCATTGGGAGATGTTATAATACTACTTACGCAAGGATGCCAGACGCGAGCAGTATGGAGAGGAATCCGAGGGAAGCAATCACACACCCAATAGCTACACACGCCTTTCTCGTAGGGCCTACAAAGGGAAGTGACGTCACAATCACGCGACCAATTACTATACATGCCTTTCCCGTTAGGCCTACAGTGACGTCACAATCATGCGCTCAGTTGCTACACACGCCTTCCTTGTAGGGCCTATAAATGTAAGTGAAGTCACAATGACGTGCTCAATAGCTACACAAGCCGTCCTCGTAGAGCCAGCAAAGGTAATTGACGTCACAATCACGCGCTCAATAGCTATGTATATGTTGGGCGCATTTGCTGGATCTGCGCAATTTGCAGATTGCGCAGCGTAATCCTCGTAAACGCGGAGATCCTCAGATTGCACAGTTTGCACAGATTGCACAGATCCAGCAACTGCGCTTAACATAAATTTGACGTCTGCAAAACCCCGGCACCTGGAATAGGGCTTACAAAGGTAAGTGACGTCACAACCATGCGCTCAGTTGCTACACACGTCTTACTCGTAGGGCATACAGATGGAAGTGACGTCACAGTCAAGCACACAACAGCTGCACACGTCTTTCTCGTAGAGCCTACAGAAGTTAGGGACGTGACAGTGAACACACTCTTTCAACGCTCAAGCAGATTCGTATTCACGGTTAGATAATAAGAACTTGTCTTATCGGTGAAAGTAGTGACATGTGGAGATGCCATCATTGTGTACATGTCTCAGTCTATTCGAGAATAAACATAGAAAACAGTTTTGTATTGCTTGTTTAATATGTTAAAGGTTTTACTTGTTGCAACTAATCATCTTCACAACATGTATGTAATATGCATAGGTCAACATTTACAAGAATCGCTGCACCGTGGCAATGACGATAAAGCAATAGAAACGTTGTCTTGTAATGTTCTACAATTTACTACATTTCACTCTTACCAGAAAGAAGGAGAGAGTTGACCAGAAAAGCGGAAAAAGATACGAATTGAGTGATATGAATCCCACCCCGCAAGGGAGCAAAGTGGAAGGAGAACTTACCAGCTATACATTCGTAGTCTATAACGAGGCCGGAATCTTTTTGTGTCTCTCCGCGTCTCGAGATGTAGAACAAGCAGTCAGACACGGAGGAACAAACGGCCTGGAACATAACGTAGCCTCATGTAGGCTCGCTACGTTACACGTCACACACGTATGGGGATTGATCCTACATGACAGTGCACGTTTATGTAAGCTGTTATAAGCTGGCTGCGTAACATGTAACACTGGAAGGAAAGTATCCTGTAATTTAACGTAGTCTTTTAAGCTGGTCACGTTACAAGCAAACGTACTGTAATGTTTTATAATATTTTTAAACTGGTCACGTTACAAGTTACACACCACCACGGAGAAACAAACATCCTGTAACATAGTACGCTTCTGTAAGATGGTTATGTTACAAGTTATACACCACCACGGCGGGCCAAACATCATGTAACATAAAGCAGGCTTCCGTAAGACGATTATCTTACAAGTTACACGCCAACACGGAGGGGTTAGAATCCTGTAACCGTAGATGTTTAATTAAAGAATTGCTGGAACACAATGTAAATTTATATAAGCTGGTCACGTTGTAAGTTTAAGTCTAACACGCCAACATGGAAGGGGCAACGCTAACCTGGAAGTGGCAAGGATCCTGTAACGCAAGGTAGATTTATGAAGCTGGCAGCATTGCAAGTTACACGTCGATGTTATTCAATTGGTGCACAGACAACCAAAGCGATTCATCTGCCATATCATAATCCGTTGTTGTGTTAAGTGTGGATAATTTGGTGAAATATATATGTGAAGTTGTGCAGTCTATGCTTACAGTGATCTTGCAACATCGTTTTACGATGTGTTTATACATATAGAGGCTGTGGTTATTCACGGAATATCGTCGTTTAATGCGAGAGTTGTCCAGACAAGTAGCTGATGGATGTGCGCAGACGGGAATTGCGTCTGTGTGTGTGTGGGGGGGGGGGGGGGGGGCAATGTTGTGAACGCCTGATGGTAGCCACACACGGTAAGTATGTCTGTCTACGAATAAAAAAGGTAAAGGTGAATTCTTATATCGCACGTTATCGAATCCACAGGATAGCTCGGAACGTGTCACACTTCATCCTCTGGCAAACCAGTTTATTCAAAAGACAAGTCGACTTCAACCACGCCACGATTACTTCGCAAAGACATTTCGTTCACATTATAGCCAGGTACTCATTTTATACTGCTGGGTGATTTGAAGCGACATGAGTTGAATAACATTACCCAAGCTTCGAATTTCGAAACTGCGGCAAGATGATTCATATTCTCTGGATTGAGAGTCTGAAGTTCTTATCGCTACGCCACCACATCCCACGCCCCCAATAAGAACTTACCTTGGCATCGGCGCATGCCTCGTCGCCGATGCACGGGTTTGACATGGCTTGAACTGGCACGTGGACGTCGTGCGTTTGCCCGCGGCACGAGAAACCCTCTGATTGGTCGGTAATGCGAACGTTCCTGACACTGATGACATCATCCCAGTGACACTTGAGGTGAACGAATGATCCGATGCAGCCGTACAGTCGAATGACGTCTGCGGAGACAAACGAACGACAGGTCCTGGAATAATTATTATTCAGAGAGGATAGAATAATATACGTATTACATACGTGTTTTTTTAATAAAAGCTCCAAGAATCCGCACCCCTCCGAGATATGTGCAATTTCCCCACTGCGAGCGTGCTAAGCAGTTCCTTCTACACAGTCATATTATGTTCTTCTGCTAATACGACCGAAAAACATGTGCGTGCGTTCGTGTGTGTGCGCGTTGTGGTGGCTTTTCAATTGTATTGGTTTTCTCTGTGTTTTCTGTTGTTATCAATGCATGTTTGTTTGTGGACTTGTTGTAGAGGTGGGGTAGTATTTGTGGACTTGTTGTAGAGGTGGGGTAGTGTTTGTGGACTTGTTGTAGAGGTGGGGTAGTGTTTGTGGACTTGTTGTAGAGGTGGGGTAATGTTTGTGGACTTGTTGTAGAGGTGGGGTAGTGTTTGTGGACTTGTTGTAGAGGTGGGGTAGTGTTTGTGGACTTGTTGTAGAGGTGGGGTAGTGTTTGTGGACTTGTTGTAGAGGTGGGGTAGTGTTTGTGGACTTGTTGTAGAGGTGGGGTAGTGTTTGGAACATCCGACTCTCCGTGGAGAGAATGTATGTTCAAATAAATCGTTGCCGTTTTCATGCTTGGACAATTTTCTTCACTCTATGATGCTTCCATCTGCTCGATTGTACTACTCTCTTAAATGTGGCGCGTCAAAGGTGGATGTGTGTGTGTGTGTGTGTCTGTGTGTGCGCGCGCATGCATGCGTGCGTGCGTGCGTGCGTGCGTGCGTGCGTGCGTGCGTGCATGCGTGCATGCGTACATGCATACACGCGTGCTCGGACAAATTTCACTCTCTAAGGGCAGCTCAAATTAAAGATATTTTCTTTCGTAAAGTTGGTTCACTTCGCGAGGAAAATGGATAAATAGAAAATATGTATATAAGCATTGTCTATCATGAAAACAACAATGACTAAACTTGCAGACGAATTCACGCAAGTAAGCAAACTAAAATAGCTTACTCGGAAAGCCCAAAATATCTTTTGATGCTATAAGCGAGCAAACGCTACACAGAGTAACGCATGAACTCATAAAGTTACCGAAAGTTACAAACAAGCTATACTTTGGTACGCTAGTCTGTTTGTTGCACCGAACAACATTCTCAAACTTAGGCATCTGCGGTGACGTGGGCTTGCCTAGTGACCGCCTCCCAAAGACCACCCTCAACTGAAGGCAAACGTAGACCTAAATAAGGATGTCATCAAAAGAGATCTGAGAGGCTGTGATATTGTCCCTTTGCACTGGCAAACAATTGTTGGTAACACGTATACACGGCTAGTCAGTCGTACAGGCGGGTTTGTTACTGACATCGAAATGTAAGTTACTGGACTAACGTGGATTTCAGGCGTCGTGTGGGAAATAAACCAGCTTGAAGCAAAATAGAACCATTATTCAAATATTCTAAGGACGTGTGGCATTGTTTGATCATCCCTAAGTTAAAACATGCACTTTAAATTGGTGCTAGCTGCTAATATCACAAAATCAATACTGCGAATACTTCCCGGCAGGTATCCATGATGTCTAAAAGACAGCTAGCGGCCCACGTGCACGCACAAGAGCGTTTGACGTAAACTTACGCAACTCCCTAAAATCGGTGAAAATACGCAGTGCGTTGCGGACTAACGTCATAATGCAAATTCTGACCAAAGAGCTACATAAAATTATCTGGACTTGGCCGAAAGAACGATATCCGCAAATTCACAGGCACTTTTGAACTATGTATGCTTCAAAATCCCTTTTAGTGTGAAAGCGATGGCAGATTCTTAAACGAAATAATGATCTAAGTTAGTTTCACTATCATAGCGATGATCAATTGTTGAAAAAAATGAATTGATGTTTAATTCCGATTTTATATCAATGGAAAATTTCCGCATGTTTTCCCTAATATGAAAGTCATGCTTTGAATGTCGGCGTCATATCAGTTGACATGGCGGGAAGTAAACGTTTGTATAATCACGCGAACAGCAAGAGACAGGCTTGTTTACTGATCTATGTTCAACAAAAGAGTATCGTCAAAAGGTTAGGTATTCCCATAACAGAACTTTTAACGGCGTAGTTCAGCGGTTTCCAATCTTTTTCTCCGCGCGTACCCTTGAGGTTTGAGACGATCGTCAGGGTACCCCCATCATTAAAATATAAGACTTTATAAAAACAAAATTCTACAGTTCAACGATAACACATAATCAAATTAATAAAATAAAAATGTAGACCGAATTGATAATAACATTATAAGAAACTAGTGGGATGAGCTAGCCTTTTTAAAATCAGGGGAGCAGTTTTGGATAGGCAGATTTGGAGATCAGAGTCGGACTCGAAGTTTTGTTATCGTGGAGAACAATGCTCAGAATCCGTATTAACATAAATACGAGGACGGACTTGGCCAGGAGAAGATGTCCAAGCGCATCATGGTAAACGGTGGAGTCATTCACGAACTTCAAAACGTCCTCGTAACTTGCATGCGGTCTGCTAAATATACTGCACCTCCACGCTGGATGGACCTCAGAGCAAATCTTTCGCACGGGAAGTTAATTTGGAATTATATTTGGCAATGACGACAGGTACGTACGCCTGCACATGTTCTCCCGTGTCTCCTTTCACAACTACTTCTTCACCAAACGCTGTGTTGAGATGATCAGACATGTTGACATTTCCGTAGTTGACGTCGCCCTCCGACAGCCCGAGCTTCCCGATGGCAGCTGGTATTTTAACTAAGTCAGCTGCAAGATTTAGCTTTTTTCGAATAGTTCCTCGACAAATTTTCGAGACTTATCCTTATATACGCAGTGAAACAATTCGGCGATCTCATAATTTAGCCATTCCTCTTTCGTTCCATGTTCTCCATGACAGTCGATAGACCGCGGTATGGAAGAGCTGCGTCTCTTGGTCCGCATTAAACTCTTGGCAAAAACAGTTTGCACAAATATTGTCAACAAATGCAAATTGTGTACGTAGTATACCACTCAATCATATGATTGTAAATAAAATAAATCTATATTTAAATATTGAATAAATCCGCCGTCAGGTGCTGGTGATTGGTCAATTATACAACGACACACGCAGCGACGCCTGGTGGAAACGCGACTTCGGAATGTCGATTTCGCCGAGTGATAAGACTTCCGCTTTTCCATTGTGTTTCTTCGTGTACTTGTTACTCACCAAATGGTTCGTTGGTAGCAGCCGCGCCCCTTCCTGTGGCAACAGCGGGCATTTAGAGTTCTTTTCGTGGATCATTTGCGTATATTTTCGGGTGACCTTGTCTTTGTTTGCCTTCTGGGGCCCATGATTGCACTTTTTTGCCCACTCTTGTTGTTATCAATCCCGAAAAGATACCCTATAAAAACGCCACCTGCGAGACATGT
>OZ023218.1:7636531-7644031 GCA_963995525.1 Escarpia spicata
GAGAGAGAGAGAGAGAGAGAGAGAGAGAGAGGATGAGAGAGAGAGAGAGAGAGAGAGAGAGAGAGAGAGAGAGAGAGAGAGAGGAGAGAGAGAGAGAGAGAAAGAGAGACAGTGAGAGAGAGAGAAAGAAAGAGATTGAGAGGGAGGAGGAAGGGAGGAAGGAAGGGAGGGAGGTTTTAATTGAAACGAGTGAAACATTCGACTTGAATGGGCGCCTTAACATGTTGTTTGCACAGTTTGCTTGCACTGTGCATCGAGTAGGGCACGTTGTATCAGTACCTCCCATCGCGTCAATACTCCACTGTGTCAGTACGTTCAATTATGTCAGTACGTTCCACTGTGCCAGTAGGTACGTTTGTCTATGTACGTTCCATTGTGTCAATATGTTTCATCTTGTCGGTACGTTTTTACTACATCAGCACTTAGCATTTTCTTTGTATCAGTACGTTACATTGTGTCAGTACGTTATATATTGTCAGCACGTTCTATTGTGTCAGTTCATTCCATCGCGTAAGTACATTTAATTACATCAGCACTTAGTATGTCATTGTATCAGTACATTTCATTGCGTTAGTACGTTTCAAACACACCAGAACTTAGCACATTCAGATGTGACGGTACGTTCCAGTGCGCAGTTCGTTCCAATACATCAGCATATTATATTACGTCTGCACGTTTCGTTGTGGCAGCACGTTACAGAACGAACTCTTCAAATAGAACGGGCCGACATACTGGAAAGACACTGCATCGCTTAGCAAAGAGTGGATCTTCTCGTTTTTCATCAGCTAGTCGCCGACACACCCGAATTGCATTCCTATGCATAATCATCATCAAGGTGCATGCGCCAATGTGTGGTCTGCGGTGATGAATCTCCACATATAACGGTCTTCGGCAACTTGTTTATCTGTCTGTACTCTGCGGCTTAGTTGTAATGTCTTTGTAGGAACCTCGTCGTTTTGGTAAACTCATTACACAAACTATTAACTTGTTTAATTCTTATCCAAGAATAAACTAGTTATTTTTAATGCGTTATAAGATTGTGTTTCTGTGTTTATGCAATGATATGTTGTCGACTTTCCTTGCTCTCTCTCAATAACCATGTCACTGACAAATTCAGTGGGTTGAATGCTAATTGTCGGCGTGGCAGCCTGCTGGTTATAGCTGGCTGTAGCAACTTGTCAGATGTGATGTAATTCTTTCGACAGTGTTTCGGCAGAACTTGATTAAGTTCTATCTCAACAGTGATGGTGATCCGACCTTAGGTGCTATATAGGTGCTATATAGGTGCTATATAGGTGCTGTATAGGTGCTGTATAGGTGCTGTATAGGTGCTGTATAGGTGCTGTATAGGTGCTGTATAGGTGCTGTATAGGTGCTGTATAGGTGCTGTATAGGTGCTGTATAGGTGCTGTATAGGTGCTGTATAGGTGCTGTATAGGTGCTATATAGGTGCTGTATAGGTGCTATATAGGTGCTGTATAGGTGCTGTATAGGTGCTGTATAGGTGCTGTATAGGTGCTGTATAGGTGCTGTATAGGTGCTGTATAGGTGCTGTATAGGTGCTGTATAGGTGCTGTATAGGTGCTGTATAGGTGCTGTATAGGTGCTGTATAGGTGCTGTATAGGTGCTGTATAGGTGCTGTATAGGTGCTGTATAGGTGCTGTATAGGTGCTGTATAGGTGCTGTATAGGTGCTGTATAGGTGCTGTATAGGTGCTGTATAGGTGCTGTATAGGTGCTGTATAGGTGCTGTATAGGTGCTGTATAGGTGCTGTATAGGTGCTGTATAGGTGCTGTATAGGTGCTGTATAGGTGCTATATAGGTGCTGTATAGGTGCTGTATAGGTGCTGTATAGGTGCTGTATAGGTGCTGTATAGGTGCTGTATAGGTGCAGTGTTCGAATGTATGTGATGCTGTTTGTACTAATGGTGAATAGGAAACAACAGCGCTACTGCAAGAGAATATTAATCCTTTACATGGATTTCTTTCTTGCCGGTGTGGCCACGTGATCTGGTTTATTCTGCCTTCTTTACAACTTGCTCTCCACCTTTCTCGGTCTACTGCGTTGGTCTCCCACTGTCGGCCATTCGCAGCTGCCCTTTCCATCTTCATCTTGGTCTTCCTATTCTCCCGTCCTACTATTTTAAATCTAAATAAATTTGTTTAGGTACCTCTTCTGTTTCCATGCTCTTTGCGACAATCGTTCCTCACTCATTCACTGCACATATCCTGCCCATCTCAGTCTGCTCCAAATGGTAGGCATACACATGTATAATTTGGAGAATTACAATATTTGTTTCGCTTAATCGTCAATAACCAGCAAAGGCGGCGGTCCACGACGTCAATACGATGTACTCGTGCTCGTGGGTAGCGTATGCCCCGCTGGAGGTGATCCAGGTTGTGGTTAAATGCTACTGCCGTCGTGGAGGTGTGCCAAATGAGGGGGAATCTGTACCAGCCGTCGCTGCCTACGGGATGTTGTGTTTTCTCCTCCCTTGTGTTTTACCAGTAGGCCTACTGTCAGCATTTCGATTTAAGGATTTCAGGAGACGTGCTACGTTTGTTGCTCTCGTGTCATAGCTGCCTCTTTCTGACACACGACCAACTCTAGGGGAGGTATTACGTAATCGCTTGGTTACGGGAACTTGGAATTCTACATTCTGTCATCCTATCCTTAATTAATTAGATCACTCGAGAATGGGTGTTTGGGGGATTATATTAAGCCAGGTGCTTTGTTTACTACTGGAGAAATAGAGCGTGCATCGACCCCCGGATGCAGAATGGGGATAGGCGTTGAATAGATGCTGTTTAACGTAGGCCTATCAGTCATCCTTGTACTCATTTAACGCACACCTCATATAAAATGACAGGTAGGGCTAGTATTATTTTATTCTTATACATATGAACCGTGAATAGAAAGTGTGATAGATAGATAAAATACCAGGTATAAATACTGCGTCGTGCATAGTTGTCACACAGCATTGGGAACTTCGATACTACACAGTTTTCAAAGTGTTTGTGATTGATTACAGCACAATTTGGTCATAGACATTTGATATAATAGACATTTAACATGACATGATCGGAAAACTACGAGAGCCGTCCGTATCTACAGTACACATCTCATCGTGTCGTATGCAAGCTCGCGCCACATCATAGCACATCATAGCATAACTGATACTCAAGACACGGCGCTGGGAGACTTCACAGTTGCGTGTGGACCGACAGCGGCGGTGTCGTCTTCCCCCCGCCCGGGACAGCTGTAGCCCCCTTCCTCCCTTCCTCTCTCCCCGGGCCACCCGTTCACGTACCTGCGTTGCGTAAGAGCGCGCCCTGCGCGTGGATGGAAGCGAGCAGACAGCACGTAGACCAGACAGTCCAGCGAGCCGGCCAGATCATGCCGTCTCCCTCGGACCGGCGCTCGCTCGCCTGCCTCGCTTCAGCTTCGATCACCGAGAACTCCCGTCTCGCTGGGGCACGCTACGCCGACTGTCATCGTCTTTTTTTCCCCGGTGTGCACGTACGTGGATTCCGTTTGGTTGATTCACGAGGCGGGCTCGGTACAGTTACGCCACCGACTGCCGCCTGCAGCTGCCGGGGTTCGTTACACGTGGCCGGGTCTCGGCGCGGGCTGCAGTCGCTACAGTTCTCCCCGCGCGTGTGCGTGCGTTGTTACGTCTTCGGTGTAATCGCTTCGCCCGGCCGGCCGGCCAGCTTCGGCGGCGCATCCGGCCCTGTCATTCCGCCACGACGCCCCGAGGCCTGCTGTCTAAACCGCGGCCCACTTCGCAGATGTTGCGATGAAAGCCGCTGCCTGCCCATGACGCGCGGTGTCGGATGAGACAGAACGGATCGGGTGATCGTCTCAGGCGGCAGTCAGGCAGACAGCCGTCGATGACGCTGCGAACTTTACGCGTACGTTCACGTACGTGCAGTGCATATCCACGTATATGCATGTAAATGCACGTCCACGTACTTGCAATGAACGCACCGCAATGAACGTGCGTACACACCTATCTATAGTCGCGTATGTGCATCCTGTGCATACGTTAATACAATGCACGTGTGGTGAGATCAAGACACGTCGTTTAAGTTATTTTGACAGGTTGGGACGGGGATTAATCCGGTGGTGTGTGTTCCTCTATATACCAGACAAAAACAGAGAGATACTGAGAGACACAGAGAGACAGACACATACAGACAGACGGATAGACGGACAGACGGACGGACGGACGGACAGACAGACTGACAGAAGTTCCATATATTTACCCACAGTACGCAGGCGATAATGACTCCGCTGATTGTATCGGGCATCCAGGGCATTAAAAGGTGAAGATCCGACTGACTATAATTATATAAACCTACACATCACATTGACGCTGATGTGGGCACGCATGGAAGACGGTAGCTAAACTAGGGGTAACCGGGGCTAGGCGAAACACATGATTTGTTAGAAAAACCATTCAATAAAACTATGGAACATATTAACAGAACAATTCATAAGCTCCTCCTGGTGAACAGTGGGTCGTATCTACACTATACAGCGTCCGTGTTTGTACAGCACGTGCCAAAAGAGCCATAACCCATAAATGTTTGTAATATTTTTGTAACGATTGGGTGTCTTCTTATTTGTACTTGTTCCGGGGCCATATTTAACCTGCTTTAGTAAACGTCATCCCGGCTGAAGTTTGCGATAAGGGGACATTCATAAAGTACGCCACGCTATTTGTGGCATCTTAGACCCCCACCCCATGTAACGCTGGCATGCCTGGCATGTACCCCCAACAATTACGTTCATTTTTGACAAAAAACACTATCACATACATCTATATTAATTATTATATTTTATCTGTTGCATGGAATTAGAATACGTTGTTTGTTTTTTTGAAATGCTGTTGAAAATATTCTTCAAAATTGGCTAAGCAATTAATACTATATATTTGTCTTACATTGACTGCTCGACTGGCAAACATTAAAAATATGGTTACGTATCACTTACCCACAGACCCCCCTCCCCACCTCCATGAAACGCTTCGTTACGCTTATCCATAGTCCCACACCCAGTAAGCGTGACGTGTTTTATGGATGATCCATACAGTGAAAAAGCATAATTCTATTTTGTGTAGCGCCATCTTGAATCTCCGCGATCATGGGGGATTAGTTAAAACGTTTTCACATGAGTTAGTTTGTCCCTGGCTATTACATCCTGTGTCACAATTGAGTGCATGCATCATGCACGATACGTGCACCAATGGAGTCGCACACGTGTAGTGAGTTGTGGCACGTATTTCGTGTATGTGATTGCCAATTAAACTAATAATATTGAAGCGTCATATTCCCTCCAGTGATGTCGTGTTTGGGGGGTCTGATATGTTATCAGCGAAACCCCAAAAATACCCTAAAGGTTCTCATTTACGGTCTTACTCGGAAAAGAAACAGACAAAAAGGCTGTGTAAATTGAGACTGGCAGTGAGCGCAGAGGGTGGTCGCATCTAGCAAGGCCTCGTTATTCAACCCAAACGCAAATGTCGACACAAAATAGTTCCTACGTTGACGGCTAATTTATATATCCTACGACAAAACAAAGTATGTTTAAGCACCAGTTTGTTGCAGAGACGTATATACAAGATGATTACAAACCATGTATTAAACAGAAAGTAAGCTGCATAGCCGTGACAATGGCTACATAACTGTATCAACAGTTGCCACAGTTGACCGTTCTCTAGATGTAACCTTTAGATACACCTAAAGGTAAGAACGTGCTACTTCTGGTGTCTGAATATGTTGGTGATATAAATAAGACTGATTGCTGCCTAGGAACTCTGCGTGTGGCACTCATGTGCTGGCTCTCGTGACCTTTTGAAGAGATACGAATACATGCGTATAAAATATGTGCAGATGTAGTTTATTGTAGACATGCATTCAGCTATATTTAATATAAACCAAACTGCGACGGTTTAATAACGATATGTTTATGCATCGATAGCGTCAACACTCCTTCGTTGGTATCGGAATTTTTTGTGCGCATAGCGATGATTGTCCGACAACAAAGTGTGCGCGTCACGTGACGCATCGTCATCACTAGGTGTCGTCTGGCACAACGACACATCGCACCAGCCACCAGCAACCGGCACTTCCGGCGCTCGCCGGAAGTCTAGTGTTTCTGGTGAGTTTTGCCAGTTCGTCATTTCCGGTTCCAAGTGGTATTCTTGAACCTTCGTCGTCACCTCGTTGATGTAGAGTGCTGGTCTTATGACGCCGCCATTGTCAACCATAGTAGGGGGCGTTGTCATAGCGACAGGGTATCGAGGCAAGTCGGATACTCGTTTGACAGATTTCGTTTGACTCTCGACTGTCCGCTTGGTGGCGCGTGCGGCCGGTGACGTCACAGCATCGCCGGCCCCGTTACGAAACAGCGCTTTCTCCTGTGTTGCCTTTCCCGATTGGCCGGAATAACAACCAATGAAACCCGCTCGCTTCATCATATCCGGGATGTACGAGGCGAGCGTCTGCGCACCTACCGGCTGCGCACGGAAGCAGAGCCGACCGGCGCATCTGGCGCGGAGGGGCTTCCGGTAGAACGGCCCGCTGGTCGGCACTAAGCTCAGGTAGAGACGCAGGAGTTTGTATACGCTCCGAGGATTCCCTTCTTCGTCGTATTGTCTCGTCACCTTCACCGCGGAGGACTTCCGATATGACGCGCCGTTGTGAATCGACTGAAGGGAAACAATTTAAATATTGTACATGCATAATCAACAGAAAGGATAATGACATGTTACTCTAGACACATCGCAAATAAAATGCAAGCGTTACACGAAAACGGTTGCTGGTCCTTCTAAACATCGGATTGAGTAAACGAATATGCATGTGTTCTGCTTTTCCACGAGCAGATGTTGACAGTACGTTTCACCATATACTCTAACAATATTTTTTCTTTGTCGTAAATTATTTGACAACCGACGAAGGCCTACTCGTGAATAGACATTTACGCAACCGCTGGTATTGTGTTGGTTGACGAGGTTTTTGACCGACACTGTTTCCTTATCTGTGTCGACGGGAAGCCAGAAGACCATGTCTTCTCGGCTACGACAAATATTTTCTTTGCGACTTGTGGATTTGATCAATGAGGGTCGTATTAAATCGTATTTTCATCTAGGTTATTCTATTACATGCTAAATTCAGTATTTTGATATCGTTTGGAACGACGAAAGCAACGAAAGCCCTAGTGCTTACGACATGCAGGCCGTTAAGACGTTCGCCGTGAATATCCGACAGATGGCACGACCGAGTTTGTCTTAGGCTTAGCTGGGGTCTGTCAGTGCCAGCTGACTAACGGCGCCAATTCTCACCAATGATTTCTTCGATTTCGGGAACAATCAAACGGGATGAGTGTTGTTCGATTTTCACAATTCAATATGGCCACGTTACACTGATGTAATGATGTTTCTTACTCCAATTCGCCATTTGTGAGCAGCACTGACTATCAGAAAATGGCGCAG